>CM047745.1:6252367-6280750 GCA_026225825.1 Pistacia integerrima | reverse complement strand
AATAAACTTTTCCGACTGCCAACCTTCTACAATAAACCCGCCACTTGCACTTTCGGTCCACGACATGCAACCGTCCACACCCAATGAATTTGACTTTTTGGTGATGAACTCAAAATTACCTTTCACAGCAACAAGTTTTAGCTTCCTCACCACTTCCTCTTTGTTGTCAAATAAATACCCTATGCGCAAGTCCGATCCATCCGTAAAGACATGAGCTGATCCACTACTACCTCCAATTGCCCCCTTTGAACCTGCATAAACGACCATAGTGTTCTCTTCCTCACAATCTACGCCTTCTGCATAATCTGTATTTAAAGGAATCTCTACATCTGTAGGAACATCTACGGGGTCCTCCTCCTCAACATTTTCATTCTGGCCCCTATCACCAACCTCTTCTATAGTGTCCTCCTCACCACTCAATTCACCGTCTACTCTTGATTTTTCAGCTAACAAATCAATGGCCTCGTAGTTCAAATTAAAACCAGGCAAATCTCCGCCTACATCCTCGTTATCCCCTTCCTTGGAACCAACTTCCAACGGTTTTTCTACATAAGAAACCCTTAAAATCGGCCTCGAACCACTATCGGCCATATCAATTATAAATAACTTCACACTTTCATCCGACTTTAATATAGTAGGAGGTACCTTATAATTTTCAGGAACTCTGCTTAATACATACTTCACAACTATATCATTACGCGAGCAACTCAAATTACCTCTTCTAATTATTTCATCAATCAACTCATCAAAACTAACCTCTGTGCTCACAGCAATTGGTATAACTTCTTTGCTCTTCCCAATCCACTTCCACCTACTTTCTTCCTCCACCCACTCACCAAAATATTCAACACCCAAAACAACTTTTCCCATGTATAATAATAGCCAACTACCTGTAATGCAAGAAAAACAATATTCTTAAATGCTGTACTAAGGGTTCAAATATTTTAAAAAGAATCTGCACATTCGCATATTTGGTCTGATGTATCGCTTGAACGATCATGGTTATTTATACTGGATCGCTTAAGCGATACACTTGATCGCTTAAACGATCCAGTATAAATAACCATGATCGCTTAAGCGACCTTATGCCATTTACTGATCGCTTAAACGATCTGCTCCCATACAATAGACTTTAACCAAATCACTTAATCGATCTTATGCCACATACCTGATCGCTTAAGCGATCTATCTGCTGCATTACCGGACCTACCAGATCGCTTAAGCGATACACCAGATCGCTTAAGCGATCCGTACCCAGAACACATTTTCAGTCATCTCCACCTACAATCGATCCATCATACCCAGAATAAATAGCCAGAACAAATTTTCAACAAATTTCACTCCTTTCAACTTGCATTACATCAAACACAACCCAACAACCTAAACAACTAAATCAAAATCATAACCCAAACTCCATCCATTATTAAATCTTTGTAAATCTAAATATAAAATGTAAAAAGGAGATACACATACTTAGACGAAATGTCAGGAGGAGGAGAAGGGGGATCTTTGCTGGAGAAGATGTTAATGGTGGAGGAAGAAGAAAAGTGTTAATGGCGGAGGAACAAGAAGATATAGAGGAATGAGGAAGAAGAAGATGTACGGGAAGGAAGGAAGGAAGAAGAAGAAGATGCAGAGGAAGAAGAAGATGTAGACGAAGCCAAGAAGAAGAGAAGAAGATGCAGAGGTAGAGATGCGTTAATGGCGGGAGGAAGAAGAAGGTTTTTGGGTTTATTTGCAACAATTTCGGGTTTGTGGAAATATAATATAATTTTGAAAAGATTACATTAATTCTAATTAAGCACTAATTACCCTTAATCAATAATATGGCTATTTAGTTAACATTTTAAAACTTGATAGCCTTTTAATTAAATATAAACTTCAAATGTCTTTTTAATAAACTCCCCATCCCAGAGCAAAACCCATAACCAAGAGAGAGAAACTGTTCTTCCATTCCGAAAGAGATACACAAAATAAGTGATCACAAGCACCAAAGAAAACATAATAACATAAAAGAACACAATATAACGTCTTAACCCATCATGACCCAATGACTTCAACCTGTCAAATCAAACAACCACATTCCATAAAAACCTTCCTGAACCCAAAATATTTTTTCCTGGGTAAGGTAAGAGGAAGACGAAAGTGATTTCTCCTTTTTATAGTTAAATTTCAATAGAGTTTCATTGTTTAATATCCCTAAATTGATCGATGTGAAACTTCGGTCCCATTTTTAGTATTTTAATATAATATTGTACCTAAATTGAAATTATTATTATTAATTAATTATATAAAAATTATAGGTCAGAAATTTGATGACTACCCATCATAATTATTCTAAGACATGATTCTAACAAAATTATATCAGGATGTCTTTATTAAAGAATCATCATATATATAGACTATAGTATGGAATTATTACACACACACACACACACACACACACACACATATATATATATACATATATATTATCGTATATATAGACCATTTTTCTTTTCTTTCTTTTTTTTTATAAAAATAATTGATGGTGTCAATTTGGGTTTATTTGGTCGTGTTGTGTTCGGTTGATTTATTTCATGGTGGGTATCTTTTGGAGAGGTGGGTGGGGGTCTGTGATGTATAGGGTGGGATTATGGTGTGGCTTGGTTGTGTGGGTGAACACTATTGTGGTGGGTTGCTTGATGGATGATTATACAAATATTTCCGAAAAGCGGTGGGCCTGCTATGGTGGTGGCTTAGAATGGGATGCGTTCGAATTTTGGTGCGATATGTGTGTATATATATAATAAAATCTCTCTATAATGATACTCTATATAAGAATAAATTCTACATAGTCATAAAAAATTTTAGTCCTAATTTGAGATAGTTATAAATAAGAATAAACTCTACATTGTAATAAATTATAATTTTTCTAATTCCCACCTTAAGGAAAGTTGCCTTTACATAGTAATAATTATCTGTATATTATAAAAATATATATATTATGTAAAATTAAAGGTTTAAAATGAAATAAAATATTTATTTAAAATTGTTTGGGACAATGATTTATGTTTTAGAGTTGTTATCACATCTTTTATCTTACGAGTACGTAATAGCTCATTAGCATGGATACCTTCTTGTTGAAGCTAAAATATTTATAGTTTCTTAAGCATGTTTAGAGCTTCATGGCACAAGACTTTTTGTATCTCTGCATTATTATCCTTAGAATTATTTCCTTTCTTCTTCGTCCTAATTGCAACAATGATTTCTCCTTTGATTAAAATATACACGATTTGTTGCTCATTTGGATAATCAAAGAAGACATTAATATCCATTTGATTAATGTAGTGAATTTGTCGAATCTGATCACTCAATTCTATAGTGACTCTTTTATTTCTTATCCACTTCATTTGTAACTTACAATTCATTGACATTAGTAGTCCTAATTTTGCAGCACTTAAAACCATTGACAATTGTCTATATTTATAGTTCCATCAATGACACTTATTTTTGCTGGTTCTAAGAAACAATCTTTTATCCGTTTCAAAAGTAGGCAATTAAAACGTTGTATTGAAATCCTAACGTTACTAAAATATGAATTGAAATCCAAATATCATACTACTAAAACATGAATTATAAAATAAGAAATCAAAACTATAATTTTTGTAAGTACACTTTCATTAAGTTATAATCTCTTTATAGTAATAAAATTAGTTAGTCCAAACATTATGATTATAAAAAGACTTTACTCTCTCTCTCTCTCTCTCTCTCTCTCTCTCTCTCTCTCTATATATATATATATATATATATATTAGTTAGTGTTTAATGTTAAAAATAAGGGTAAATAAATCATTTTACAGAAATTTATCAACTAGAGTATAAGTTATAACTAGAGGTGGGCAAGGGACCGGTCCCTTGCGGGCCCAGGCCTGGGCTCGTTTGGGACTGGTCCCAAATGGGACTAGTCACTCATGGGCCTGGGACCGGTCCCAGGCCCATGAGAAAAACCAAGACTGGACCAGCCCTAGGCCCACAGTGGGATCGGTCGTGGGCCCAGGACCGGTCCTAGGATCGGTCCCATGGGCTTGGACAATTTCATTTTCCCCCCTCAATTTTTTTAATATTTTGGGGGCAAAACAAAATTTTATAGGGGGTTTTTAGTATTTTTTAGGGGTAAAATTTATAAATTTTATAAATTTTTTGGACCTGGAAGATTTTTTTTTTATAAATTTTGTAAAATTTCATTTTAACCCTCGTAATTTATATTTATTTTAAAATTAATAGGGGGTTTGATGTAATTTGGCAGGGAGCTATATTGAAAAAATACAAAAAAATTTGGGCCCAGGCCTGGGACTTGGAGGAGGGCCCAGTGGAGGGCCCGGGCCCTCTTCCTTAGGCCTGGTCACGTTTTAGGACCAGGCCTCCTAAGACCGGTCCTCTCAAGGACCGGTCCTAGGATCGGGTTTTGGAGCTGGGCTTTTGGGCCCGGTCCCAAATGCCCAGCTCTAGTTATAACAGAGTCAAGGTTTGGAGTAGTTAATGATGAATTCTTTAATAATTCAAGAGAGTTTGATTAAAACTAGAAAAGTCATCATTTGAGTGATGATTTCCAATAGATAGGGGTGGTGAATGATTTTCTCTCATATAAAAACTATAATAACCTTTTTTTATTTTTTATATTCTATTTTTACTTCAACTATATAATATGACATGTAAAGAACACATATGAGGTGGGAAAGGAGAAGGTGAATAGATTTTTTATTATGAGATTTACTGTTTATTTTAATTAACAGTAAAATTATTACATACAGACTAAATCAAAAATAATTAAATTCGAAACTTAAAATAAAATTTGAATAAAATAAAATAGGAGGGGAAGTATAAAAGACAAAGGGTATTAAAGTCTTTTTAAAACAAATTTGAGATTCTGTTAAGATTTGGCAACTATTTTGGATATATTTGTGAATTTTCAGAAACCTTGGAGCGTTGTATTTTCCTCAAACTACATGGAGGAAATTGTTATTTCATCAACAAAATAAAGAAAGGTCTAGAGAGTGAAGACTGACGTGTCAAAGAGAATGAGTTGGTAAACAAGGGGCAGAATGTTTGATTCTTTGTTTGTTGTATACTCTAAGTCTAAGCTTCATTGTGAAATCAAAACGCTGTGTTTTGATTCATGAATAGAGTCAATAGACAGCAATTAACAGAGATGGTCAAGTTCTGTTATAGTAATACCAAATTTAACAACCTTCTGTAACTTTAGCTGTTAGACGACCGGTGCCACTTGTTTAACTGATTTTTAAAAACCAATTGCATTGATTTCGTCTTAAATCAACAAAGGGGAATCAATAGTTTGTAACTAACTTTCATAATTCTTTTACTAAAAACTTTACAAAGCGGAATTGAAAATTTTATCGTCTTCCATTAAATATCAATAATATAATTTCACCATAATGTAAACTGGAATTTCATTTAATTAAATATCAATTCCTTGTCATACGGTTGTATATT
This sequence comes from Pistacia integerrima, assembly GCA_026225825.1. Taxonomy (NCBI): domain Eukaryota; kingdom Viridiplantae; phylum Streptophyta; class Magnoliopsida; order Sapindales; family Anacardiaceae; genus Pistacia; species Pistacia integerrima. Next base: position 6,275,257 of record CM047745.1, on the reverse strand, counting down.
TTATGTATGGAAATTATTTTACTCACACCCTTTTATAGATTAACAAAAGTTCACAATAAAGAAAAAAAGTAATGCTACACATACTAAAATTCACATATGAAGGGATATATTATTTTAAGAAGAAAATTTTATATTAACAATTTTATGAAGGGATGTGTCATTTTATAGATTAACAATTTTATATTAAAATATGGATTTAAAATGAAAATTTATGTTTAGGAAAGAGATAATTAAATATTAAGAAGAAAGATAAAATATAATTATTTAACATTCTGCAGATACAACTTTTAAAAAGGAGTAAACAATCATGAATTTTACTAAATTCGATGTAGAAAAAAATGAAAAAGGGTGAAGTGATATATATATAACCGGGATACTAGGGCCAGTTTGTATGTACTTCAACTAATCTCTGTGACTCATTGAACATCCTACAAGCTCAATATTCCAAATTATTCATAAATATGATAGGTGGTCCTAAGGTAATTTAAACCCAGATAGTCAATTAAGGAAGCCAATTGCTTGGGGTTAACCCAATATTTCCTTATAAATTAATTTTAATATATATTCATACCTCCGTCTCTGTTACAAATTATCTATATATTAATGCATTTTGCTATAAGAATATGATCCAAAACCACCATGAAAACTCAACAAAACATCACAACATCACATATGTAGAATCCGCCAAGCAAGATTTTTCACAACCTTCATTCATGCTTCAACAGGGTATTTCAACTCCAAAATCATGCAAACACAACACAAAACACATACAACCAAAGTTGAACAACACTACCCACCATTAGAAATTCGGCCTAGGTAAGATGAAACACAAGAACACTTACTTGAATAAAAAGGGATAAAGACAAGAAGAGATCTCTAAGCATAGAGGATTTCTTCACCAATTTGAAGTTGAATCACCACCAAATCCCTTGTCAAGGCTTGGACAAAGATTTCAAGACAAAAGGAAAGTCATTCCTCTCAAGTGTTTAATTTTCAATCTCATTGTTCAACCTTACAAAATGAGAGAGAGTTTGCTTTTATAGTAGCATTACAATGATAATTAACTAATTAAGTAAAATAAATATATCATCTAGGATAATAAATTAAACATAATAATACTTAATTAAATCTAGCTAATAAGAGTACATGAGTTTGGGGCTTGGAATTCCTTGAAGGGGGCCCAAAATGAAATAGCATGTGAATGCTCTTTGGGATAATGGGCTGTTTTGGACTTCTTAAATGTTTGGGCCTTTTCTTTATTGGACTTGAACTTTACTTGATGTGTTTGTGCTTGAATGAGCTTAGGCCGAGATGTCTCCTTTTTGCACATGGGTTGAGTTGTTTCCTTGCATAATTTCTCTCCTTGAGCTTGGGCCGAATCTGACTTGCATTCTTAGACAACTTGGGTTAGCTTCCCTATTTAGGCTTGGGCCGAGCTACAATTCTTGTAATCCACATGCCATGTGCCAAGTGTTTTAGGACTTGGATTGACTATTTTTTATTCAACTGAATTTGCAAGTGTGTTATTACTCGCAATTTCGTTTCCACTCAAGTTCACAAGTGTTTTAGGACTTATAAACTGATCATCCTCCCTGGGTTGAAGAGGATTTTCCCTAAATCCAGATCGTCCTCCAAGTATGGGCTAAGATCACCCACATTAAAAGTCGTCAATACTCCACGATAGTCACTAGATAATTCTACCTTGTAAGCATTGTCATTCACCTTTTCAATGATTTCAAATGGACCATCTGCCTTAGGTACCAATGTGCTTTTCCTTGCCCGTAAACCTTTCCTTTCCCAAATGGACCCACACCAAATTACCCGGCGGAAAGAGTTTAGGCTTTCAATACTTATTTGTCTTGCTTTTAATCATCGTCTCAATGGCTCTCACAATCTGAAGTCTCATAACTACATGGAATTTCTTCATTTGTTTTTGGAAGGCTTTTTCTAATTGGGCACTGCTTAGGAGAAGGCTTTTATGATTTGCATGGTGTTTGGGTTGGCAAATGGTGCTAGGGTGATGGTTTTCTTGTGGAACTTAAATGAGTAAGTATTCTTTCGGCCATCATGAGTTACCTCTTGATCAAATTTCCATGGTCTACCAAGTAGGAGGTTACATGCGTCCATGGGGATTATGACACAAATCACCTCATTCGAATACCTCATACCAATGGAGAGTGGTATAACCACTTGTTTAGTAATTTGAACCATATCACTATTACTTAGCCGTTTTAACTTACAAGGATGTGCATGACTAAGTAGGGAATCCTAACTTGTCAGCAAGTGTGGTAGAGGCAACATTGGTACAATTCCTGCTATCCACAATCACCGACATACTTTCTTTTTGATGGTGTACTGAGTGTGAAACAAGCTTTCCTTGATCTTCTTGGGAATTTACTTGAGTATGCAACAACCTTTTAAGCATCAACAACTCTCCCTGATCGGCCTCTTCAATGACCTCATTCTACTCTCATTTTCTTCATTTCCTTTGTTGAATTCTTCTTGAAAACCTTCATCAATTGCTTCAATCTCCTTAAGGGTCATAACTCTCCTATTTGGACAATTTGCTTGAAAGTGCTCATAGCCTTAACAATTGAAACACTTCTTATTCTTTAGGTCAGCCCTTGGAACTTCATTCTTGGCAAAATTTGGCTTCTCCTTTGGTATCTTATTCACCTTGCTTTTACTATAACCCGTGGGTGCAACATAGGAAGGTGATCCCTTTGATATGAACTCTCTTCAAATAACTTCTTAGGAGCTACCAATTTCACACTCTTCAATTGCTTTTCTACCTTTGTAGCTAGCTTACACGCATCTTCAAAGGAATAGTAGGTTTACAATTCAATCTTATGTGCTATATCCCTAGTCAAGCCACCAAGGAACTAGCAATGGTGTACTTCAGGAATATCACTCCTCAACATTCCTTCATATTCCCAAATGTACTCTTTAACCTTCCTATCTCCTTGCTTCAAATTATGTAACCTAAGATAAATGTCTTGTTTATGGTGATCGAGCAAGAACCTTTTCTTAAGCACTCTCTTCAACTTATCTCAAGAATGAATTGGAGCCTTTCCTTCCCTTGCTCTTTTATTTTTTGTGTTTTCCTACCATAAAGAAGCATAATCTTTAAATATCAGTATGGCTACCTTACATTTCTTCTCTTCATTGAAGCCTTTAAACTCAAATGCTCTTTCAATTTCATGCAACCAATCAATGAAGTCATTAGGCTCTAGACTCCCATTGAATTCAGGCAAAGCCACTTTTAAACCCCTATCATCATCAAAATTCCTCCTCCTTCTTCCATGCATTTCAGATTTACTAGAGGAATCAAGGTTGCCCTCAAATTCTTCTTCACAAGGTGGTATCCCAATGATAATTCTTTGGTGATAGTGTGCGTGACTTCTTTGGTTCAATTGATAATCTTGTTTTTGGGGGTTCTCGTTTGGTTGACAGTTTCATGAGGGGGGGTGTGTGGTGTACGGATTGGTTGTTTATGGGCTATGATTGAGTTAATTTGGCTATATCATTGGACATGTTACTCATCATCTTCATCATGGTGTCCATGTTTTGCTTAATGTCATCAACTTCTCCTTGCATCCTCATGTTGGCAAGTTCCCATAGTGGGGAGGTGAAAAAGAGCTACTTCTATTTTCCATTTGGGTATAGGATGGGTTAGGCTAGTGTTTATGGTGAAATAAGGGCGAAAACAAGGTGTTTTGGGTAATTCTATGAACAATGTTCTAGTCGGAACAATACTCACTGAGCAATGGTGGAGCTTTTTCGGTGATGTGTAATGGTGGTCGAAGCAATTGGGTTGGGTTATGTATTTGCGCTTAAGTGTTTGATGGGTTTTGTGTTTCATTTGGGCCAAGGGTATTTTGGTCAATAAGTGTGGTATGGTATGGTATTTAGGTAATGGTGGTGTAGTTTGATTCTATTTGTGGGAAAAGTAATTGTGCTAAAAACGAATAGAATGAATTGGGGAAAGTAATCTTATTTTAAGTAAAAGTGATTTTACTAAAAATAGTGGGACAAAGAAGTGTGTAGTAGGGAGTGTTTCTCTTTGTTTTAGTGAAAGTGCTTTTACTAAAATTGGTGGAACAAGGATGGCTTTGGGAAAAAAGTTATTGTGATAAAATATTATACTGTAGTTTACTCAATAATCAAATAAAATAATTTACACCATATATATTTTTTCACTACCTTACATTTACACATATACCCCCTAACTCTATACACATAACCTCTATCACTCCCCCTCAAGCTAGAGCATATATATCTACCATGCCTAGCTTGTTAAAAAATATACATTACCCTTTTTTCTAACTGGAGATTTAGTAAAGAAATCAACTAGTTGTTCCCTTGTTCTAACATTCTTAGTGGAAATTAATTTATGTTCAAGTTTCTCTTGCACAAAATGACAATCAACTTCTATATGCTTTGTTCGCTCATGAAAAACTGGATTGTTGGCTATATGTATAGTTGCTTGGTTATCACACCATAAGTCTATAATCCTTGGATCACCAATTCCAACTTCTATAAGAAGATATATTGTCCATATAAGCTCACAAGTTACTTGTGCCATAGCTCAATACTCAAATTCTGCACTTGATCTAGCTATAACATGTTGTTTGTTACTTTTCCAAGAAATAAGATTCTCTCCAACAAAAAAACAAAATCCAGTCATAGAACACCTGTCTATAGATGATCCTGCTCAATCTACATCTGAAAATCCTTTTACTTTACTGTGGCCATGATTACTATAAAAGATTCCACGTCTAGGAGCCCCCTTGAGATATTTCAAAATATGAAGAATCGCATCCCAATGAGGTATCCTAGGAGATGACATAAATTGACTTCACACTTACTGAGAAAGCAATATCTGAACGAGTTACTATAAGATAATTCAATTTTCCAACAATTCGTCTATATCGCTCTAGATCATCAAACGCCTCTTCATCCTCAGCATTCAATTTTACGTTAGGAACCATAGAAGTATCACAAGGTTTGGCTCCAATTAGACCTGTTTCAGTCAATAAATCTAACACATACTTGTGTTGAGACAAGACAATCCCTCTCCTACTGCAAGAAACCTTAACTCCCGGAAAATACTTTAAAGAGCCTAAGTCTTTCGTGTGAAATTTGGAAGCCAAAAAGATTTTCAAACTATGAATACCAACACCATCACTACTAGTGATTACAATGTCATCAACATAAACAACAAAGAGGAGAATACTAGAACTAGATTGCCTATAGAAGACAGAATGATCATAAGCACTTCTATGCAAACCAAATTTAGTCACTACATCACTAAATCTCCCAAACCAAGTACATGGAGATTGTTTCAAACCATATAAAGATTTCCTTAGTTTGCATACCTTTCTAGACTCCCCCTGAGTAACAAACCATGGTGGTTGCTCCATGTAAACCTCCTCAAGAAGATCACCATGAAGAAAGGCATTCTTGACATCAAGTTAGTGAAAAGGCCAACCATAGGAAGCAGCAAGAGAAATAAATAACCGAACAGAGGTCATCTTAGCAACAAGAGAAAATGTCTCCAAATAATCAATGCCATATGTTTGAGCATAACCTTTATTAACCAATCGAGCTTTCAACCAGGCCACAGACCCATTAGAATTAACCTTAACCATGAAAACCCACTTACACCTAATGGTCTTTTTGTCACCAGGTAAATCAACAAGATCCCATGTACTATTATGCTCAAAAGTCAACATCTTTTCTTCCATAGCCTTTCGCCATCCATTAGGACCAACTCCACTGAACGGGGAACAGACATAGAATCTAAAGAGGCAACAAACAACTTGGAAGATAAAGACATAGAGTTATAAGAAACAAAAAAGGAAATAGGATAAGTACAAGATCGCTTACCTTTACGTAGAGCAATGGGAAGATCTAGGTCAGAAGGAGGAGGAGCTGGATCTGGAGGCGAGGCATTTAGTAAAGGCAATGTCTCAAGTGTCTTAGATGTCAATACTAGTGCTAGTGTCAATGCCACTTGCTGTGGTGGAGGGTGACAAGAGTATATTTGAGTGACAGGGGGACGAGACAAGTGTGGAGAACTATAATGAGTAATGGTATAAATAAGAAAATCAGTAGTGACCAAAGAAGAAAATGGAATGGAATGGAATCGTCAACATAAAGAGTAGTTTCAAGAATGAAATATCAGTTGAGACAATATACTTATCTAAAGTAGGAGAAAAACAACGATAGCTCTTTTGATACCATGGGTAAACCAAGAATATACACTTGAGGGATCTAAGGTCTAATTTGGAAAGATGAGGGCGAATGTCTTTAACAAAGCAAGTACACCTAAAGATTATGGAAGCGAAGGGGAACAAAGGTTGAGAAAGAAAAAAAATAGAGTAAGGTATTTGGCCAGATAGAATAGATGAAGGCATATGATTAATTAAGTAATAGGCAAGAGAAATAGTATCGCCTAAAACCCTTTAGAGACTTTCATACGAAACAAAAAGTGTACGAGCAACCTCTAACAAATGACGATTTTTTCGCTCAAAGAACTCCATTTTGCTGATGTGTATACTCGAAGACGACTAATGAATAATACCCTTGGTGGACCAAAAAAAAGAGAGAAGCAGAAAAATATTTTTTGGCATTATCACTTTGCAAAATTTTGATAAATAAAGCAAATTGGTTTTGTATCTTAGCATAAAAGGCACAAAATGTAGAGAATAATTCAGAACTATTTTTCATAAAATATTGCCACATAACACGTGAAAAATCATCCACAAAAGTAACAAAATATTTATAACCAGATTTAGATAAAACGGGACAAGGACCCCAAATGTCAGAATGTATAACATCAAAAGCAAAGAATAGCTCATTTATTTTTTCTAAAACTAAAAGACACTCGATGGTGTTTCCCAAATTGACACGCTTCAGAGTTAAGCTGTGATATTGACTATAAAGTAGGACATAACTTCTTCAGGATTGGAAGAGGAGGATGACCAAAATGACCATGGAAGAGAGAGGAGGACAAATCACTGGTACATGCAACATGTGGCGGCACTAGAGTAGAGATGTCATCAAGCACGTATAAGCCACCTGAGAGACGGGCCCCTACCAATAACTGCTGCCCCAAGATCCTGAAAGATACACTGAGTACGGAAAAAATAAACACCACAATTAAACGCAGTAGTGATTTGACTAATAGATAAAAGATTAAAGGGAAAGTGAGGAAGACACAAAACAGAGGAGAGAGACATATATTTGGTGGGATTAGTAGTACCATAGCCCATAATCGATATAGTAGACCCATTAGCTAAAGTAATAAAAGACAAATCAAAAGAAGGTGTAAATGAGGAGAAAATACTTGTATCACCTGTCATATAGTGTGTAGCAGCAGAATCAATGACCTAGTTACCATCAGAAGTAGTTACACAAGCTGTTGGATTACCTAGCTGAGTTAATGTAGCAGTAGTTGGCGGAATGGATAACTGAGAGCTAGCAAGCTGAGTGAGGCGAGCATACTCATCTACATATATAGTAACCTATGAAGGAGTAGGTAAAATATCATCTTAAGCGGCAACATGAGCATTTTTCTGATTACTCGACACAGTTGGAGGTTTTCCATGTAACTTCCAACAATTCCTATTGACATGACCTTTAGCACCACAATGGAAACAAGTACGAGGACAATTACCATTGCCACAAGTACCCCTGATATCCCGACTAGCACCTTTGTTGCCTCTACAACTACTAGACTTAATGCTAGCAAGAGCCGCATGATTTGGAGCAACATTCTAAAGAGTCTCCCTGCCTTTAGACGCTCCTCTATCTTCCCCTATACTAACCCCAAGAAGACAAACATAAACTTCCATTAGAGAAGGAAGTTTGTCACTAGTAAGGAGTTGTGTCCGAACTATCTCATATTCTAGTCTCAGCCCAGCTAGAAAACACTGCACCACCACTTGCTTTTCTTGTTCTTTCATTTGCACAACATCTACAGTCACAAGGAATATAGCATGTTTTTTCCTTAAAGGCTTGCTTCACCTCTGTATAGTATTCAAGTAATGTCTTCTCTTGCATATTTGCTTGATAAATCCACAATAACAACTCATGAACATGAGACAAGTCCTGTTTACTAGCATACATAAACTCTAGATACTTCCATAACTCTTTAACTGTATCACAATGATTAGTAACATCATCCACTATGGAATCTAGAGTATTCTGGATTTGAATAAACAATCTATCATCCTCCATGAGCCATTTCTTCCAAATTCTCCTAACACTCTCTAATTTCTTATTACTACCCTCTGGTTGTTATCACTCTCTGTTTGTGGAAGTGAATTCGTAGGTGGATCCTCAGGCAGATGATCCCCCATGTCAATGCTACAAGCATATCTCCTAATAGTTCATCTCCATTAAGCATAATTCTACTTTCCTAATAACTTCATATCAGTAATCTTTGCAGATGAGTGGATTGAAATTTCAATCACCACCTGTTTACCTTCCACTGCCATAACTTAATCAAACCAACAATGATTCTCTACCAAGCTCACAGACTAGATCACCTCTAATCACCAATATCCAACAAACCCAAATCACCAATTCACAACAAATTCACAACTCAAATCCAACACCACAACCAGAACAATCATCAAATAAACATAAAAAAAAAGGGTAATACAATAACTGGAAATTGCAAAATAATAAAAAAGCGAGATCACCAATGTGGAAACCACAAACCGGGGGAAAAACAGAGCGCAAGGTAGAGTTAGTCACTGGAAAAAGTAACAACCGTGAACAATGTCTCGCAAACAGTATCATGTGAACAGCGTCGCCAGCCACCAGAACAAAACCCTAAGACCAGAGCTCTGATACCATGTGATAAATTATTATACTGTAGTTTATTCAATAATCAAATAAAATAATATTACACCCTATATATTTTCACTACCTTACATTTACACATATACCCCTAACTGTATACACATAACTTCTATCAGTTATTTCCAAAAATAGGATGAAGTGTTTAGGGTTTTGTGATCACTAAAAATGGCATGGAGTGTTTAATTTAAATAAACAAAAATGGGATGGAGTGTTTAGGGTTTTGTGATGGCTAAAATGGCATAGAATGTTTAAATTAAGTAGCCAAAAATGGGATGGAGAGTTTAGGGTTTTATGATGGTGGGTTGTATTGTTCAATGGGTAAAAGGATGGTAGGTGTTAGGTGAGTTTGAAATGGGTTCAAAGAAAAAGAAATAGGTGGTTTCAATAAGGGAAATTTGGCCTAAGGTGAAGAAAAATTTGGCCAAGAGCTTCTTCCTCTCAACAATAACACAACACAACTCCAAACTCTCTTCAAGAACAAATCAACTTCATACCCCAAAATCGGCCAACTATAAAAACTCTAAAACTCCACAAAACACAACAAACAACCACCAAACACATACACAACCTAAAGCTCTAATACCAAATGATCTAAAACCACCAAGAAAACTCAACAAAACATCACAACATCACATACATAGAATTGGCCAAGCAAGACTATTCACAACCTTCACTCACGTTTCAATTCCAAAATCATGCAAACACAATGCAAAACACATACAACCAGATTTGAACAACACTAACTACCATTAGAAATTTGGCCAAGGTAAGATGAAACACAAGAACACTTACTTGAATAAAAAAGGATAGAGACAAGAAGAGATCTTCAAGGATTTCTCCACCAACTTGAAGTTGAATCACCACCAAATCTCTTGTCAAAATTTGGATAAAGATTTCAAGATAAAAGGAGAGTCATTCCTTTTAAGTGTTTAATTTTCAATCTCATTGTTCAACCTTACAAAATGAGGGAGAGCTTGGTTTTATAGTAGCATTACAAGGGTAATTAACTAATTAAGTAAAATAAATATGCCACCTAAGATAATTAACTAAACATAACTATACTTAATTAAATCTTACTAATAAGAGTACATGAATTTGGGCCTTGGAATTCATTGAAGGGGGTCCAAAATGAAATAGCATGGGAATGCTCTTTGGGCTTGGATAATGGACTGCTTTTGGACTTCTTAAATGCTTCGCCATTTTCTTTGTTAGGCTTGAACTTCACTTGATGAATTTGTGCTTGAATGGGCTTGGGCCGAGATGTCTCCTTTGTGCACATGGGCTGAGTTGTTTCCTTGCATAATTTCTCCCCTTGAGCTTAGGCCAAATCTGACTTGCATTCTTGGACAACTTGGGCTAGCTTCTCTCTTTGGGTTTGAGCTGAATTACAATTCTTGTGATCCACATGTCATGCATCAAGTGTTTTAGGGCTTGAATTAGCTATTTTTTATTCAACCGAATTTGCAAGTGTGATTTTCACACAAGTTTACAAGTGTTTTAGAACTTATAAATGGATCAGAATATTAATAAAACATAAAATTAATTATTTTAATCTCTTGAAGGTGGAGTGTTGCACCGAACCAAACCTATCAATGAAAGATCAGCACTATCTAACTCATCAACAACAACAATTTCCTTGAGAAAAATATGAGTCGCCTGAAATCATATACGTACTATGTTTTAGTATATAGAGAAAATCTTTTAAACATAAGATTTATTACGTTATCCATGCACCAAATAAATAAAACTCTATTGCATTGTATAATTTTTTTTTTTTTAAATAACCTATTGAAAAGATTGAAAATAATGCATTTATGAAAAATCACACTGCTTTATTGCATTCATTATTATTGCGTTGCTAAACGATGCAGTTTATCTATTTTAATTTGTGCAGAATAAAAGCAGTTGTGGACAAGAAAACTTGCATTAATTATATTCGGATTAAGCTACCAATTACCAATAATTGACTAATCAATTATTATATTTATAAATAAAGCTCATCTCATGTTTATCTGACTCACCGCCCATATATTATGAATAAGATAAGAATTTGACATGACTTTGCAGTTTTTTATTTCATTTAATCTAATACTTAAAATTGTGTTGTGACGATATATTTGGAATCGCATAACGTGTTTCAATAATTGGAATGGTACCTTTTAATTTCTAATAAAAAATATGAAAAACTTGCATAATACTAGATAAATAAAAATTTATTATCTAGTAATTTTATTTTAAATAAAAATTTCAATAATGCAAAGTCCACAACCTTCTCTCATAACCCTCTAATGTGGTAGCTCATAATTGATTAGCAAGTAAATAGGCAGGCAGACCAATAGCAAACAAATGGGACCTATTTGTAAGCTATCACGTCGGGGGTTGTGAAAAAAAGTTGTTGACATATTATTACTCTAAAAATTTACTAGACATGTTTGTAAAAAAATTAATTATTTGAATTTAAAACAGAATAACCACTTGACTTTTCGTCGGATGACAAAACCTTAGGTTATCCAAAGATCTTGTGTTCGGGGTAACCATCTATAAGTCAGAAAAGTGACCATCTATCACTTTTCTGACTTATCTAACTTATTGGATTTGTAAAATGTTCTTTGAATCCTAAGGATTAGTTGAGATGTGTGCAAACTGGCACAGTCACCCCGTCACCAAAAAATAAAAAATAAAAAATTATTATGCTTATTAATATATATCAAATTATCTAATTTAACATTACATTAAGTCCTAAAAAAAAAAAAAAATTGTGTTTTTTAAGTTCACAAATACAACAAAATGTGTTCATTTATTTCTATATAATTCGCAATAGATATAGTATTAAAAAAAAAAAAAAAATTGCAAAACAATATTAAATGTCACCTTAATGATTTTATTATAACATATTTACACTTCTAAATTAATAAACAAAAAAAAATTGATAATAACTTTACTTTTATATGAATAAATACACTATCAAATTTTAAATGACACAAGTGCCAACATTTTTTTGGCGAGTGTTATGACATATTTTCACACTATAATTACTATAATTAATCAAATTAGAGTAATGTTACGCTTACAAAAAAATCTTACAAAGATCTCCATACAAAGTGATGTAGCAAAAAATAAATGAAATAGTGAATATAATGAGTTTGACTTTTTGTTTCACTTTTCCATTCATTTTTTGCCACCTCACTTTGTATGAAAATCTTTGTAAGATTTCTTTGTAAGCTTAGTTGTATCGATCAAATTAACTATCCCAACTTCTTAAACAACAACTCTTTATCACTTCAAAGCCTCAAAAGCTCTCAGATTATCATGCCAAATCAATCTCCAACATGGCCAAACCTCCCAGGGACTGTCAGCTCTTCAATTTTGTCATCCACTTAGGCTTCCGATCCTCCTGCCGCTCCAACGGTTCCATCAACTACCGCCTCACAAACCTTTTCGAATTCCAAGCTTGAACTCCCTTCACTGTACCCATCAATGGCATCAAAACTTTTGATGTCCACATTGACCCCTCGCGAAATCTATGGTTTTGCTTCTACATCTCGTGTCGTTAAGGTGACAACAATAAACATGGGGGAAATATGCCCCTTATTATCTACTTTCACGGTGGAGGATTCGCCTGGATGTCTTCTAATTCTTTAGGGTTCAATAATTTATGTCGAAGAATCGCGAAAAAACTCACTAGTGTAGTTATTTTAGTGAACTATAGCTCACTCATTAGCACAAGTATCCATGCCAGGATCAGGATGGTTTTGATGTGCTTAAATTCAGTGAAAAAAAAATGAAGGGTTCCCAAAATTTGTGAATTTAAAGCAGTGTTTTATTGGTGGTGACAGTGCAGAAGGGAACCTGGCGCATCATGTGGCAGTTAAAGCCTGTGAATATGAGTTTCAGAACTTGAAGGTCATCGGAGTAATAGCAATTCAGCCATTTTTAGGGGGAGAAGAGAGACGGATCGTAAATAATGTGGGTTTGGGCTCTATTTATTGATGTTGAACTTGCAAATTGGTTTTGGAGGGCTTATCTTCCTAAAGGGTCGGATAAAGATCATCCTGGAGCCAATGTTTTCGAGCTTAAATCGGAGGATATTATGCGGTTGAAGTTTCCGCAACACTTGTGATTGTGGGAGGGTTTGATCCTTTACAAGATTGGCAAAGAAGGTACTATAATGGGTTGAAGAAACTTGGAAAGGAAGCTTACTTGATTGAGTATCCAAATGCATTTCATGCTTTCTATGCAATTCCAATGGTGCTAGAATCTAGATTGTGTATTAAGGAAATAAGAGATTTCATGGAGAGACAATGTGCAAAATAGATGAAAATCATACATATGTTAGTGAATTTTGTATATTTGGGATTGGTATTTTGTGCTAGTAGTTATTTGCAATAAGTAATTTTTGTACAACATAGCTAGAACCTCAAAGTTATACTTTTCATATTAAATATGTTAAGTGTTAAATATTTGCTCAAATTTGATCGATTTATCATCAAAGGCAGAATAATCTTGTATCTATTAAGCTTTACATATTCATGTTGGAAAATGCTACACCGACACGCAATAAAAATGGCCTACGGTATCGGGATAATAACATTTTTCCTTAAAGTGTTAACGTAGACAATCTATAATAACACTTGATGTTAAAATGTTACGATAACAATTTTTATAAGTAATACTTTAATTTTTTGTAACACATTTTATATCAATGGTAACTCTTTTTTTTAAATGTTATGAAAAATATATCTACAAAAGCATTTTTAAAATGTTACAATAAACCTAATAATATAATAACTTTTTTATAATGTTACTATATAATCAAAATATAGTAACATTTTATAAGTGTTACCATGAACTCAATTATTTACCGGAAAACAAAATATTATTCCCGCCAATATGAAATGAGGTTGATTTTGTTCATTTTTATTGTTTAGGGGTTAAACTACATTATTTGGGGTTTACTTTGTCATTTTTCATTCATGTAGCGACCAAAAATGTTTTACATATAACCAAATTTTAATAACACTAAATACCGCCATTCCAACCCAAAATTCCCCCCCACAACTCATTCCCAGATGGCAAAAATCTTCTCTACGACAATGAGCGACCAAATGTGGTGTCAAGATGTCAACAATTCTTCGACCAAGTAACCGTTTCAATATTTACTTTTACAGAGTTTGCCTTTTTTTTTTCTTAACCCTAAACCTATAGATTTTACGCCAACATCTCTGTTCCTCTTCTTCTTCTTCTTGGCTCTCTAATGGTGGCGATTTCAACTCTACATGTACCAACCTAATTCCTGAAACCTTCTTTAGACTCCAATCTTCCTATTTCCATCTCAAAATCTTCCCCTTTTTCGCCTCCACTTTCATGTTCAATCTCCAAATCGTTGAATGGTTTAGAGAACTTCTATTTCGTTGTTTATGGAGGACTTTTTGTGCATTAGAAGTGAGGCAGTAGGTCGTGGAGTTCTACGATGGCAATTTAATAGGAGGGTTCCATGATACCCACTGCTATCTTATTATGCTTTGTCTGCTGAGGGCCATTGTTCAAATTTATTAATCTTATTAGTTGTGCTGCGTCAGCTCTGATGTTCCTTGTGGTGTGGTGTCCCTTTTTGGTGGTTTCGAGTTACCAAAGTTTAGAGGACGTTTTGCTTCGTCCCTTTTTCAGTTACTTCCCTCTAGGTTGAATTGTATCCTGTTTGCCTGCCTTGATTGGGCTGGTTCCTCTGCTGCTTTTTGTTTGGCTGTTATGGGATTGATCAAGTCTGCTCCTTTCGTTCTGGTCTAAGCTGTCGTTTGCTGGGTTTCTCTTTTCTCTCTGGTGAATGCTATAAAGATTTTTTGTATAGTGGCCTCCTGCTCTCCTTGTCCTTCGAGGCCTGTTTTTGATTTGCCCCCTGCCTTTTATGTATCTCTCTTGGGCCTGTCCATTCTTAGTTCGGAGGCTGGGATCAAAGATTTTGTTGATAATGCTGGTACTTTCTTTCCTAAATATACTGGATTTGGCTTGGGTGAGTCAATCATATCTAACTTAGCCCTAAAGTATAAGAAGAAGGCATGGTTTGCTATGACAAAGGATTTCTCTAAGGATATGATGGTGTTGTATGATTTTGACAAAGCTCCAACGCTGGTTTCTATTCAGCCAACTTACAACTAACGCAATATCTTTTATGGCCCCTTTGAAGGTTAGTTTGTATTCAAATAATCTATTTAGTTCAGTTGGTAAATTGTGTTAAAAGTTTTATATAATTAATGATAATCAAATCTTGGTTTCCAAAAAATTGAAAGCTAGTTGCCTGCTGACACTTTTTCTACTAGATTTTTGCCTTTGCTTTAAATGGTTACCATTGTTGACCAAATGTTGAAAGTGGCAGTTTTGTAAATAAACACAAATGTTATGCTGTTTGTGTAATTAGACGCAACTGAGTAATTAGGCGCAGATGTTATACGGTGTAGTTTCATTCTTCTTTATATAATAGAAGAAATTGTAAACTCAATATTAATGAATACTTTACGCTACTGAATCAGCTTTACTCTCTGGTTCTTCCTTTTTACAAATTCTTTCGCTTGTTTTGACTTGGTATCGAGCCACCACTAAGTGTCAATGGCAATCGATTCTGTTCGCAAACTCTCTTAAAAGCATAGAAGAGCTTCTAAGAGAGTCAGCCGATCGTTCTACTTCGCATTTGATCAAGGAATCTTCAAATCGTGGAATTTCAGTTTTACCTTCCAGTTTGCAAACCATTAGTCCAAAGCTCACAAGAAACAACTATCGATTCTGGAGCTCACAGGTTCTCTTCGCTGTAGGATCGCATGAATTGGAGGATCATCTCATTGGTAAAGTTCCCTGTCCTTCTCCTTTACTTGTATCGAATTCAGATATTGAAAATGAGTTAGGGCAAATTAGAGGTGAACTTAAGTTAGGTGATGATTTGGCTAGTAATAAGGTGAATCCTGCCTATATCTTATGGAAGCGCACAGATAAGTTCCTTGTCAGTTGGCTTTTAGCTTCCATTTCTGAAAGTATGTTTGGAGTAATATCAAAATGTAGGATATCAACTGATATTTGGAATACCTTGCATCTTGAGTTCCTAAATGATTCTAAGGCTAGAGCTTTACACCTTAAGAACCTATTACAAACCACTCAAAAAGGGAATATGAGTATTTCTGATTATGTTAAAAGGATGAAAGAAATAGCAGAAAGTTTATCGGCTAGTGGATTGATTGTGGCTGATGAGGATTTGTTGCAGTACGTATTAGATGGTTTAGGACCAGAATATGATGTAGTTATTGTCAATTTAACCTCCAGACTTGAGTCCAAAGTTGATACCGTGTCTCTGCAAGAAGCTCAGTTTCTGTTGCAAAAATATGAGCTTAGGTTGGAAAAACTTAATACAACAGATTTGTATAACAATTCTGTAAATGTGGCATCCCTTCATCACACTGGAACTCTTACTGATGTCACTAATACCAACTCTCCTTCCACTCAACATTTCAATACAAAAAACTTACCTAACACACTACAAACATCTGAACACAAATCTATTCCAATTCCTTCACTAGTGTCACTAGGAAATCCACACTTTCAACAGAATTATGCCATACCCTGTTGCTGCTGCTTACAATGCTGGACTAGAACACCAACCTCAATTTACCTACAACACACAACATTTCACTCAAAGACCTCCCTTTCAACAGTATGGCAGAGGAAGAGGCAGAAACTTTGGGAGGAACAGGCTAATCTGTCGTGTGTAATAAGGTAGGACATTCCGCTGTGCAGTGTTATCACAGATTCAATGCTGCCTATAATGGTACCTTTAGCAGTGTCTACACCAACTCACAGTCACCACACTCCAACTTACAACCATCACAATCTTATTCTCCACAAAGCCCTGCCTCTCACCATATGTGACCAAAGGATACTCTTCCGGTTTAATGCCTTCACTAAATCCTATGAACTCTCAATCCCAACAAACTTGGGCAAATGACAACTTGTTGAACAATCGCTGGTCCTATAGGGTCTTTTGCTCGAATACACAACACAGGGGCTTTCATCAAAGTGCTGATAATCCGGGAAGTTCACTGTTAAATGTTCCAAGTCAGCAGCTAGCAGGGGATAGTCAAGCTTTTGTGGCTAGTTTAGATGTCCCATTTTCTGGCTCTAAATCTGGGTGTTCTGTGTACAATCAGCAAGCTCATCCTCAGCCAGCTTTACATTCTGCTCTTGCTACATCTTCCACCCCTACTGATCCCTGCAGTGGTACATGGATTTGGGCAGTAATGTATCATGTCACGCGATTTGAGTCACATGAGTCTTAGCAAGAGTTATGATGGTGCAAATCAACTTCAAGTGGGGAATGGTGAGTTTCTTAACATATCTCATATTGGCTTTACTCCTTTATCTAGTTATCTTCATTCCAAATGTTTAATGCTCAAAAATATTCTATGTGTGCCTAAAATCACAAAAAATTTGCTAAGTATCTCTAAGTTTACTAAGGATAATGATGTAGTGGTCGAGTTTAATGCTGATTGTTGCATTGTTAAGGACAAGTTAACGAGGGCTACTTTGCTGCAAGGGGAACTTAAAGGAGGCTTGTACCAGTTGAATATCTCACCTAGGTCTGCTGTGCCCTGTTTATCCAATTCTGATACACCTTACTCTAGTGGTTTTTGTTCCAATCTTTCTAGTTCAAATAAGTCTAGCACTGAAACTTCTCAGTCTGATAAATCAGGTTTTACGTTATGTAGTCAAGGCAACTGTAAACCTGGTGTATCCTGCTCTACATATAGTCCTGGTTGTCATCATGATGTAGAGTTAAATAATCTTGTTACTAATTCTGGTGATGATAGTAATCCTGATGGTCTTATGAAATGTAGTAACTCCAGTTATGATAGTAATTCTGGGGGTCTTATGACATGTAATAATTCTTTCAGCAATAAAGATTTTACTATGGTTCAGTTAAATTCTGGCAGTTCCTCTGATCTTCTTAAGTCTCAATGTAAATCTGATTACTCTAATTCTAATTCTGGAATTCATTGTTTACTTGCTGATACTACTAAGAATGCATATATGACATGGCACATGAGACTAGGACACCCACATTCACTTATTCTACATAAAATTCTTGCTACTTTACCTAAAAACATTGTTAATCAGTCTCAATCTAAGTTAACTTCTGCACCTGAATTTTGTGATGCCTGTCAAATGGGAAAACTGCATCTTATCAGTTTTCCATCTTCTTCTTCCATGACCACTGCTCCCTTAGAGTTAGTACATAGTGATGTGTGGGGTCTTGCACCCCTACCTTCTGCAGAGGGTTTTCGTTATTATGTACAATTCTTAGATGATTTTAGTAGATACACTTGGTTGTTTCCTCTTCGCACAAAGGCAGAAGTAAAATATGTTTTTATCAAGTTTCATCATCTTGCCGAAAGGCAATTTGGTCACAAACTCAAGTGTTTGCAATCTGATCAAGGTGGAGAGTACATTGCATTACAACCCTATCTTACTGAATTAGGTATTCGGTTTAGATATTCATGTGCATACATTCATCAACAAAATGGAAGATGTGAAAGAAAACATAGGCATTTAGTAGAAACCGGATTAACTCTTCTTGCCCATGCTTCTATGCCTTTATGTTTTTGGTGGTTAGCTTTTGAAACCGCTGTTTTTCTCATAAATAGGATGCCTACTGCCACTATTAATTTCATGTCACCTTATCAGAAATTATTCAATCATATGCCTATTTATGACTCCTTAAAAGTGTTTGGTTGTACTTGCTTTCCTTTTCTTCGAATGTACAATGATAATAAGTTTGGTTTTCATTCCGTTAAATGTGTTTTTGTTGGGTATAGTCTTGTTCACAAAGGTTATAGATGTTTAAAACCTGATGGAAAAATTATAATAACTCCAAGTGTCAAATTTACTGAGTTTGAGTTTCCTTTTGCCCAAGGCCCATTTTGTTCTACATTCTCATCACCTACTACCCAAGAAACTCACATTGAAACTCCTTCTTCTTTCCCATTTGTTGCTGTTTATCCAACTTCCTCTGGTCAAGCTTCCGGGTTTCCCTACAAGATTCATTTCGCAAACAAGTCTGACAATGGTGTAACAGGAGGTAAGCATTCTAACTCTATTACTACATTAAAGTCTACTCCTCTGTTTCCAGATTGCAGCAAGAGTCACTCTAATTCTGGTATTTCACCAACTACTAAGAGTCAATCAAATTCTGGTGTTCAATCACCTGCTGCGTCTGCACCTTTTTCTTCAAATTCTGGTTAACAATCACCTGTTGCATCTGCACCTTTCTCTTCAAATTCTGATGTACAATTCCCTGTTGCATCTATACCTCTTTCTTTAGTTTTGAGTCAACCTCTAAACATAGTCTCTCATACTAATACTGCTCCATCCATTAGTTATTCCTCTCTGCCCATTATACCATCCCATTTTATACCTCCGCCTTGCTCACTTGAAGTTGATCTTACACTGTCAAAATTCTCCAAAGATTCAATGTCTTCTCGGCCAAGAAGAACAAATACTCATTCTATGGTGACAAGAGCAAAAGTCGCCGCCATAAACTCGTTCAAACCAAAGGTCGATGTTGATCATGGTGCTGATCTTGATCATCCTACTGCTTGCCTTACTACAACAAATGTGGATGTTGTACCTATTCTTGCTACTATCCTGGACAATAATTTCTCAGATTCAGCATTGGTTTTTCCTACTAAATCTTCTGCTTCTCTGTCTGTTTCTTCACAACTCCAAGTTGAAACAGAACCAGCTTCAGTTTTTGATGCATTAGCTAGTCCTAATTGGAAAGCAGCCATGAAATCTGAGTTTGATGCACTTGTTCATAACGACACTTGGGTGCTTGTACCTTTATCTCCTAATATGAATGTGGTAGGAAACAAATGGGTGTTTCGCACCAAATTTAATGCTGATGGTACACTCCAAAAGTACAAGGCAAGGTTGGTTGCCAAGGGGTTTCAACAAACCCCTGGTTTTGACTATTTTGAAACATTTAGTCCCGTGGTTAAACCGTCTACAATCGGAATAATTCGACTTTGGCAAGAATAAATTGTTGGGATATTCAAGAAGTTGATGTGAATAATGCATTTTTGAATGGGACCTTGAATGAAGAAGTGTATATGCAGCAGACGATTGGGTTTGAAGATTCTTCTCAGCCTACTTTTGTATGCAAGTTACAAAAAGCTTTATATGGTCTTAAACAAGCTCCAAGGGCTTGGTTTGATAAGTTGAAAACAGCCCTGCTTAGCAAAGGATTTCTGAATTCTATTTCTGATTCTAGTCTTTTTGTATGTAAGCAAGATTCTTGTCTAACTTATGTGTTAGTTTATGTTGATGATATCCTCCTAACAGGGTCCAATCCAGCTTACATTTCACAGCTAATGCAAGAACTTAATGAAGAGTTTGCTCTCAAAACTCTTGGCTCCCTGAGTTATTTTCTTGGATTAGAGGCTACTAGAACTTGCAAAGGTATTCATTTGAAGCAAACTAAGTATGCCTCGATCCACCGTTAACAAAGACCAAAGATGCTAGATGCAAATTCTTGCCGTACACCTATGGTCGTGGGTACAAAAATTAGCTTCCAATGACAGAACTGTTTGAGAACCCTAGTCTTTATCGTAGTACAATTGGGGGCTCTTCAAGACCTCACCCTTACTGTGCCCGATCTCACCTTTCCCTTGTTAACAAATTAAGTCAGCTTTTTATCACCCCTACAAATCTACAATGGCAGTTTGCAAGAGAATTTTTGAGATATGTGAAAGGGACATTAGATCATGGCTTGCATTTCAAGCTCAGGAGCTTGCAGATTGAGTGCTGGCCGATGCAGATTGGGGAAGCAATTTGGAAGATAGGAGATCCACAAGTGGTTATCTGGTGTACATGGGTCCAAATTTAATACAGTGGAGCTCCAGGAAGCAAAAAGTAGTTGCCTTATCCTCTACTGAAGCTGAGTACAGGGCTTTAGCTCAAACTGGAACAGAGGTTGCATGGTTACAAAGTTTATTTGCTGAATTGGGTATTCCCATAACTTCTAAAACCTGTCATTTGGTGCGATAATGTTAGTGCTGCTGCCTTGGCATCTAATCCGGTGTTTCATGCACGGACCAAACACATAGAAATAGATGCTCATTATATTAGAGAACAGGTGTTGGCTAATAAGGTAGCTATACAATATGTGCCGTCTAAGTTGCAAATTGCAGATCTCGTTGACAAAGGCGCCTGTCACGTCCCATTTTGCTAATTACGAAAATCGAATGTAGTCAGCAAGGATGACATGCATCAATAAGTGCAGTTTTTGAGTTTTTTTGAAAATTGCAGTTACAGGGTGTGATCTGATGCAGAATGTTTATTGTAGAGAATGATGGTTGTAGCATGTTTGTTTGCAAAATGTTGGAGAGATGGAGTGTTATGTTGTAGTTGCAAAGTGTGGTCTGTTAAATGAGTTGCAGGTGATCTGTTGCAGAATGTTTATTGCAGAGAATGATGGTTGTAGAATGGTTGTTTGCAAAATGTTGGAGAGATGGAGTGTTATGTTGTAGTTGCAAAGTGTGATCTGTTAAAGAAGCCACTTGTTGGTATTGATATGTTAAAGAGTGTGATCTGTTGGTGTTGCAGAGTTGTAGAAGTGTTTTCTGTTAAATGCTAAAGAGAGCTGCAGGTGATCTGTTGCAGAATGTTTATTGTAGAGAATGATGGTTGTAGCATGTTTGTTTGCAAAATGTTGGAGAGATGGAGTGTTATGTTGTAGTTGCAAAGTGTGGTCTGTTAAATGCTGAAGAGTTGCAGGTGATCTGTTGCAGAATGTTTATTGCAGAGAATGATGGTTGTAGAATGGTTGTTTGCAAAATGTTGGAGAGTTGCAGTGTTATGTTGTAGTTGCAAAGTGTGATCTGTTAAAGAAGCCACTTGTTGGTATTGATATGCTAAAGAGTGTGATCTGTTGGTGTTGCGGGGGTTGTAGAAGTGTTTTCTGGTAATGCGTTAAGAAGTATAGTATCTGCAGGTGTGATGTTAGAGTAGTTGCAGTGTGTGTTTGTTACAAAAGAAAAATGCAGTATATTGTGTAATGTTGCAGCATCAGAATTACTAGAATAAGCAGAGTGTGTTGATTATGCTGTGATGACTAAAATGTTGTGTGATGTTGTGATATAGCAATGCTGGTACAAAAGAAAAATGAGCAGTTGCAGTGTGTGTTTGTTACAAAGTGCAGAGTGTGATGTTGAATAGCAGAGTAAAGTACAGAGTGATTTTTCTGCAAAATTGTTTCTCAGATCAGTTCAGAACTGCTCCTTAACAAGCTTAGTTTTCAGGTCAAAAGTGTAGAGATACGTAGCTTGGTTTGAGGGGGCATGTTGACCAAATGTTGAAAGTGGCAGTTTTGTAAATAAACACAAATGTTATGCTGTTTGTGTAATTAGACGCAGCTGAGTAATTAGGCGCAGATGTTATACGGTGTAGTTTCATTCTTCTTTATATAATAGAAGAAATTGTAAACTCAATATTAATGAATACTTTACGCTACTGAATCAGCTTTACTCTCTGGTTCTTCCTTTTTACAAATTCTTTCGTTTGTTTTGACATCTAAATTTCTTAGTCTTTTTAGAGCTTCATTTCTGTATGGGCTCCAGTTGTTTTAGTGGAAGAACAAATTGATGGGAAAAAAAGTTAGTGAATGCTATGTCTTTGCTAAGGTGTTTATGCATGATCTTGATTTCATCTTGTTTGATGCGTGCTTCCAAATTTTCTTAAAATGTTCAATGAGATGCAAATGAAAACCTTTCTCACACAAGAAAGTCATTTTTGAGTCAAACATTAAAGGGCAACATTATAGTAGTCTGTCTTCAAGATTCATTTATTTAGTCAATTTTCATTTGTATATTTGCAAGGGTTATTACTCTCCCCTCCCCGCATTTATCCTGGTTCCGGAGTAGCAATTTTATGTTACATATCGTCACTTGTTTTTCAAGTAGTTGCAATTGAATGTTTGAG
>CM047745.1:6224149-6252267 GCA_026225825.1 Pistacia integerrima | reverse complement strand
AATAAACTTTTCCGACTGCCAACCTTCTACAATAAACCCGCCACTTGCACTTTCGGTCCACGACATGCAACCGTCACAGCCAATGAATTTGACTTTTTGGTGATGAACTCAAAATTACCTTTCACAGTAACAAGTTTTAGCTTCCTCACCACTTCCTCTTTGTTGTCAAATAAATACCCTATGCGCAAGTCCGATCCATCCGTAAAGACATGAGCGATCCACTACTACCTCCAATTGCCCCCTTTGAACCCTGCATAAACGACCATAGTGTTCTCTTCCTCACAATCTACGCCGCATAACTCGTATTTAAAGGAATCTCTACATCGTGGGAACATCTACTGGGGTCCTCCTCCTCAACATTTTCATTCTGGCCCCTATCACCAACCTCTTCTATAGTGTCCTCCTCACCACTCAATTCACCGTCTACTCTTGATTTTTCAGCTAACAAATCAATGGCCTCGTAGTTCAAATTAAAACCAGGCAAATCTCCGCCTACATCCTCGTTATCCCCTTCCTTGGAACCAACTTCCAACGGTTTTTCTACATAAGAAACCCTTAAAATCGGCCTCGAACCACTATCGGCCATATCAATTATAAATAACTTCACACTTTCATCCGACTTTAATATAGTAGGAGGTACCTTATAATTTTCAGGAGCTCTGCTTAAAACATACTTCACAACTATATCATTACGCGAGCAACTCAAATTACCTCTTCTAATTATTTCATCAATCAACTCATCAAAACTAACCTCTCGCGCCACAAAGAATTGGTATAACTTCTTTGCTCTTCCCAATCCACTTCCACCTACTTTCTTCCTCTACCCACTCACCAAAATATTCAACACCCAAAACAACTTTTCCCATGTATAATAATAGCCAACTACTGTTTGACCGGTCGTCACGGTCACAAAATTAAACCTAAGTACCGTAGTTAGCGGTAAGCAGGATCGAATCCACAGGAGCAAGACTAATGACCTAATGTATTTTTGAGTTAACGAAAGAGAAATTGGCGGAATGATTGATTAAAACTAAGGAAACTAATTACTTGCAGGAAATTAAAAAGCATTAAATAAATTGCTAACTAAAACTCAATATTAAAAGCGTTGTCGCTACGGGTTCGGTTTGACTCAAGACCAACTCTCACAATTCCTCTCCTCGCTTTTCAATTTCCTAATCCTACAAGGCTAGGCAAATCCATAGAAATATCTCCCGGCAATCTAGGCATAATCTATCCTGTCTCCCCGTGCCTTAGTTACGATCGATTGGTTAAAGACTATCATTGACTAACCGAAAAATGCTAAACCCTTAAACACCACTAGTTGGTACAACGTTAACAAGTACAACCTATCAACCTGTATCATCCAATCAACTAATTACACAATAAATGCATTCCTAGTAGAGATGACATTAAACGCTATTACAACTTGATTGCAATCGCATCAAGCAATTTAAAGTCATAATCAACATTCAATAATCTCAAACCGACATTCAATTATGCGAAAAGTTATATATCAATAAACGTTCTCAATGGACATTATCAATTCAACACATCGAGCATCAGAATAATATTAAAGTATCGCAAACAAACGAAACGAAAACAAATATAATCTGAATACAAGAAACTTAACCAAATATCCAACATTCGGGCTCATCCAACTAGTCGAGAGCGATGAGGAGATCGGTGGAGTCAATCTCGATCTCGCCACCGTAAGTAGGACAACCGGGAGCTCGGCCGCTCATGGTGGTGATGACGGAGGTGAAACAAAGTGGAAACGGAGCTGATCATGGCGAAGAGGAGGTAACCGACAGCGATATGATGCGAAGAAGGGCCGAAAACGACCAACGGACAGCCCGAATACGAATAGCCGCGGTTCGCGGAACGTTAATTTTCCGGGCGGGTCTCCGAAAACGGTGGCGGAAATGGGATCCGAAGGTACCAATGGAAAGCTCGGTGATGGGGAGTTCAGATCAGGTCCTGGGGGTGAGAAGTCGCCGGAAATGAGCAGGATCTGGCCTCCCGGAAGATGAAGAGTCGCGCGGCCAAATCACGGATTCCGCGGTTTTCGCGGCTGAAGGCTAGGGAAGTGTAGATCCGCGTGGGGAAGGGAGATCTACCCTTGGGGAGCCGAATCGTCGTCGGAAAAGAAAAGGGCCAAAAGCCCATGGCCGGGAAGACGAAGCAGCAGCGGTGGTGGAAGGCGAAACGTCGCGGTGGGCGGTGCGTGATTTGCGGTCCTTGACGGTGGTGGTGAATGGCGGTGCACCGGGAAGATGAATCGTCGTCGGAGGGAGACGAAGCGCGCCGAGCTCGCCGGAAAATTGGGTGAACAGCCCCCTCGAAAACGCGCGCAATTTTTGTTTTATAGAAGAATGTGTAAAATATCATTTTAGTCCCCTGCACAATTGAAAAGTCACAAAATAAGCCCCTTAAAACATGACATTTTACCCCCTAAACAGCATAAATGAGACAAAATCACCCTTAATCCATAAACCACAACCCAATATCAACTCATATATTTTCCAAAATCATTCCAAACACGTTAAATTCATAAGAAAAATATTAGGAAGCGATTTTCGTGAATAAATTCATAAATTCTTTAATTGTCTCAATATACTTCAATTTAATCACACATGGGGTATTTTTATAACCAAAATAGAGTCACTTTCATGACTCTAACACACTCCCCAACTTACTCTTTGCTCGTCCTCGAGTAAAGTTAAAAGAACTCTTTCAACATTCTCACAAAACCATACACAACCATATTCATCAACAATCAAGACATTCATCAAAAGGTAAAGTGGAGAATTTAAACATAACAAGTAAATAACACAATCCTAAATAAAGAACTAAAGTTTCTGTCAAGATTTGCCTATCTCCATTCAAGCTTCTCAAACACACATTTCATATTCATATCACAATGTTAAAATGTCATGCAAAACTCCCCAACTTATGTACACGCAACATAATGCTCATTTTCCACACAAGATTTTGACATATAATTTCTTTTTCATTCATCACTTTTTTTTTTTTTTCTTGTCTTAACTTCTTAAGCTTTCTAGAAGGTCCGTGTAACGGGCTTTAGGTCAATGACTCCCAAACCAAACGGCTATAGGGCACTAAATGTAAAACACTCCTCGGACTTACTTACCCGAACCAACTAGGCTACAAGTCAAGACTTTATTTCTTTATTTCTTATAAAGCTCATGATTTATATAATGATTTATTAAGCTTTCTAGAGGACCCATGTAACGAGCTTTAGGCCAACCGCTCCCAAGCTAGATAGCTTTAGGGGATTAGGTGTAGAACACCCCTCGGGCGTACTCACTCGAGTCAACTAGGCTACAAATCAAAACCAAATCAAGAAGCAACATTTAAGCACTTTTAACACACGCAAGATAATAAATGAAAATTTGCTCCATGGGCATGTAAAGTATGTGGGAGACTTGTATAAACACTAAAACACATGACATTTACACAAAACAGTGTCTAACCACAACTATGGACAAACCTAGCACAAAACAGAACCAATAGTTCAATGTTTAAAACCATGTTGCAACAAACAATTTTCAAAAACCTCACAAAACCTTTCAACTAGCACCTCAATTGCTTCTAAAATGGTGATTATGCATGAATTCATGAAAAATTTTAAAAATAATTCACTTTAGTTCACTTTAACCACTTTTGGACTTACAAGAGTACGATTCAACATATTCTCAACAAAACACAACATCATCATGCCACAAAAATATGATGCACAATCCATTCAACACACAATCTCCATAAAAGCATTATCAACAATACTTCACAAAAATATCACAATCTCCACGAAAGCATCATCAACAACACTTCCCAAAAATATGATCAACAACATACTCCACAAAAATAAAAATCAATCAACACTCCCCAACTTAAAATGTCATTGTCCTCAATGACCCATAACTACAAACATCCTCCCCAACTTAGCATCAAATGATCTCAAATGGCAATATGATTAAAAACATTAAAATCGTCCAACATATTTGAGAAACAAGAAATCTAACAATAACAGCATATAAGGTGGAGAGATACAACCTGAGGAACAATGATGGGGTTGTCACCAACGGAGTTCGTGAAGCATGCGTAAGCGAAGCCTTGGACTAGTTAATGAGTTTCCAAACATGGCAATTCCTGCAAAGACAAAAACAACAAAAACATAAAAGCAATAACAACATATGTAAAAAGGTGGGTTGCCTCCCACTAGCGCTAAGTTTAAAGTCTTCAGCCAGACTAAATGCGAACATCAAGTTCAAGGTGGTTGAAACGTTGGCGGTGCCTTACATGACCCTCGCCATTCAGCAACAAGTAGGGTATCACGAGGTCCTAAGAAGGCATATTTGAATTTAATACGCCATTTCCATGTGCACAAGTCTTTTAAGAACTTGGCATAGGCAGGTATGAGCTTAATGGCATCAAGAAGTGGAATACCAATCAGCCCTTGTCTAAACAACTCAACCATTTCCTCCATCCTAGTAGTTTTCTTAAAGTTGGATGCATGATTCGACTCTAGGGATTGAGGACAAGGTTCTATCGGTGTGTCAAATGCAGGGGATAGTTCTTTCTCCCCAACTTCCTCGTTTTCATGTCTCGGCACACCTAACTCTATGGTTGGTTCTCTTTCACTCCTCTCGGCTTGGTTTCCCTCTAAGCTCTTTCTTTCTCCAAACTCAGCATATAATTCCCTCTCAAGCCTAGCTTGTTCATGACACCCCATCTGGTGAGTTGCACCATTGGGATTATCAACAACTTGACTCGGCAAATGGCATTCCTCTCTCTTATAAACCGCTTCAGCTATTTGACCTATTTGGGTCTCTAGCTTACTAATAGATTGGGAATGGGAATGTAATATCTGATAATGCTGGTCTAAGTCATTGAACCTAGCATTCATGTCATCTTTCTGTTCTTGCATGGTTTGGAGCATTTGAGCCATCATTGATTCCAGTGGGAGGGCTCGTGGAGTGGGGCACATTGGACGGGAGGTGGGATCCTAGGTTGGGCGGTTGGTTGGACCGAATACATGTCCCAATAATTGCCCTGTTGATTGGAAGAACTATATGGCATATTATGGGAGACATTCGAGATTGTTCCTGCTTCCATGCAAAATTAGGATGGTTATGCCACTCACTATCAAATGTGTTTGAATACGGATCATTCTGTCTCTGGAAACCTTGTGCATCTTGCACTTGCTCCTCAAAAGTGAAGGGAGCTGGTTCCTCAAATGCGTACTCAACAGCTAAAAGGTCTGAAGGCATAGAAAAGACATCCTGACTTGTCCTACCGGGAGGTGGTTGCCTAGAAGCTTGCCCATGTATAGATATGAACGTGTCAAATTGATAGGCTAAAGACTCCAACTTGGAGTCTATATCGTCCAAAGGAGAAACCTCATAAATGCCACCATTCCTAGGCGGCTGCCCTATGATAGGAATCCTAGAAGCAAGATGGTTGTGCATGGAATACAGATTATCATCCATCCTACGTGCTTTCTATTTTCAAATCCAAGGGTACTAAAATTGGTTGATATGACTATCTACCAAACATTCATCACAAGTGTACCAAAGGTTCCACCAACAACCACAACATCAAAATTAAACGAAAAAGAAAAAGAAAAAGAACAAAAAAAGAACAAATTCAAAAACCACACATAAAGAAAAATAAAGCTAAATATGACAACACCCTAAAAAAAATAATCCACACAATCAACAATTAAAATAAACAGTCAAACAAAAAGAAATTATTACTAAATCAAAAACTAAATCCTATGAATAAAAACAAAATATGCAAAACTAATACAAACATGCAAACTAAATGAACACGAAACATGCAAACATCACACAAACGATTAACAAGAACTAAAAAGAACTAAAGCTAAAAAGATTAGAAAATATCACAATCGGGTCACGCTTAAACTTTGAGGCATATGAGACACTGCAACGTTTCCCCAATGGCAATCTTCCTGCAAAATCAAAACAAACACGAATGAAACTGTCCTAATGAAAATTAAATAACATAAAAAAAAATTAGACTAAAAGTATTTACAAACCCAAATACACACAAAGTCAAAAGCACGTTGCTCCCCGGCAACGGCGCCAAAATTTTGTTTGACCGGTCGTCACGGTCACAAAATTAAACCTAAGTACCGTAGTTAGCGGTAAGCAGGATCGAATCCACAGGGAGCAAGACTAATGACCTAATGTATTTTTGAGTTAACGAAAGAGAAATTGGCGGAATGATTGATTAAAACTAAGGAAACTAATTACTTGCAGGAAATTAAAAAGCATTAAATAAATTGCTAACTAAAACTCAATATTAAAAGCGTTGTCGCTACGGGTTCGGTTTGACTCAAGACCAACTCTCACAATTCCTCTCCTCGCTTTTCAATTTCCTAATCCTACAAGGCTAGGCAAATCCATAGAAATATCTCCCGGCAATCTAGGCATAATCTATCCTGTCTCCCCGTCGTCTTAGTTACAGATCGATTGGTTAAAGACTATCATTGACTAACCGAAAAATGCTAAACCCTTAAACACCACTAGTTGGTACAACGTTAACAAGTACAACCTATCAACCTGTATCATCCAATCAACTAATTACACAATAAATGCATTCCTAGTAGAGATGACATTAAACGCTATTACAACTTGATTGCAATCAGTACCGAAGCAATTTAAAGTCATAATCAACATTCAATAATCTCAAACCGACATTCAATTATGCGAAAAGTTATATATCAATAAACGTTCTCAATGGACATTATCAATTCAACACATCGAGCATCAGAATAATATTAAAGTATCGCAAACAAACTGAAACGAAAACAAATATAATCAATACAAGAAACTTAACCAAATATCCAACATTCGGGCTCATCCAACTAGTCGAGAGCTGATGAGGAGATCGTGGAGTCAATCTCGATCTCGCCACACCGTAACTGGACAACCGGAGCTCGGGCCGCTCATGGTGGTGATGACGGAGGTGAAATAAAGGGAAACGGAGCTGATCATGGCGAAGAGGAGGTAACCGACAGCGATATGATGCGAAGAAGGGCCGCCCCAAAGGGGCGACCAACGGACAGCCCGGAATACGCAGCAGTGCGCGTTGGAAGGCGTTAATTTTCCGGCGGGTCTCCGAAAAGCAGGTGGCGGAAATGGGATCCGAAGGTACCAATGGAAAGCTCGTGATGGGGAGTTCAGATCAGGTCCCTGGGGGTGAGAAGTCGCCGGAAATGAGCAGGATCTGGCCTGGAAGATGAAGAGTCGCGGCGGCCAAATCACGGATTCCGGCGGTTTTCGTGGGCCCGTGAAGCTAGGGAAGTGTAGATCCTAGCGTGGGGAAGGGAGATCTACCCTTGGGGAGCCGAATCGTCGGTTTGGAAAAGGGCCAAAACTGGCCGGGAAGACGAAAGCAGCGGTGGTGGAAGGCGAAACGTCGTGGTCGGGTGCGTGATTTGCGGTCTTGCGGTGGGTCGGGTGAATGGCGGTGCAGGAAGATGAATCGTCGCCGGAGGGAGACGCGCGCCGGAGCTCGCCGGAAAATTGGGTGAACACCCCCTCGGAAAAGCGCGTCGCAATTTTTGTTTTATAGAAGAATGTGTAAAATATCATTTTAGTCCCTGCACAATTGAAAAGTCACAAAATAAGCCCCTTAAAACATGACATTTTACCCCCTAAACAGCATAAATGAGACAAAATCACCCTTAATCCATAAACCACAACCCAATATCAACTCATATATTTTCCAAAATCATTCCAAACACGTTAAATTCATAAGAAAAATATTAGGAAGCGATTTTCGTGAATAAATTCATAAATTCTTTAATTGTCTCAATATACTTCAATTTAATCACACATGGGGTATTTTTATAACCAAAATAGAGTCACTTTCATGACTCTAACAACTACCTGTAATGCAAGAAAAACAATATTCTTAAATGCTGTACTAAGGGTTCAAATATTTTAAAAAGAATCTGCACATTCGCATATTTGGTCTGATGTATCGCTTGAACGATCATGGTTATTTATACTGGATCGCTTAAGCGATACACTTGATCGCTTAAACGATCCAGTATAAATAACCATGATCGCTTAAGCGACCTTATGCCATTTACTGATCGCTTAAACGATCTGCTCCCATACAATAGACTTTAACCGATCACTTAAGCGATCTTATGCCACACCCGATCGCTTGCGATCTATCCATGACGGACCTCACCGATCGCTTAAGCGATACACCAGATCGCTTAAGCGATCCATCATACCCAGAACACATTTTCAGCCATCTCCACCTACAATCGATCCATCATACCCAGAATAAATAGCCAGAACAAATTTTCAACAAATTTCACTCCTTTCAACTTGCATTACATCAAACACAACCCAACAACCTAAACAACTAAATCAAAATCATAACCCAAACTCCATCCATTATTAAATCTTTGTAAATCTAAATATAAAATGTAAAAAGGAGATACACATACTTAGACGAAATGTCAGGAGGAGGAGAAGGGGGATCTTTGCTGGAGAAGATGTTAATGGTGGAGGAAGAAGAAAGTGTTAATGGCGGAGGAACAAGAAGATATAGAGGAATGAGGAAGAAGAAGATGTACAGGAAGGAGGAAGAAGAAGAAGATGCAGAGGAAGAAGAAGATGTAGACGAAGCCAAGAAGAAGAGAAGAAGATGCAGAGGTAGAGATGCGTTAATGGCGGGAGGAAGAAGAAGGTTTTTGGGTTTATTTGCAACAATTTCGGGTTTGTGGAAATATAATATAATTTTGAAAAGATTACATTAATTCTAATTAAGCACTAATTACCCTTAATCAATAATATGGCTATTTAGTTAACATTTTAAAACTTGATAGCCTTTTAATTAAATATAAACTTCAAATGTCTTTTTAATAAACTCCCCCATCCGGTAGAGCAAAACCCATAACCAGTAGAGAGAGAAACTGTTCTTCCATTCCGAAAGAGATACACAAAATAAGTGATCACAAGCACCAAAGAAAACATAATAACATAAAATAACACAATATAACGTCTTAACCCATCATGACCCAATGACTTCAACCTGTCAAATCAAACAACCACATTCCATAAAAACCTTCCTGAACCCAAAATATTTTTTCCTGGGTAAGGTAAGAGGAAGACGAAAGTGATTTCTCCTTTTTATAGTTAAATTTCAATAGAGTTTCATTGTTTAATATCCCTAAATTGATCGATGTGAAACTTCGGTCCCATTTTTAGTATTTTAATATAATATTGTACCTAAATTGAAATTATTATTATTAATTAATTATATAAAAATTATAGGTCAGAAATTTGATGACTACCCATCATAATTATTCTAAGACATGATTCTAACAAAATTATATCAGGATGTCTTTATTAAAGAATCATCATATATATAGACTATAGTATGGAATTATTACACACACACACACACATATATACATATATATTATCGTATATATAGACCATTTTTCTTTTCTTTCTTTTTTTTTATAAAAATAATTGATGGTGTCAATTTGGGTTTATTTGGTCGTGTTGTGTTCGGTTGATTTATTTCATGGTGGGTATCTTTTGGAGAGGTGGGTGGGGGTCTGTGATGTATAGGGTGGGATTATGGTGTGGCTTGGTTGTGTGGGTGAACACTATTGTGGTGGGTTGCTTGATGGATGATTATACAAATATTTCCAAAAAGCGGTGGGCCTGCTATGGTGGTGGCTTAGAATGGGATGCGTTCGGATTTTGGTGCGATATGTGTGTATATATATAATAAAATCTCTCTATAATGATACTCTATATAAGAATAAATTCTACATAGTCATAAAAAATTTTAGTCCTAATTTGAGATAGTTATAAATAAGAATAAACTCTACATTGTAATAAATTATAATTTTTCTAATTCCCACCTTAAGGAAAGTTGCCTTTACATAGTAATAATTATCTGTATATTATAAAAATATATATATTATGTAAAATTAAAGGTTTAAAATGAAATAAAATATTTATTTAAAATTGTTTGGGACAATGATTTATGTTTTAGAGTTGTTATCACATCTTTTATCTTACGAGTACGTAATAGCTCATTAGCATGGATACCTTCTTGTTGAAGCTAAAATATTTATAGTTTCTTAAGCATGTTTAGAGCTTCATGGCACAAGACTTTTTGTATTTCTGCATTATTATCCTTAGAATTATTTCCTTTCTCTTCTCGTCTAATTGCAACAATGATTTCTCCTTTGATTAAAATATACACGATTTGTTGCTCATTTGGATAATCAAAGAAGACATTAATATCCATTTGATTAATGTAGTGAATTTGTCGAATCTGATCACTCAATTCTATAGTGACTCTTTTATTTCTTATCCACTTCATTTGTAACTTACAATTCATTGACATTAGTAGTCCTAATTTTGCAGCACTTAAAACCATTGACAATTGTCTATATTTATAGTTCCATCAATGACACTTATTTTTGCTGGTTCTAAGAAACAATCTTTTATCCGTTTCAAAAGTAGACAATTAAAACGTTGTATTGAAATCATAACGTTACTAAAATATGAATTGAAATCCAAATATCATACTACTAAAACATGAATTATAAAATAAGAAATCAAAACTATAATTTTTGTAAGTACACTTTCATTAAGTTATAATCTCTTTATAGTAATAAAATTAGTTAGTCCAAACATTATGATTATAAAAAGACTTTACTCTCTCTCTCTCTCTATATATATATATATATATATTAGTTAGTGTTTAATGTTAAAAATAAGGGTAAATAAATCATTTTACAGAAATTTATCAACTAGAGTATAAGTTATAACTAGAGGTGGGCAAGGGACCGGTCCCTTGCGCGCCCAGGCCTGGGCTCGTTTGGGACTGGTCCCAAATGGGACCAGTCACTCATGGGCCTGGGACCGGTCCTAGGCCCATGAGAAAAACCAAGACCTGGACCAGGCCCTAGGCCTGGTCGGGAATGGTCCCGTGGGCCCAGGACCGGTCCTAGGATCGGTCCCATGGGCTTGGACAATTTCATTTTCCCCCCTCAATTTTTTTAATATTTTGGGGGCAAAACAAAATTTTATAGGGGGTTTTTAGTATTTTTTAGGGGTAAAATTTATAAATTTTATAAATTTTTTGGACCTGGAAGATTTTTTTTTTTATAAATTTTGTAAAATTTCATTTTAACCCTCGTAATTTATATTTATTTTAAAATTAATAGGGGGTTTGATGTAATTTGGCAGGGAGCTATATTGAAAAAATACAAAAAAATTTGGGCCCAGGCCTGGGACTTGGAGGAGGGCCCAGTGGAGGGCCCGGGCCCTCCTCCTTAGGCCTGGTCACGTTTTAGGACCAGGCCTCCTAAGACCTTTCCCTCTCAAGGACCGCCCTAGGATCGGGTTTTGAGCCGGGCTTTTGGGCCCTGGTCCCCAAATGCCCAAACTCTAGTTATAACAGAGTCAAGGTTTGGAGTAGTTAATGATGAATTCTTTAATAATTCAAGAGAGTTTGATTAAAACTAGAAAAGTCGTCATTTGAGTGATGATTTCCAATAGATAGGGGTGGTGAATGATTTTCTCTCATATAAAAACTATAATAACCTTTTTTTATTTTTTATATTCTATTTTTACTTCAACTATATAATATGACATGTAAAGAACACATATGAGGTGGGAAAGGAGAAGGTGAATAGATTTTTTATTATGAGATTTACTGTTTATTTTAATTAACAGTAAAATTATTACATACAGACTAAATCAAAAATAATTAAATTCGAAACTTAAAATAAAATTTGAATAAAATAAAATAGGAGGGGAAGTATAAAAGACAAAGGGTATTAAAGTCTTTTTAAAACAAATTTGAGATTCTGTTAAGATTTGGCAACTATTTTGGATATATTTGTGAATTTTCAGAAACCTTGGAGCGTTGTATTTTCCTCAAACTACATGGAGGAAATTGTTATTTCATCAACAAAATAAAGAAAGGTCTAGAGAGTGAAGACTGACGTGTCAAAGAGAATGAGTTGGTAAACAAGGGGCAGAATGTTTGATTCTTTGTTTGTTGTATACTCTAAGTCTAAGCTTCATTGTGAAATCAAAACGCTGTGTTTTGATTCATGAATAGAGTCAATAGACAGCAATTAACAGAGATGGTCAAGTTCTGTTATAGTAATACCAAATTTAACAACCTTCTACGTAACTTTAGTTTAGACGACCGTGCCACTTGTTTAACTGATTTTTAAAAACCAATTGCATTGATTTCGTCTTAAATCAACAAAGGGGAATCAATAGTTTGTAACTAACTTTCATAATTCTTTTACTAAAAACTTTACAAAGCGGAATTGAAAATTTTATCGTCTTCCATTAAATATCAATAATATATTTTCACCATAATGTAAACTGGAATTTCATTTAATTAAATATCAATTCCTTGTCATACGGTTGTATATTTTATGTATGGAAATTATTTTACTCACACCCTTTTATAGATTAACAAAAGTTCACAATAAAGAAAAAAAGTAATGCTACACATACTAAAATTCACATATGAAGGGATGTATTATTTTAAGAAGAAAATTTTATATTAACAATTTTATGAAGGGATGTGTCATTTTATAGATTAACAATTTTATATTAAAATATGGATTTAAAATGAAAATTTATGTTTAGGAAAGAGATAATTAAATATTAAGAAGAAAGATAAAATATAATTATTTAACATTCTGCAGATACAACTTTTAAAAAGGAGTAAACAATCATGAATTTCACTAAATTCGATGTAGAAAAAAATGAAAAAGGGTGAAGTGATATATATATAACTGGGATACTAGGGCCAGTTTGTATGTACTTCAACTAATCTCTGTAACTCATTGAACATCCTACAAGCTCAATATTCCAAATTATTCATAAATATGATAGGTGGTCCTAAGGTAATTTAAACCCAGATAGTCAATTAAGGAAGCCAATTGCTTGGGGTTAACCCAATATTTCCTTATAAATTAATTTTAATATATATTCATACCTCCGTCTCTGTTACAAATTATCTATATATTAATGCATTTTGCTATAAGAATATGATCCAAAACCACCATGAAAACTCAACAAAACATCACAACATCACATATGTAGAATCCGCCAAGCAAGATTTTTCACAACCTTCATTCATGCTTCAACAGGGTATTTCAACTCCAAAATCATGCAAACACAACACAAAACACATACAACCAAAGTTGAACAACACTACCCACCATTAGAAATTCGGCCTAGGTAAGATGAAACACAAGAACACTTACTTGAATAAAAAGGGATAAAGACAAGAAGAGATCTCTAAGCATAGAGGATTTCTTCACCAATTTGAAGTTGAATCACCACCAAATCCCTTGTCAAGGCTTGGACAAAGATTTCAAGACAAAAGGAAAGTCATTCCTCTCAAGTGTTTAATTTTCAATCTCATTGTTCAACCTTACAAAATGAGAGAGAGTTTGCTTTTATAGTAGCATTACAATGATAATTAACTAATTAAGTAAAATAAATATATCATCTAGGATAATAAATTAAACATAATAATACTTAATTAAATCTAGCTAATAAGAGTACATGAGTTTGGGGCTTGGAATTCCTTGAAGGGGGCCCAAAATGAAATAGCATGTGAATGCTCTTTGGGCTTGGATAATGGGCTGTTTTGGACTTCTTAAATGTTTGGGCCTTTTCTTTATTGGACTTGAACTTTACTTGATGTGTTCGTGCTTGAATGAGCTTAGGCCGAGATGTCTCCTTTTTGCACATGGGTTGAGTTGTTTCCTTGCATAATTTCTCTCCTTAAGCTTGGGCCGAATCTGACTTGCATTCTTAGACAACTTGGGTTAGCTTCCCTATTTAGGCTTGGGCCGAACTACAATTCTTGTAATCCACATGCCATGTGCCAAGTGTTTTAGGACTTGGATTGACTATTTTTTATTCAACCGAATTTGCAAGTGTGTTATTACTCGCAATTTCGTTTCCACTCAAGTTCACAAGTGTTTTAGGACTTATAAACAGATCATCCTCCCTGGGTTGAAGAGGATTTTCCCTAAATCCAGATCGTCCTCCAAGTATGGGCTAAGATCACCCACATTAAAAGTCGTCAATACTCCACGATAGTCACTAGATAATTCTACCTTGTAAGCATTGTCATTCACCTTTTCAATGATTTCAAATGGACCATCTGCCTTAGGTACCAATGTGCTCTTCCTTGCCCGGAAACCTTTCCTTTCCCAAATGGACCCACACCAAATTACCAGGCGGAAAGAGTTTAGGCTTTCAATACTTATTTGTCTTGCTTTTAATCATCGTCTCAATGGCTCTCACAATCTGAAGTCTCATAACTACATGGAATTTCTTCATTTGTTTTTGGAAGGCTTTTTCTAATTGGGCATTGCTTAGGAGAAGGCTTTTATGATTTGCATGGTGTTTGGGTTGGCAAATGGTGCTAGGGTGATGGTTTTCTTGTGGAACTTAAATGAGTAAGTATTCTTTCGGCCATCATGAGTTACCTCTTGATCAAATTTCCATGGTCTACCAAGTAGGAGGTTACATGCGTCCATGGGGATTATGACACAAATCACCTCATTCGAATACCTCATACCAATGGAGAGTGGTATAACCACTTGTTTAGTAATTTGAACCATATCACTATTACTTAGCCGTTTCAACTTGCAAGGATGTGCATGACTAAGTAGGGAATCCTAACTTGTCAGCAAGTGTGGTAGAGGCAACATTGGTACAATTCCTGCTATCCACAATCACCAACATACTTTCTTTTTGATGGTGTACTGACTGTGAAACAAGCTTTCCTTGATCTTCTTGGGAATTTACTTGAGTATGCAACAACCTTTTAAGCATCAACAACTCTCCCTGATCGGCCTCTTCAATGACCTCATCCTCACTCTCATTTTCTTCATTTTCTTTGTTGAATTCTTCTTGAAAACCTTCATCAATTGCTTCAATCTCCTTAAGGGTCATAACTCTCCGATTTGGACAATTTGCTTGAAAGTGCTCATAGCCTTAACAATTGAAACACTTCTTATTCTTTAGGTCAGCCCTTGGAACTTCATTCTTGGCAAAATTTGGCTTCTCCTTTGGTATCTTATTCACCTTGCTTTTACTATAACCCGTGGGTGCAACATAGGAAAGTGATCCCTTTGATATGAACTCTCTTCAAATAACTTCTTAGGAGCTACCGATTTCACACTCTTCAATTGCTTTTCTACCTTTGTAGCTAGCTTACATGCATCTTCAAAGGAATAGTAGGTTTACAATTCAATCTTATGTGCTATATCCCTAGTCAAGCCACCAAGGAACTAGCAATGGTGTACTTCAGGAATATCACTCCTCAACATTCCTTCATATTCCCAAATGTACTCTTTAACCTTCCTATCTCCTTGCTTCAAATTATGTAACCTAAGATAAATGTCTTGTTTATGGTGATCGAGCAAGAACCTTTTCTTAAGCACTCTCTTAAACTTATCTCAAGAATGAATTGGAGCCTTTCCTTCCCTTGCTCTTTTATTTTTTGTGTTTTCCTACCATAAAGAAGCATAATCTTTAAATATCAGTATGGCTACCTTACATTTCTTATCTTCATTGAAGCCTTTAAACTCAAATGCTCTTTCATTTTCATGCAACCAATCAATGAAGTCATTAGGCTCTAGACTCCCATTGAATTCAGGCAAAGCCACTTTTAAACCCCTATCATCATTAAAATTCCTCCTCCTTCTTCCATGCATTTCAGATTTACTAGAGGAATCAAGGTTGCCCTCAAATTCTTCTTCACAAGGTGGTATCCCAATGATAATTCTTTGGTGATAGTGTGCATGACTTCTTTGGTTCAATTGATAATCTTGTTTTTGGGGGTTCTCGTTTGGTTGACAGTTACATGAGGGGGTGTGTGGTGTACGGTTTGGTTGTTTATGGGCTATGATTGAGTTAATTTGGCTATATCATTGGACATGTTACTCATCATCTTCATCATGGTGTCCATGTTTTGCTTAATGTCATCAACTTCTCCTTGCATCCTCATGTTGGCAAGTTCCCATAGTGGGGAGGTGAAAAAGAGCTACTTCTATTTTCCATTTGGGTATAGGATGGGTTAGGCTAGTGTTTATGGTGAAATAAGGGCGAAAACAAGGTGTTTTGGGTAATTCTATGAACAATGTTCTAGTCGGAACAATACTCACTGAGCAATGGTGGAGCTTCTTCGGTGATGTGTAATGGTGGTCGAAGCAATTGGGTTGGGTTATGTATTTGCGCTTAAGTGTTTGATGGGTTTTGTGTTTCATTTGGGCCAAGGGTATTTTGGTCAATAAGTGTGGTATGGTATGGTATTTAGGTAATGGTGGTGTAGTTTGATTCTATTTGTGGGAAAAGTAATTGTGCTAAAAACGAATAGAATGAATTGGGGAAAGTAATCTTATTTTAAGTAAAAGTGATTTTACTAAAAATAGTGGGACAAAGAAGTGTGTAGTAGGGAGTGTTTCTCTTTGTTTTAGTGAAAGTGCTTTTACTAAAATTGGTGGAACAAGGATGGCTTTGGGAAAAAAGTTATTGTGATAAAATATTATACTGTAGTTTACTCAATAATCAAATAAAATAATTTACACCATATATATTTTTTCACTACCTTACATTTACACATATACCCCTAACTCTATACACATAACCTCTATCACTCCCCCTCAAGCTAGAGCATATATATCTACCATGCCTAGCTTGTTAAAAATATACATTACCCTTTTTCTAACTGGAGATTTAGTAAAGAAATCAACTAGTTGTTCCCTTGTTCTAACATTCTTAGTGGAAATTAATTTATGTTCAAGTTTCTCTAGCACAAAATGACAATCAACTTCTATATGCTTTGTTCGCTCATGAAAAACTGGATTGTTGGCTATATGTATAGTTGCTTGGTTATCACACCATAAGTCTATAATCCTTGGATCACCAATTCCAACTTCTATAAGAAGATATATTGTCCATATAAGCTCACAAGTTACTTGTGCCATAGCTCAATACTCAAATTCTGCACTTGATCTAGCTATAACATGTTGTTTGTTACTTTTCCAAGAAATAAGATTCTCTCCAACAAAAAAACAAAATCCAGTCATAGAACACCTGTCTATAGATGATCCTGCTCAATCTACATCTAAAAATCCTTTTACTTTACTGTGGCCATGATTACTATAAAAGATTCCACGTCTAGGAGCCCTCTTGAGATATTTCAAAATATGAAGAATCGCATCCCAATGAGGTATCCTAGGAGATGACATAAATTGACTTCACACTTACTGAGAAAGCAATATCTGAACGAGTTACTATAAGATAATTCAATTTTCCAACAATTCGTCTATATCGCTCTAGATCATCAAACGCCTCTTCATCCTCAGCATTCAATTTTACGTTAGGAACCATAGAAGTATCACAAGGTTTGGCTCCAATTAGACCTGTTTCAGTCAATAAATCTAACACATACTTGTGTTGAGACAAGACAATCCCTCTCCTACTTCAAGAAACCTTAACTCCCGGAAAATACTTTAAAGAGCCTAAGTCTTTCGTGTGAAATTTGGAAGCCAAAAAGATTTTCAAACTATGAATACCAACACCATCACTACTAGTGATTACAATGTCATCAACATAAACAACAAAGAGGAGAATACTAGAACTAGATTGCCTATAGAAGACAGAATGATCATAAGCACTTCTATGCAAACCAAATTTAGTCACTACATCACTAAATCTCCCAAACCAAGTACATGGAGATTGTTTCAAACCATATAAAGATTTCCTTAGTTTGCATACCTTTCCAGACTCCCCCTGAGTAACAAACCATGGTGGTTGCTCCATGTAAACCTCCTCAAGAAGATCACCATGAAGAAAGGCATTCTTGACATCAAGTTAGTGAAAAGGCCAACCATAGGAAGCAGCAAGAGAAATAAATAACCGAACAGAGGTCATCTTAGCAACAAGAGAAAATGTCTCCAAATAATCAATGCCATATGTTTGAGCATAACCTTTATTAACCAATCGAGCTTTCAACCAGGCCACAGACCCATTAGAATTAACCTTAACCATGAAAACCCACTTACACCTAATGGTCTTTTTGTCACCAGGTAAATCAACAAGATCCCATGTACTATTATGCTCAAAAGTCAACATCTTTTCTTCCATAGCCTTTCGCCATCCATTAGGAGCAACTCCACTGAACGGGGAACAGACATAGAATCTAAAGAGGCAACAAACAACTTGGAAGATAAAGACATAGAGTTATAAGAAACAAAAAAGGAAATAGGATAAGTACAAGATCGCTTACCTTTACGTAGAGCAATGGGAAGATCTAGGTCAGAAGGAGGAGGAGCTGGATCTGGAGGCGAGGCATTTAGTAAAGGCAATGTCTCAAGTGTCTTAGATGTCAATACTAGTGCTAGTGTCAATGCCACTTGCTGTGGTGGAGGGTGACAAGAGTATATCTGAGTGACAGGGGGACGAGACAAGTGTGGAG
Organism: Pistacia integerrima; assembly: GCA_026225825.1. Lineage (NCBI taxonomy): Eukaryota > Viridiplantae > Streptophyta > Magnoliopsida > Sapindales > Anacardiaceae > Pistacia > Pistacia integerrima. The sequence goes on along the minus strand of CM047745.1, from coordinate 6,233,700 downwards.
AACTATAATGAGTAATGGTATAAATAAGAAAATCAGTAGTGACCAAAGAAGAAAATGGAATGGAATCGTCAACATAAAGAGTAGTTTCGAAGAATGAAATATCAGTTGAGACAATATACTTATCTAAAGTAGGAGAAAAACAACGATAGCTCTTTTGATACCATGGGTAAACCAAGAATATACACTTGAGGGATCTAAGGTCTAATTTGGAAAGATGAGGGCGAATGTCTTTAACAAAGCAAGTACACCTAAAGATTATGGAAGCGAAGGGGAACAAAGGTTGAGAAAGAAAAAAAATAGAGTAAGGTATTTGGCCAGATAGAATAGATGAAGGCATATGATTAATTAAGTAATAGGCAGTAGAAATAGTATCTGCCTAAAACCCTTTAGAGACTTTCATACGAAACAAAAGTGTACGAGCAACCTCTAACAAATGACGATTTTTTCGTTCAGCAACTCCATTTTGCTGATGTGTATACTCAGAAGACGACTAATGAATAATACCCTTGGTGGACCAAAAAAAAAAGAGAGAAGCAGAAAAATATTTTTTGGCATTATCACTTTGCAAAATTTTGATAAATAAAGCAAATTGGTTTTGTATCTTAGCATAAAAGGCACAAAATGTAGAGAATAATTCAGAACTATTTTTCATAAAATATTGCCACATAACACGTGAAAAATCATCCACAAAAGTAACAAAATATTTATAACCAGATTTAGATAAAACGGGACAAGGACCCCAAATGTCAGAATGTATAACATCAAAAGCAGCAATAGCTCATTTATTTTTTCTAAAACTAAAAGACACTCGATGGTGTTTCCCAAATTGACACGCTTCAGAGTTAAGCTGTGATATTGACTATAAAGTAGGACATAACTTCTTCAGGATTGGAAGAGGAGGATGACCAAAATGACCATGGAAGAGAGAGGAGGACAAATCACTGGTACATGCAACATGTGGCGGCACTAGAGTAGAGATGTCATCAAGCACGTACAAGCCACCTGAGAGACGGGCCCCTACCAATAATCTGCTTTGTCCCAAGATCCTGAAAGATACACTGAGTACGAAAAAAATAAACACCACAATTAAACGCAGTAGTGATTTGACTAATAGATAAAAGATTAAAGGGAAAGTGAGGAAGACACAGAACAGAGGAGAGAGACATATATTTGGTGGGATTAGTAGTACCATAGCCCATAATCGATATAGTAGACCCATTAGCTAAAGTAATAAAAGACAAATCAAAAGAAGGTGTAAATGAGGAGAAAATACTTGTATCACCTGTCATATAGTGTGTAGCAGCAGAATCAATGACCTAGTTACAATCAGAAGTAGTTACACAAGCTGTTGGATTACCTAGCTGAGTTAATGTAGCAGTAGTTGGCGGAATGGATAACTGAGAGCTAGCAAGCTGAGTGAGGCGAGCATACTCATCTACATATATAGTAACCTATGAAGGAGTAGGTAAAATATCATCTTAAGTGGCAACATGAGCATTTTTCTGATTACTCGACACAGTTGGAGGTTTTCCATGTAACTTCCAACAATTCCTATTGACATGACCTTTAGCACCACAATGGAAACAAGTACGAGGACAATTACCATTGCCACAAGTACCCCTGATATCCCGACTAGCACCTTTGTTGCCTCTACAACTACTAGACTTAATGCTAGCAAGAGCCGTATGATTTGGAGCAACATTCTAAAGAGTCTCCCTGCCTTTAGACACTCCTCTATCTTCCCCTATACTAACCCCAAGAAGACAAACATAAACTTCCATTAGAGAAGGAAGTTTGTCACTAGTAAGGAGTTGTGTCCGAACTATCTCATATTCTAGTCTTTGCCCAGCTAGAAAACACTGCACCACCACTTGCTTTTCTTGTTCTTTCATTTGCACAACATCTACAGTCACAAGGAATATAGCATGTTTTTCCTTAAAGGCTTGCTTCACCTTTGTATAGTATTCAAGTAATGTCTTCTCTTGCATATTTGCTTGATAAATCCACAATAACAACTCATGAACATGAGACAAGTCCTGTTTACTAGCATACATAAACTCTAGATACTTCCATAACTCTTTAACTGTATCACAATGATTAGTAACATCATCCACTATGGAATCTAGAGTATTCTGGATTTGAATAAGCAATCTATCATCCTCCATGAGCCATTTCTTCCAAATTCTCCTAACACTCTCTAATTTCTTATTACTACCCTCTGGTTGTTATCACTCTCTGTTTGTGGAAGTGAATTCGTAGGTGGATCCTCAGGCAGATGATCCCCCATGTCAATGCTACAAGCATATCTCCTAATAGTTCATCTCCATTAAGCATAATTCTACTTTCCTAATAACTTCATATCAGTAATCTTTGCAGATGAGTGGATTGAAATTTCAATCACCTCCTGTTTACCTTCCACTGCCATAACTTAATCAAACCAACGATGATTCTCTACCAAGCTCACAGACTAGATCACCTCTAATCACCAATATCCAACAAACCCAAATCACCAATTCACAACAAATTCACAACTCAAATCCAACACCACAACCAGAACAATCATCAAATAAACATAAAAAAAAAAAAAGGGTAATACAATAACTGGAAATTGCAAAATAATAAAAAACAGATCACCAACTTGAAACCACAGCCGAAAAACAGGAGACGCAATAGAGTTAGTCACTGGAAAAAGTAACAACCGTGAACAATGTCTCGCAAACAGTATCATGTGAACAGCGTCGCCAGCCACCAGAACAAAACCCTAAGACCAGAGCTCTGATACCATGTGATAAATTATTATACTGTAGTTTATTCAATAATCAAATAAAATAATATTACACCCTATATATTTTCACTACCTTACATTTACACATATACCCCTAACTGTATACACATAACTTCTATCAGTTATTTCCAAAAATGGGATGAAGTGTTTAGGGTTTTGTGATCACTAAAAATGGCATGGAGTGTTTAATTTAAATAAACAAAAATGGGATGGAGTGTTTAGGGTTTTGTGATGGCTAAAATGGCATAGAATGTTTAAATTAAGTAGCCAAAAATGGGATGGAGAGTTTAGGGTTTTATGATGGTGGGTTGTATTGTTCAATGGGTAAAAGGATGGTAGGTGTTAGGTGAGTTTGAAATGGGTTCAAAGAAAAAGAAATAGGTGGTTTCAATAAGGGAAATTTGGCCTAAGGTGAAGAAAAATCTGGCCAAGAGCTTCTTCCTCTCAACAATAACACAACACAACTCCAAACTCTCTTCAAGAACAAATCAACTTCATACCCCAAAATCGGCCAACTATAAAAACTCTAAAACTCCACAAAACACAACAAACAACCACCAAACACATACACAACCTAAAGCTCTAATACCAAATGATCTAAAACCACCAAGAAAACTCAACAAAACATCACAACATCACATACATAGAATTGGCCAAGCAAGACTATTCACAACCTTCACTCACGTTTCAATTCCAAAATCATGCAAACACAATGCAAAACACATACAACCAGATTTGAACAACACTAACTACCATTAGAAATTTGGCCAAGGTAAGATGAAACACAAGAACACTTACTTGAATAAAAAAGGATAGAGACAAGAAGAGATCTTCAAGGATTTCTCCACCAACTTGAAGTTGAATCACCACCAAATCTCTTGTCAAAATTTGGATAAAGATTTCAAGATAAAAGGAGAGTCATTCCTTTTAAGTGTTTAATTTTCAATCTCATTGTTCAACCTTACAAAATGAGGGAGAGCTTGGTTTTATAGTAGCATTACAAGGGTAATTAACTAATTAAGTAAAATAAATATGCCACCTAAGATAATTAACTAAACATAACTATACTTAATTAAATCTTACTAATAAGAGTACATGAATTTGGGCCTTGGAATTCATTGAAGGGGGTCCAAAATGAAATAGCATGGGAATGCTCTTTGGGCTTGGATAATGGACTGTTTTGGACTTCTTAAATGCTTCGCCATTTTCTTTGTTAGGCTTGAACTTCACTTGATGAATTTGTGCTTGAATGGGCTTGGGCCGAGATGTCTCCTTTGTGCACATGGGCTGAGTTGTTTCCTTGCATAATTTCTCCCCTTGAGCTTAGGCCAAATCTGACTTGCATTCTTGGACAACTTGGGCTAGCTTCTCTCTTTGGGTTTGAGCTGAATTACAATTCTTGTGATCCACATGTCATGCATCAAGTGTTTTAGGGCTTGAATTAGCTATTTTTTATTCAACCGAATTTGCAAGTGTGATTTTCACACAAGTTTACAAGTGTTTTAGAACTTATAAATGGATCAGAATATTAATAAAACATAAAATTAATTATTTTAATCTTTTGAAGGTGGAGTGTTGCACCGAACCAAACCTATCAATGAAAGATCAGCATTATCTAACTCATCAACAACAACAATTTCCTTGAGAAAAATATGAGTCGCCTGAAATCATATACGTACTATGTTTTAGTATATAGAGAAAATCTTTTAAACATAAGATTTATTACGTTATCCATGCACCAAATAAATAAAACTCTATTGCATTGTATAATTTTTTTTTTTAAATAACCTATTGAAAAGATTAAAAATAATGCATTTATGAAAAATCACACTGCTTTATTGCATTCATTATTATTGCGTTGCTAAACGATGCAGTTTATCTATTTTAATTTGTGCAGAATAAAAGCAGTTGTGGACAAGAAAACTTGCATTAATTATATTCGGATTAAGCTACCAATTACCAATAATTGACTAATCAATTATTATATTTATAAATAAAGCTCATCTCATGTTTATCTGACTCACCGCCCATATATTATGAATAAGATAAGAATTTGACATGACTTTGCAGTTTTTTATTTCATTTAATCTAATACTTAAAATTGTGTTGTGACGATATATTTGGAATCAGACAATCAGTGTTTCAATAATTGGAATGGTACCTTTTAATTTCTAATAAAAATATGAAAAACTTGCATAATACTAGATAAATAAAAATTTATTATCTAGTAATTTTATTTTAAATAAAAATTTCAATAATGCAAAGTCCACAACCTTCTCTCATAACCCTCTAATGTGGTAGCTCATAATTGATTAGCAAGTAAATAGGCAGGTAGACCAATAGCAAACAAATGGGACCTATTTGTAAGCTATCACGTCGGGGGTTGTGAAAAAAAGTTGTTGACATGTTATTACTCTAAAAATTTACTAGACATGTTTGTAAAAAAATTAATTATTTGAATTTAAAACAGAATAACCACTTGACTTTTCGTCGGATGACAAAACCTTAGGTTATCCAAAGATCTTGTGTTCGGGGGTAACCATCTATAAGTCAGAAAAGTGACCATCTATCACTTTTCTGACTTATCTAACTTATTGGATTTGTAAAATGTTCATTGAATCCTAAGGATTAGTTGAGATGTGTGCAAACTGGCACAGTCACCCCGTCACCAAAAAATAAAAAATTATTATGCTTATTAATATATATCAAATTATCTAATTTAACATTACATTAAGTCCTCAAAAAAAAAAAAAAAAATTGTGTTTTTAAGTTCACAAATACAACAAAATGTGTTCATTTATTTCTATATAATTCGCAATAGATATAGTATTAAAAAAAAAAAAAAATTGCAAAACAATATTAAATGTCACCTTAATGATTTTATTATAACATATTTACACTTCTAAATTAATAAACAAAAAAAAATTGATAATAACTTTACTTTTATATGAATAAATACACTATCAAATTTTAAATGACACAAGTGCCAACATTTTTTTGGCGAGTGTTATGACATATTTTCACACGATAATTACTATAATTAATCAAATTAGAGTAATGTTACGCTTACAAAAAAATCTTACAAAGATCTCCATACAAAGTGATGTAGCAAAAAATAAATGAAATAGTGAATATAATGAGTTTGACTTTTTGTTTCACTTTTCCATTCATTTTTTGCCACCTCACTTTGTATGAAAATCTTTGTAAGATTTCTTTGTAAGCTTAGTAGTATCGATCAAATTAACTATCCCAACTTCTTAAACAACAACTCTTCATCACTTCAAAGCCTCAAAAGCTCTCAGATTATCATGCCAAATCAATCTCCAACATGGCCAAACCTCCCAGGGACTGTCAGGCTCTTCAATTTTGTCATCCACTTAGGCTTCCGATCCTCCTGCCGCTCCAACGGTTCCATCAACTACCGCCTCACAAACCTTTTCGAATTCCAAGCTTGAACTCCCTTCACTGTACTCCCATCAATGGCATCAAAACTTTTGATGTCCACATTGACCCCTCGCGAAATCTATGGTTTTGCTTCTACATCTCGTGTCGTTAAGGTGACAACAATAAACATGGGGGAAATATGCCCCTTATTATCTACTTTCACGGTGGAGGATTCGCCTGGATGTCTTCTAATTCTTTAGGGTTCAATAATTTATGTCGAAGAATCGCGAAAAAACTCACTAGTGTAGTTATTTTAGTGAACTATAGCTCGCTCATTAGCACAAGTATCCATGCCAGTATCAGGATGGTTTTGATGTGCTTATTAAATTCAGTGAAAAAAAAATGAAGGGTTCCCAAAATTTGTGAATTTAAAGCAGTGTTTTATTGGTGGTGACAGTGCAGAAGGGAACCTGGCGCATCATGTGGCAGTTAAAGCCTGTGAATATGAGTTTCAGAACTTGAAGGTCATCGGAGTAATAGCAATTCAGCCATTTTTAGGGGGAGAAGAGAGGACTGGATCAGAAATAATGCTGGTTTGGGCTCTATTTATTGATGTTGAACTTGCAAATTGGTTTTGGAGGGCTTATCTTCCTAAAGGGTCGGATAAAGATCATCCTGGAGCCAATGTTTTCGAGCTTAAATCGGAGGATATTATGCGGTTGAAGTTTCCGGCAACACTTGTGATTGTGGGAGGGTTTGATCCTTTACAAGATTGGCAAAGAAGGTACTATAATGGGTTGAAGAAACTTGGAAAGGAAGCTTACTTGATTGAGTATCCAAATGCATTTCATGCTTTCTATGCAATTCCAATGGTGCTAGAATCTAGATTGTGTATTAAGGAAATAAGAGATTTCATGGAGAGACAATGTGCAAAATAGATGAAAATCATACATATGTTAGTGAATTTTGTATATTTGGGATTGGTATTTTGTGCTAGTAGTTATTTGCAATAAGTAATTTTTGTACAACATAGCTAGAACCTCAAAGTTATACTTTTCATATTAAATATGTTAAGTGTTAAATATTTGCTCAAATTTGATCGATTTATCATCAAAGGCAGAATAATCTTGTATCTATTAAGCTTTACATATTCATGTTGGAAAATGCTACACCGACACTACAATAAAAATGGCCTACGGTAATACTGGATAATAGCATTTTTCCTTAAAGTGTTAACGTAGACAATCTATAATAACACTTGATGTTAAAATGTTACGATAACAATTTTTATATGTAATACTTTAATTTTTTGTAACACATTTTATATCAATGGTAACTCTTTTTTTTAAATGTTATGAAAAATATATCTACAAAAGCATTTTTAAAATGTTACAATAAACCTAATAATATAATAACTTTTTTATAATGTTACTATATAATCAAAATATAGTAACATTTTATAAGTGTTACCATGAACTCAATTATTTACCGGAAAACAAAATATTATTCCCGCCAATATGAAATGAGGTTGATTTTGTCTCATTTTTATTGTTTAGGGGTTAAACGACATTATTTGGGGTTTACTTTGTCATTTTTCATTCATGTAGCGACCAAAAATGTTTTACATATAACCAAATTTTAATAACACTAAATACCGCCATTCCAACCCAAAATTTCCCCCACAACTCATTCCCAGATGGCAAAAATCTTCTCTACGACAATGAGCGACCAAATGTGGTGTCAAGATGTCAACAATTCTTCGACCAAGTAACCGTTTCAATATTTACTTTTACAGAGTTTGCCTTTTTTTTTTTCTTAACCCTAAACCTATAGATTTTACGCCAACATCTCTGTTCCTCTTCTTCTTCTTCTTGGCTCTCTAATGGTGGCGATTTCAACTCTACATGTACCAACCTAATTCCTGAAACCTTCTTTAGACTCCAATCTTCCTATTTCCATCTCAAAATCTTCCCCTTTTTCGCCTCCACTTTCATGTTCAATCTCCAAATCGTTGAATGGTTTAGAGAACTTCTATTTCGTTGTTTATGGAGGACTTTTTGTGCATTAGAAGTGAGGCAGTAGGTCGTGGAGTCCTACGATGGCAATTTAATAGGAGGGTTCCATGATACCCACTGCTATCTTATTATGCTTTGTCTGCTGAGGGCCATTGTTCAAATTTATTAATCTTATTAGTTGTGCTGCGTCAGCTCTGATGTTCCTTGTGGTGTGGTGTCCCTTTTTGGTGGTTTCGAGTTACCAAAGTTTAGAGGACGTTTTGCTTCGTCCCTTTTTCAGTTACTTCCCTCTAGGTTGAATTGTATCCTGTTTGCCTTCCTTGATTGGGCTGGTTCCTCTGCTGCTTTTTGTTTGGCTGTTATGGGATTGATCAAGTCTGCTCCTTTCGTTCTGGTCTAAGCTGTCGTTTGCTGGGTTTCTCTTTTCTCTCTGGTGAATGCTATAAAGATTTTTTGTATAGTGGCCTCCTGCTCTCCTTGTCCTTCGAGGCCTGTTTTTGATTTGCCCCCTGCCTTTTATGTATCTCTCTTGGGCCTGTCCATTCTTAGTTCGGAGGCTGGGATCAAAGATTTTGTTGATAATGCTGGTACTTTCTTTCCTAAATATACTGGATTTGGCTTGGGTGAGTCAATCATATCTAACTTAGCCCTAAAGTATAAGAAGAAGGCATGGTTTGCTATGACAAAGGATTTCTCTAAGGATATGATGGTGTTGTATGATTTTGACAAAGCTCCAACGCTGGTTTCTATTCAGCCAACTTACAACTAACGCAATATCTTTTATGTCCCCTTTGAAGGTTAGTTTGTATTCAAATAATCTATTTAGTTCAGTTGGTAAATTGTGTTAAAAGTTTTATATAATTCATGATAATCAAATCTTGGTTTCCAAAAAATTGAAAGCTAGTTGCCTGCTGACACTTTTTCTACTAGATTTTTGCCTTTGCTTTAAATGGTTACCATGACATCTAAATTTCTTAGTCTTTTTAGAGCTTCATTTCTGTATGGGCTCCAGTTGTTTTAGTGGAAGAACAAATTGATGGGAAAAAAAGTTAGTGAATGCTATGTCTTTGCTAAGGTGTTTATGCATGATCTTGATTTCATCTTGTTTGATGCGTGCTTCCAAATTTTCTTAAAATGTTCAATGAGATGCAAATGAAAACCTTTCTCACACAAGAAAGTCATTTTTGAGTCAAACATTAAAGGGCAACATTATAGTAGTCTGTCTTCAAGATTCATTTATTTAGTCAATTTTCATTTGTATATTTGCAAGGGTTATTACTCTCCCTGCATTTATCCGGTCTGGAGTAGCAATTTTATGTTACATATCGTTCACTTGTTTTTCAAGTAGTTGCAATTGAATGTTTGAG
>CM047745.1:6157083-6224049 GCA_026225825.1 Pistacia integerrima | reverse complement strand
AATTGAATGTTTGAGTACTTGTATTGCTGAAAAGACTAATCCCATTATTTGAAACCTCAAAAGAGAAAATTAATTTTCATTTAGTATGGAGTTTTGGTGATTGGTATGGAGATATTGATGTGTTCTTACCTTATATCTTTGATAGACAATTGAGGATCTAGTAATTTTCAGAATTTAACTTTTTAACTTTTTTTTTTTTTTAGTTAGACTTATTTTTGTAAATTGAGTTTATTTATTTATTTGTGTTAGTAGGTTTTATGTTATAGATTTTTTTTCCCCATTTGTTTAGGTCTTTGCCACTGTCTAAGTAAGTCCTGTATTTTTAATTTTTTAGTAGATTTGATTGATTATTGGAATAATCATATTATTGTTTTCTCCCCCAAATCTCTCCCTTTCACTTCTGATGCTTCTAGTTTAATTTAGGGATGAGGCAGTAATTTTCAACTAGTAAGAGTATATGGAGCCTTGCATTGAACAGTAGGTTGCCGGCAGAGAGGCTTCACTCATGATTCAATATTACTAGACTTTAATTTCATAAAATAGGTTTCCATTTTTATTAGTTTAGTATTACATGGTTGGAGTCCCATCAGTAGAGGAAATGGTTTGTGAAGTTGTGGAAGTCGGCTCTTTTTTGAAGGAATGCAAGGGCTTTAAATTCATGAAAAGTTAGATTTGATAAACCTGAGCATATGGTGAACAGATGTACATTATGCATTTGTTTTCTTGTGGGTTTGGCATTTTCTCTCATTCAACATAATCATATAGGGTTCGATACCAGTTTAGTTGTTGATTAAAAAATTGAAAAGCAAGATTAGAGGTGGAATAATATTGATTAGGTGACTGTCATTTCAATAACTTAATCATAAAGATGATTCATAAAACTCTGTTTCATATGATTAGTAATGGATGAGCAAATAATCATGTTATAATTGTTGCAATGAGATTAGAGGTGGATACAATTTTGCATACTGCAGTTTGCAAACTGCAGTCTGCAAAACTCTGACTAGTGTTTGCATCTGCGTGATCAAAATTGTATGATGCGATATGCAAACTCAGATCTGCGATCTGCAATTCTCTTGCCACAATAATCCTTATGTTTCCTTGTATGGTTCTAACTTTGGTCATCATCTTGCAGTATGTAGTGAAGTAACCACAGTTTCCAAAGATGGAAAAGTTTTTTGCTTTATACTCTTTCATTGGCTAGGAATGATTTTGTGATAACTTATTCTTTAGAACTAAAATTTGATGAGCCTTTGAACCCGGGGTTTGATAAATGAGACTTTGCTGGTGGAGAAACATGATTAACTTTGTAATTTATACCATTGTTTGTGCCAATGACGACAGTATATCATTAATGAGGCTTTAGGTTTGTTTCTTGTTTAATACAGTAAAATATGTATTTCTCATGACCATTTTTTGTACCTATATTGACAATATTTCATTAACAAGGCTTTAGGTTTTTCTGCTAGAACTGTTATCATAGTATTCTTGTGAAGTTGGAGATTTAAGCATGTTCTTTTCCTCTTTGTTTTGCATTAAATATTTGGGATGCTTTTGTCTTGATCTTTTCTTGAATTTACAATATATATGTGTTGTTATCTTTGAGAATATACATGGGATTTGGAGATTTTTTTGTATTAATGGTTTTGTAGGTTGTGAAAATGCAAGAGTACTTTTTTGGTAAAGCACAATTTGGAATGGAAGATGGTTTGCATGATGGTTTTTGTTGTTAGAATTTTTTGAATGATTGGAAGGTATTAACTATTGCTCATAGTTAATTTTCCAATCATCTAGGTATTAAAATGTAAAAATGATAGGTGCATATTTGTTAGGCATATATAAAACTTTTTGTATATGAAGGTTTATATGTTACAAAATGTTATATGATATATGAAGCATATTAGATTTTATGGATGTAAAGGATGTTGGGTGCCTATCAATAGGCATATATTCAAACTTTTTGTATATGAAGGTTCACCATCAATGAAATGTTCTTTCAAAAATTAGTATATCATTGTTTATAATTTATATTATTTAAATTACAACTATAACAATTTTATATATGTTATAACAGACACATTGATAACATTTTCAAAATATTATGGAAGATAATTTTGTAACATTTACTAAATGCAATGAATGATACTTTGGTAGCACTTTTAACATGTTATTAAAAACTCTTCTGTAGCATTTTAACAATGTTATAGAAAACTAAACTGTAACCGATTAAGATTGTTATAAAACCTTATTTATAGCAATTTGAGATGTTACAGAAAACTAAACTGTAACATGTTAAGAAAGTTACAGAAAATTTATTTACAGCATTTTGAGAATGTTACAGAAAACTAAATTGTAACAGGTTAAGAATGTTACAGAAAATTTATTTATAGCATTTTGAGAATGTTACAGAAAACTAAATTGTAACACGTTAAGAATGTTACAGAAAACTTATTTATAGCATTTTGAGAATGTTACAGAAAATTAAACTGTAACACGTTAAGAATGTTACAGAAAACTTATTTATAGCATTTATGCAGTGTTACCAAAAATCATTTGTAACTACGAATAAGTGCTACAATATGCTTAACAACAACATTTAATGACAGTTACTAAAATGATTAGTAACATGCAAAAAGTGTTACTAATGTCTGCTTTTTAGTAACATGGGTTGTCATAACATCCTTATAAATGCTACGAATTACCTACGGTAACACTTTTTGCATGTTACCGTAGGACATTTTTGTTGTAGTGCGACAACCTCTTTTCACAAACTCGATATGACAGTTCGTAATAGATCTCACCTAATAAATTGCGACCGACCAATTGTGAACTGTTATATTAAGTTTGTGAGAAAGAAATTAGAAACACAAGAAAGTTTTTGCGTATAAAAATTTCGGGGATGAATTGTATTAGAAAAATCTCTAGCCTTTAGGATTGGATTTGGTTTAAGAGATACAATGTGTTTGTGAGTTTTATTATAAGAGATGAAAGTGTTTCTTGTAATTCTTGTTTTATATAATTGAAAATATATATGATTAAACCGCACAAATTGTTATGTTTTTTGTGTGATCTTCTCCTTCATGTGGTTTGATTGTATTTTTGGCTTCTTACAAGGATTAAGATCCTTGATTGGTTTCTGTAAGCCAAAATTTTCAATAAATTGCCTCTTTCTCTCTCTCTTTTTTTTTTATTCATTTAAACAACAAGTTTAAAATAATTTATGTTTTAATGTAAAATCATTATTAAATACTATGTTTTAATGTAATGAACGTGATTTGCTATTAATTAAAAATATCCGACTGTGGCATCTGGTCCAAAATAATTTATTGCAATAAACAATCATGATACCAGCTCAATAATTTGTTGGAAGATTGGAACTATCGTCACTATCTAATATATTCATAGTTTGCAAGAAGAAGAATGGTGCTAGAGTTTTCTAATGTGAATTATAAAAATGAATTGGTATTAGGTAGATAAAACAGACTAAACGTATAATGCGTCTAATTGAACATAGAATAACATTAACATTTTATTTTTTAAAACACATGATGTTATAGTATTTTGGACGACGTAGTTTATAAGGGAAATTTTGAAAGAATAGTTATATTTTTTTTCTGAATTAAGGTTTAATCTAATACCCACATTCTTCATTTTATTTCTCTATTTTTTTTCCTAATGGCATATATAGAATAGTTAAAGATGTGTTAGGTGAAGCTAATACATATATAGCGTGATAAGATGGGCTAAAGGTGTTCCATTAACTCTATAAGTCTTTTGGGTGATCGGATTTGGGCTTTTCGGCCTCGTGTGTTAATAACCAACTATTTTGGAGAAGGTTTTGTTTGAAAATACTTTCAAACTTCATACTTTTTGAATATGGGGACTTGTATGTTTTGATTCGACATTTTTTTTTTAATAAAAGGTATAGGGCTATCAAACGTTTTCTTTATATTTATTGTTAACAAGTAGATTTACTAGTTCTATCAAGGTTTTCCAACCCAGAAGACCCAATTCCTTAATGTATATTATGTCACTGAAAATAAACAAACAAAAAAAAAAAGGGTTTCTCTTTCTATTTATTTCATGGACGGATTTGATTTAGAAGCAGTTTACACCTTTTTAGTCCCAACATGCGAAATTTAAAAGCCTCTATCAGAAAAGATTTTATCATTCCTTAAATTGTTTTATTTAACTCAATATTTTTTTTTAAAACTATTAAATACTCCTTGAAACATTAAAAATCCCTTAAAAATATTAAAAGACCCCAAAAAATTTTTAAAAAAATCCTGTCAAATTATAAAACCCTGTAAATAACGAGATATTAATAATTATAATTTTCGAAAATCATTGAGACTATTAAAACTTAACAAATTTTCAAGAAGATTGATGAAATCAACCGTTTCTTTAAATTAAAATAATATATGAGTGGTTTCCAAGAACAGATTGGAATATAATATATATTTTCACCAACTACTATTACAACATCAAAAATTACTATTTCTAGGGACGGCGAAGAGTCAAACGGTTTGCATACAAAAATCCAAAAAGAATAAAAAAAAGTGTGGAAAATGATGCGTAATTTTCTTGTTTCTTCGCTTGAAATTTCAGCCCTTAACACTATTGTGTCGACTGTCGAGGTAAACGCTTCCCGTTTTTGTCCTATCGTCCACAACAAAATACTGGGATTAAGCCACCAAACCATGTCGTTTTCTGCTTGTTTTGACACATTCACCAAACGTTTTGGGACAGCATTAAGTTTCTTTCTTTATAAACTGGTATCATGCGTTACTAATTTTTTGGTTTTTCATATCTTATTTTTGGGCAAAGATAACTTACAAACCAAGTTGGGCGACTATCTATGTGATATATTAATGAGATTATGGAATCAACTTATTATTTATATGATATTAATTGATTAAATAAAATGAAAGGTGTCTTATAAAGTTGAGATATTTATTTTATAATTACAATATTATAGTATTATTGTTCATTTTTATATGTCAAAAAAAGGAAATTAGGTAGAATGAAGAAATATTTATACAATTAGTATGCATTTAACTATTTATATTCTTTTTCATCTTCTAATTTTAAACTACTAATAAACTCATTTGATATATAATATAATATATTGGGTGGTGAGTCACTAGCAATGAGAAGAGTTTTATAACTCTCCTAATCCCAGCTTTTCTAAACTTTTAAAAAATTCATTACATAAATACATTAATAAAAATGTATAGTTATCGATTTGTTTCTTTTTTATATATTTTTTATTACCACCAATCATACATTTATATTTTGTTCAAGTAAAAATCAGATCAAGAGAGGATCTTAATCCTCATATTATATTATATATAATGCAAAAAATTAAAATTAGCCACTAATTATCTTTTGTTGGGAAGTTAAAAACCTCAAAATTTTCGATGCATACACACATTGACTTACCATTATATGGACGCAAAGCAAACTCTAACCTTTGGAGTGTGAGAGATAATAAAAAATAGTAAAGATGTCAAATGTGCCATCAACATGGACAAACCTTTCGTGGAAAACCAAGCTCGCCATGTCCATCTTTTCCTTTGGCATCAAACTCTCCCTCCGCTCAGACGGCTCGATCAACCGCCGTCTTATAAGCTTCTTCGACTTCAAAGCTCCTCCTTCCGCCAAACCCACCGACGGCGTCAAGTCCTCAGACTTCACCGTTGACCCTTCCCGCAACCTCTGGTTTCGCCTCTACATTCCCTCCACAAACGGCGATGATAACGACGTTAACATGCCCCTTATCTTCTACTTCCATGGCGGAGGCTTTGCCTGGGTTCAAGCCAATTCAATCGGCAGCGATAATATCTGTAGAAGACTCGCGAAAGAACTCAATTCTGTCGTCATCTCAATTAATTACAGAAACACTCCTGAGCATCGATATCCATCTCAAGTCGAAGACGGGTTCGATGCGCTCAGTTTCATTGAAAACAACACAAACTTTGAAGGGTTTCCGAAATTGGTCAACTTGAACAACTGTTTCATTGCTGGAGATAGTGCAGGAGGGAACTTGGCGCATCATGTGGCAGTGAAGGCTTGTGAGAATGAGTTTAAGAACTTGAAGATCATTGGAGTTATTGCAATACAGCCATTTTTTGGTGGACAAGAGAGGACTGAAGCTGAAACAAGGCTTGTGGGGGCGCCTTTTATTAATGTACAAGGCACAGATGGGCTGTGGAGAATGTTCTTGCCCGATGGGGCAGATAGAGATCACCCGGCGGCGAATATTTTCGGGCCAAAATCGGAGGATATTTCCGGGCTGAAGTTTCCGGCAACGATTGTGATTGTTGGAGGGTTTGATCCGTTGCAAGATTGGCAGAAGAGGTACTATGAAGGGTTGAAGAAAGCTGGGAAAGAAGCTTATTTGATTGAGTATCCGAATGCGTTTCATGCTTTTTATTCGGTTCCTGAGGTGAAAGAGGCTTCTTTGTTCATAGATGAAGTGAGGGAATTCATGAAAAAGGAGTGTGCTAAAAGATTTGATTGAGTTACTTCTTTCTTCCCTTCTCACAAGAAAATATAAGTATAATTTCAGAGCATTTGGTTTGTTTATATAGTTTGCATGATATTCTATTTTCCAATTTGTATTTAGAGGATATTGCTTCTCAAATCTCAAATTTGTCAAAATGGAAACCGGAAACAAGGAGAAATTCAAATTTGCAAAATATTCCTTCAACTGCCCAGTTTGTTTAAATTTAATTTTGATTTTGATTTTGATTTGGCTTATCTATTGATTGGGCTGTGTGTTGCTAGTAATTAGGAAAATAAGTTTGACAAAGAACTAATTGTATTTTAATTTGTCTTCTTAGAATGGATTCGTAATAATAAGCCGACATTTGTTTTTGATGAAATCTTAAAAATTGTGTGCAAATATTATATTAGATTTGGTAAAAAATAAATAAATAATAATAATAAGTTTATTGACAAACTAAACTTCTCTTGTTTATGTAGCCTAGACCTGGCAAATTAAGACCCGTACCCGCGGATCCACCGGTACCTGTGTAATATCTGCGGGCACGGGTCAACATAATTATCACCCAAAAATGTCCTCCGATTTTGTTCAAAAAACATTCCCCCCCGGGTGAAAGGGATTTACCTTACGACAATTAGGGATTCATTCTCATCTTAAGTTTCAAGAATCTCAACTCTCCTCTCTCTCACAGTGAATCACTTTCACTTTCCTCCACTTCCAGCCGTTGTGTGACTACTTTGATTTTGTGTTCAAATACATTGTTGTGTGATTGACATGGCAGGTTCGCTGCTTTGTGATCGTTGAATCTTTCCTTAGTTATGATAGTTTTTCTACTTTATCTTTTTGACCCATTTTGGGATTACACGGGAATAGCCTTGCAAACCCATTTCTGGCACTCTGTAAAACAAGCATTATTTGTCTGGTTAGTGGTAAACTTTACCGTGCTATAGTACTGGAGCCCTGTATATATTTACAATATGCCAACCATTGATTCAACTTAGTTTGTACTCACTGCCAACCACTAAGGAGACCTCAAAAACGATTGTATTTGGGATATTTTATGTGAATTGCCGTGTTTTTAGAGTTACTAAAATTTGTTTTTTGTTCTTATAAGATTTGAGTTTGATCATGAGGGTTCTACTTAATTGTGTGATGGCTCTTTCTGTTCTATTTTGTTGTTCCTTTTTTTAAATTAAATTAACAATTCAGAGTACCTTCATAGTTTTAGCAGTACTCTCATGAAATGAAGCATCGTCCCTTTGGTCTAAGTGTTATTGTGTTAGTCTAGACAATGATAAGTTCCAAAGAACAGCTGCTCTGCCGAATGATAGTTCGCTGCAAGAAGTCTGAAGCGTAGATGATATTGATCATAAATGTCAATGTAAATAGGTCTGTAAATGTTAGAAATAGTAATAGTTGTCGAACAGACGTCTGTATAGAGATTTACATTTTTTTTTTTTTTTGAAATCAAATGAGTTTTATATTCATTCAATAGGATCGACTAAGGATCCAATACAATTTGGAACATCTTCAAGCTCTACCAATACATCATCAATGGTTAGAGTATCTTTAGCTAGAGTATGAGCAATCACATTGGATGCTCTTTTAACACGATGAACCAAAAAAGTTTGAAAATTCCTAGAAATCGCTTTAGTATCCATAGAGATAAGACCAGCTTGGCCCCAATTCTCTTCATCCCTAAGGAGATCATTGACTGCTTGAAGAGCTGCGAAAGACTCAGCCAAGTATGCATCTGGGAACATCGTTTTCTTCATTCTCATAGTTGCCATAAACCTGCCTTGCCAGTCCCGAATTGCAATTCCAACACCAATTGTGCAGTCTACTTTTCTCACACTTGCATCCCAGTTTATCTTGTAGATACCTTCAGGTGGTGGCTGCAATCTTGGTGAGTTGGGATCAGGAATCTGAGGATGAGCATTAGTAGAGGTCCTTGATTGGTGCAAGGAGTTTAACATGTCCAGTTCTTGAGTTGTATGGTGAATGATCTGGGATGGAGTAGAAAGATGTTGTTTGAAAGTAAACTCATTCCTTCTTTGCCAGATTTTTGAGACCACCACTCCAAATTCAGCTAAATGCTTTTCCTCTAATTCGGATAGAAAAACCATAACGAGCTCTCTGAAGTTGATGAAATTGTTATTCATCTTTTGGAAGGTTAGAGAACAACTTGACCAAATATCCTTGGCAGCAACGCAGCCCCATAAAGCATGCAAGACATTTTCTTCTTCCGAGCAATAGAAGGGGCAAAAAGGATCCTCAATCACCCTTTTCTTGACAAGGTTACACTTGGTAGGTAGAATGTCTTGGCAAGCTTTCCACAAAAATAGCTTCTCTGCATTAGTGATGGGAAGCTTCCATAACTTCTTCCACTTTTTATTCTCATTGGTTGCAGAAAAAGATTGGCCTCGGGATGAGAGTTGAGACTCCACTTGCAGGTGATATGCACTCCTTACCGAGAATAGACCATTTTGAGAGCATCTCCAAACAAGTTTATCTGGTCTATTGAAGACACTGATGGGAATTTGACAGATGGTGTTAACTTTTGATTCAAAGAACAAGTCTTTGAGCAGATCCAACTTTCAGGATTTTGATTAGAGGTCAATGAGAGTAGCAACCTTAGCCTCTGAGTCCATACCAAGGCATTGACTTTGAATCTTAAATGAAGATGAAGAAGGAAGCCATTTGTCTTGCCAAATCCGGGCCTTGGACCCATCACCAATGCGCCACATCAAACCAGATTCCAAAACTGGCCTTGCTGCCATTACACTTCTCCAAATAAAGGATGATGTTCTTTTAACTTTAGCTTCTAAAAAATAACCTTCAGGATAGTATTTAGCAGATAAAACTCTCGCAACAAATGAATTAGGATAATGAAGAAGTCTCCAACCCTGCTTGGCAAGCATAGCCAAGTTAAAGAGTTCTAAATCTCTGAAGCCTAAGCCACCATTGGACTTGGACAGCTTCATTTTATCCCCTGAACACCAGTGAATCCTGCTTTCGTCATTCTTTTGACCCCACCAGTAATTTTTAGTCAATCTGTTCAGCTCTTGTAAGATGGTTTTTGGGATTTTAAAAACACCCATGCTATATGTTGGAAGAGCTTGAATAGCAGCCTTAAGAAGAGTTTCTTTCCCAGCTTGTGATAGATACTTCATCTTCCAATTACTGAGTTTGCCTCGTACTCGGTCCAGGATGTGCTGGAAACCTCTTTTTCTGTCCCTCCCAATCAACGTTGGAAGTCCAAGGTATCTGTCATAAGGATGAGAGGATTTTACCCCAGCCACTTGGATAATTTGCTGCTTGACATCACCTCTAATATTTTTGCTGAAAAATATAGAATTTTTTTCCTTATTAAGTCTTTGCCCGAAACTCTTTTCATAGGTGTCAAGTAGCTTAAATAACCTATTCCATTCATAATGATTAGCCTTACAGAAGAGAAAACATTCATCTGCATAAAAGAGATGGCTAATACTCATTTTGGAACACCCCATTGGAACCCCTTTGATAACTCCTCGGTCTTCACATCTTGGATGAGTCTACTAAGAGCTTCAACTCCAATAATGAATAGATAAGGTGACAAAGGGTCACCTTGTCTAATCCCACGAGAAGGTTTGAATGGTTTTTGAGGAATCCCATTGATGAGAACCGAGTAAGTAACTGATGAGAGGCAGTTCATGATGACTTTGATCCAAGTTGGGCTAAAACCCATCTTAAGCAAGACAGCTTGCAGGAAAGACCACTCAAGCCTATCATAAGCCTTGCTCATATCAAGCTTAAGCGCCATATAACCATCCTTTCCTTTTAGACTGGTATTCATAGTATGCATGACTTCAAATGCCACTATAGCATTATCAGTAATCAACCGGTCTGGTATGAAAGCACTTTGTGATGGAGATATAATCGGTGGCAGGATTTTTTGCAGTCTATTAGCAAAGACCTTGGCCAAAATTTTATAAAGGACGTTGCATAAAGATATTGGCCTAAACTCTGACACTTTAGAAGGAGTTTTAACCTTGGGAATTAATGCAATAAGAGTAGCATTAAAGTCCTGAGGCCAGCTCCCAAAATAGAAGGCATCTCTCACAGCAGCACACACGCTAGGTCTAATGATCTGCCAATGTTTCTGATAGAAGATGGCAAGAAATCCATCAGGTCTTGGAGATCCTAAACCATTCATATTGAAAACAACTTTTTCTACTTCTTCATTAGAAATTTGCTTAAAACAAATCACTGTTCATTTCAGGAGTTATAACAAGCTTTACCACACGGATACAATCCTCTATTCTCTCAGGCATTGACGAAGAAAATAATGATTGATAGAATAATTGAAAAAGGTTGCTAACCTCTTCAGGTTTATTTGCAAGCCTGCCATCATCACTTGAGATTTGCTTGATAACATTAGATTTCCTACGTTGGTTAGCACACAAGTGAAAGAATTTTGTATGACGATCACCATCTTTTAACCATTGTTGTTTAGCTCTTTGCTTCCATTTGATATCATCTTCTTCCAGAAGTCCATCAATTTCTTGTTTGAGCTGCTGCAATTCTACCTTCTTATCACCTCTGTTTGTGTCTTCCAGATGCTTCAATTGAGATAGTTTGTGTGTCACAGTATTCCTTTGGTTTCAGAAAGTGCTTTTGCTCCAGGTGGACAGTTTTTCTTTGCACCTTTGGAGTCCTTCCATAGCACCTGGCAGACTAGAGTTCGGATTTAAAATGCAAAGCCATTCTCTTTGGATCAGCTCCCCACATTCGACTCTATTATCCCAGGCAGCTTCATATCGGAAAGGCCTATGCTTTCTAATTTCGGTCTCCAATTCTCCTCTAATTTGGATGAAAATTAGTTTACGGTCAGAAGAAGAAACACTTAAGGAATTCACTACGCAATCTAAGAATAGTTCAAACCATGCCTTGTTTCCAAAGCCTTTATCTAATTTTTCCTTTGTGAAATACCATCCTTCTCTGCCATTATTCCAAGTGAAGAAATCTCCATTGAAAGGAATTTCACTGAGATCACAATCTAAAAGTTGCTTCTCGAAAATTTTCCATTTGCCTATAAGGTCTATCTGCAGCTCTGAACTTCTCATATTGGCGGCAAATTTCATTAAAGTCACCTATGCATACCCATGCCATATTCAATTGAGCTTTTAATTCTCTTAACAAGTTCCAGCTACCTATTCTTTTAGAAGCATCCGGGTGTCCATAAAAACCAGTTAAAATGAATTTCTGGTTTGCTGTTGGCTGATTAACGATAATAGAGATGTGAAGTTGGGTATAGGACACCAAGTCCACTTCCTTATCATCCTTCCATAACATTGCAATACCGCCACTAGCCCCTCTACTTTCAACAACAAAGCTGCATGAAAATCCAATCTTGTTTCTTATGAGCTCTAATTTATTTCTGTTACACTTTGTCTCCATAAGGAAAACAAAGTCGGGATACTTAGTCTTCACCCAATGATGAAGTTCACGAACTGTCCGTGGGTTCCCAAGCCCACGGCAGTTCTAGCTAATGCAAATCATTGTGTGTGGTGGGGCTGCGAAGCATCCTCCACCATGAAAGTTGTAGGAGCAAAGTCATTTGAAACTTTTTGTTTCTTGGAACTGTGTATCTCAGTAGAGCCTTCTGCTGTTAATCGTATATTCCTTTTTTTTCCTGAGTAGAACCTTCCTCCACATTGATGTGATTAATGCCTCTAGCTTTCCGTTTCCAAGTGGGCCTCTTAAAACCACCCGGATGCATAGCTTGGGAGGAGATTTCAGAAAGTTGAGGAGTTGCTGTCATAATTTGATGAGGAGGAGCTTCTTGCCAATCTTGAGCCATGACATCCTCAATTAAAGCATTTGTTTCTGGGAGAGAATCTTGGGTTGATCCGTTATTGGCAGAGATAATTGGAGAATTAATGGATGAAATATTCTCCACATCTTTCTTGGAAAGTTGACCTGGCAGGCAATCCTTACCATATAACGTATCCGTTGCAGAGTCAGTTTGAATGCTATTACTACCTTCCTTTACTATTACCTGAAAATCAGCCTCCGAATCTTTCTGATCTGAATTTACGTATGTGCCCCTGTATCACCACCAGCAGCCATGGGAGGTGAATGAAAATACTCTATGCTTCGATCTGTTGAACCACCATAGCGTTTAGATTCCTTAGAATAAAACTTTGATGTACTGGCTCGCAACCAAGGCCCTAATTGAGTATTGGATTCTTCAGTCTGTCTAATTAAAGAGCAACCTCTATTCTTGTGTTTAAGAACTCCACATTTAAAACAGAAATTCTGTAAACGTTCATACTTGAAAGCAATCCAATGCTTTTGCTCCCCAATCCTTAATATCCTTCCTCGAACCAGAGGTTTGGTAAGTTCAACCTCTACTTTCACCCTCAGAAAACTTCCCTAGCCCAAACCATTCTCGCCAACATCCATTTCAAGAACTTTGCCAATTGCAGATGCTAGTTGGACTCCATAATCATTATTCATAGCCGCAAAAGGCATATTATGTAATTGAACCCAGAAAGGTTCATGAGTAAAACAACTAGCATTAGAAGGAGTGCTAATATCAACTCGTTGAATAGTGATCAAAGCCCTATCGAATGTCCAAGGTCGTCCGTTGAGGACTTTCTAGCAGATCAGAGACATTTTGAAATTCTAGCAAAAATAATTTCTCACCAACATCTATAAAATGGATCCATCCATCCAGTTTCCAAACTTTAAGACATGGTGGATCGAGAGATTTACATATTAACTTTGATAAGAATGAAGTTATATCACTTGAAGCTATACAAATTCTGATATCAGTCACTTATCAATTCAAACGAATAGTCAATAGTATTAATGTAAATAGGTCTATATATGTTAGTAATAGTAATGTTGCTGTTGTTTGCCGAGAGTATGTGGTTCTTGTTTTTGATAGTTAAGCGTTGTCTCTGGGACAAAGTTCGATTCTTCTTCTTGTTTGTTTAGGTTTTGTTCTTATTTTACAAAGAAAGAAAAAATTACCCTTAAATTTTTGACTTTATAAATTTTTTATTATTTTTTAATTAACCAAAAATTCAAATATTAAAAAGTCAAAAAAGAAAAAATAATTAACCCCACCTAAAAAGTTAGGAGTAATGATATGAAATTTTTAAAGTTAAATGACCTTAATATTTATTTATTTATAATGTCATCAATATCTCATCACTATTATTCAATAATCTACTAAATTTATAATGTTTTTCATTTTTACTAATTAACATAGAATATCAATATTCCTAATTTATTAAATAAACAAAGGAAAAAATATATCTTTACACTTGAACTAATAAATAATCAAGTAAAGACTTTGACTTAAATAAATTTAATTTATAATAAATTAATTAAGAAATAAACGATTTAAGTGTATTTTAGTCTTTTCAATCAAATATTAACAGAAAATACTAACCGCACCTAACGAAAGGCAGAAAAGTGTCATTTTGAAACTTGACGGTGGGAAAGTGTTAGTTTGCCAAACTTTGGGTGGGAAAATGTCATTCTCCCTAATTTTAATAAATAAATTAAATAGCTAACAACAGGTACTCAACCGGCCATTATTGTGTATTTTAAATGAATGTCATATAAAAAAAAATTCTGAAAATAACATGATGCGTGACGTTTGAATAAAAAATGCTTTATTATTTCTCAAATATTCGTATTTATCGAAGAAATATATACAACGATTATGAAAGATTTAATTAAGAAAAACTAATGAAATTTTTTATTAAACATATTGAAAGGGCAGCTAAGTTGAAAACTTGAAAGGGATGATGTCTTAAAAGAAGCCCAATCCACTCTAAAACAAGGTCCAATCTCAAATTTAGCTTTGGGTAATGGGTGACCCGTGGCGCCATCCATACCCTTAGGACCGGGTAAGGATAGTCTATTCTCTTACTCGTTTAATTTTTCGACCCGCAGGTTTGATACCTGTTAAACCTGCAGTCGTCGTCACCCGGCCCATCCGTTTGCCAGGTCTAAATTTCTAGCCTAGAAGAATGACTCTATAACGTAAAAACTAACAAGAACTTTATATAGGCCTAGGAACAGATATCAAGCAAACAAACTTTAATTGCATGAAAGACAACACATCAGGTTTGCCGTCAATAACCTCTGAATTTGGTAGCTTAATGCCAGACAAGTAGCTGCGTCTACTAGCAATATCATGAAATTGATGAGCCATTAAACCACTAGCTTAAAGACAAATCAATGAGTGGGATTGTGGGAAGTTGATTCATGGCTTAAAGTTGAGAACAAGTGAAATAAAATAACAATTTTCCTTTGGCTGTCACATCACATGCATGAGTACTGCCGGTACAGAGCTGCGCTCTTTTAACATGTTTTTGTAATTGCCAAAAAAGCCAGATTAAAACATTGAAATTATCCTATAAACATAACAGATAAAAACTTACAAGAAATACATTATGCAAGATCAAGTAAATATTGTTATATATGTGGTAATTTTGTTTTTCAACAAAACCAAGATTTTATAAGCAAATTGTAATGGAACAGTCTCACTATGTCAACATAATGATTTGGTGAGATCTTTGCATATTTTTAAGTTTTTCTAGATAATACCTTGTTATCAATTATAAAATATTCATGTTTTAGCACATTGTCTTCGTATGAAATCCCTGACCTCCTCAATCAACATAGAAGACTTAGAAAGCTCAGGGTGACCATAGAAAGAGTGAACAGCATTAGGGTACTCAATCATATAAGCTTCTTTTCCACTTTTCTTCAACCCTTCATAGTACCTCTTTTGCCAATCTTGCGATGTATCCAGACCTCCAACAACTACAACCGTCGCCGGAAAGTTTAAGCCGGAGATATCAATTGCATTCGGCCCGAAAACATTAGCCGCTGGATGGTCTCTATTTGAACCTTCTAGCAAAAACGCTTTCCACATCCAATCAGTACGCTACATTGGCATTAATGTAGATTTATGAAGCCGAATTTCTGATTCAGTCCTTTCTTCTCCACCTAAAAGTGGTTGAATCGCTAGAAGTCCAATGATCTTTACCTTCTGAAAATTGTTCTGAATAGCTTCAAGTGTTACTTGATGCGCCAAGCTCCCACCCGCACTGTCCCCAGCAATGAAACAATGCTTGAAATTTGCACAAGCAGGGAAGCCTTCAATATTTGTTGTGTCAATAAAGTTGAGCACATCAACACCATCTTCCTGTTGACATGGAAATCGATGCTCCGGCGCGAGACGGTAGTTGACAGAAACTATAACAACACGAAGCTCCCTGGCAAACCTTTTGCAAAGCCTGTCCAAGGGAAATGAATCGGCACTCAGAAAAGAGAATCCTCCGCCATGGAAGTACACGATGACCGGTAAGCTTACGTCGCTGCCACTGCCATTTTCAGGTGTAAAGAGGCGGAACCAGAGTTTGCGAGAGGCGTCAATTCATATCAATTAAAAAGTAATTTTTACAAATCCCCACTCTGAAGAATGCAGGAGGTCTTGGGTTCCATCTAAGCAATCTTATTTGATTAATTGAGCTCTTCTCCATGTCATTCAAAACTCCCCCCCAACCATTAAATTGACCCATTACTAGATCATAATATTAGGACCATTTGTGATAAGATCGAAATTTGTGTGTTGTAAAGAGATTTTTTTGGAAACAGTGCGCATTAAATTATCCAAAAGAGAGTGGAAGATGATTAGAAAAATATGCTTATGGGTTAAAAATGAAATTTTCGGAGATATTGTGGATTAAATATTTGTATTATACTATTATGTCACCAGTTCAGAGACAAAGGACAAAGATAAAGTACAGGATTGAGTGTCCCTCCCTAAGTCTTTAATTAAATGAATAACATGGTTTAATAGTGCATTTCATGAATCAATATCTAACTGAACATTTTTCTTTTTCAATTTTGTGGTTAGATTTCTTGATTTTTTGAATGTTTTATCATGTATACAAGTCTAAATTATTATAGTTAAAAAACTATATTTATTTTGTGAGTAGTGAAATATTGGTGTGCTTCCCATATATACATATGTTGTCAAATTACATTTATTCAATTTTGGGAGTGAATAAGTGTAATTTGACAACACATCCCAATTAAACAACTTCTTAATTCTTATAACTGCAAACTACGCTACTTTTTTTTTTTTTTAATTAACCGAAGTATCTAGGTCCACTTACAATCCGAACCCACCTATTCAAGAGAACCGTAAGACCCCACCACCACAACTCTCAAGTAAGACTTAGGTGCGCATATGGGAACTCAAACCTAAGATGTTCAACTCGACCTTAAAATCTCCAAATCGCCTCGTACCATTAGGCAACACACCATTGGGTTAGATTGTATTTTTGTGGTTGATGAAATCTATTATCTCAACAACAAAGCTACGGACATCGAAAAATTTGCACCAAAAATGTGTACCAGGCGCCTAATTTTCTATTAATTTTTTTCTAGTGAACAGCCATCCATCAAATATGGACAGCCGTTCACTCACATAGACTCCCGTCCATATTATATGGACGGGGGTCTATTTACTACGGACATACGTCCCCTATTTACAGGACGCATGTCCATAAGTAAAATGGAATAAATTTTTTTTATAAAAATTAGGGACGGTTGTTCATCCGTTATGAACCGTCATCCCTTCATTTTGGACGGGGGCCCGCAAATAAGGGATGCCTGTCCTTAACCAAAATATGAAAATAAAATTAAAAAAACTTTGGGGACGGCCGTCCACAAATTTTGGACCGCTGTCCCTTACTTTTAGACATCTGTCCCTTAAGTTTGGACGGGTGTCCATTTCGTCCATACTTTTTTTAAAAAAATTCTAAACACCTCTTCTTCTTTGCTCTTCTTCTTCGTCTTCATTCCCCATCTCCTCTCTTTTTCTTCGTCTTCATTCCCCAAGCCTCACCTTCCTGAACATTAGTACCTTGGATACTATTAGTTAGGAAGTTAAGAATTTGTTAAGTTGTTAAGCTTGTTTACAGCAGTTATTAAACTGCCCTGTTTAGGTTGTTAAAGTTGTTACTGCTGTTAGTGCAGTTATGTTTTAGTTGTTTTACTAAGATGACTGTAGCATATAAAATGTATACTGAAAACTGTATTCATTAAAGAAACTAATACAAAAAAACAATTCAGTTTGCTCTCCTTTACTTTACCTTTCTTTATCGTTTTCTTCTCTGTTTTTTACTCTAAACCTAACATGGTATCAGAGCTTTTGACTCGCGTCAAGAATGGTCGATCTCACTCAACTCTCTTCTAATCCAACAAGTTTAGCTCACAAATCAAACACTGATCCAGTCAATTTGTCAAGCCCCATCTCAATGTCTTCGTCAACTCTTCCTATCATTTCTCCTAAGTTGACGAGGAACAATTACAAAATTTGGAAGTCACAGATCTTGTTTGCTATCGGATCTTTTGATCTAGAGGAACATCTTACCGGGCTAGTACAATGTCCAGCTCAGTTTGTCAAGGTTCCAGCAGATAGCTCTGATGGTGTTACTGAGAAGAAGCCAAACCCAAAATATAGTCAGTGGAAGAAGACTGACAAACTCTTAGTAAGCTGGCTTCTTTGCTCTATCTTTGAATCCATGTTCACAGTTGTCTCAAAGTGTAAGTTTTCTGCCGATATGTGGGTTACATTAGAAAAAGAATTTCTTACTGAGTCAAGAACAAAAACGTTGCATGTAAAAAATTTGTTCAAAATACAAAGAAAGATAATCTTACCATTCATGAATACTTTGTCAAAATGAAAGGATTTGCAGAGATTCTGTCAAATAATGGAATAGTGGTCACTGATGAAGAGTTACTGAATTACATACTGGATGGTCTGAATACTGAATACGATGCTGTTGTGGTGAACATTACTACTAGATTAGAATCTAGAATAGATCCTCTCACTATCCAAGAGGCACAAATTATTTTTGCAAAAGTATGAATTTAGGTTAGAAAAAGCAATTTTTGCCATGAATTCAGTAGTTAGCACCGAGTTTCATAGAGGCTCGGCTCATCTTGCTTCAACTGAGAGGAAGTATCACCATGAATCTCAGTCCCCAATCAGTAATGTACATCCTAACCTTGGACAAACTCAGTATCAAGGTCCTAATTTTGTACCTCATAATCACACCTCTCAGCAGCCTATTCCTGATCCTAATCATTTTGTAACTCCAAATAATTAGTACTATGCCTCTCAATTTAGTGGTGGCAGAGGAATAGGCAAAGGAGTTGGAAGGAATAGATTGATATGTCAAGTTTGTGGCAAGACTGGACATCTTGCACTAAATTGCTACCATAGGTTTGACACTAATTTCACTGGAGGAAACAATGTCCTAGGGAGAGGGAGTTTTGTTCAGAATTATCCCAGGCCAACCTTTCAGTAGTCACAATTCTATGGTTACTACCCACCTCAGTTCCCTCATAATTCCAGCTTCAGTTCTAATATGAATGAACAAACTGCACCTGGTCCACAACAATCCACTTCTGCCAGTCTTGGTTCTGCACCACACTCAAATTCAGGATCACCTCCAGTGTACCCTGGTTCTCAGCTATCTGCCTCTAGTTCTCACAGTCAAGCACTTTTATCACAAACACAATTCCAAAATCCTTCAGCTCATTATACTGCTCCCCCATCAACCGTTCTGGATGCATCCTAGTACATGGACAGTGGAGCCACGGATCATGTCACTTCAGATTTGTCTCAGCTAACAGTGAACTCCGGCTACACTAGCAATGAGCAGCTTCAGGTTGGCAATGGTGAGTTGCTTCCCATTTCTCACACTGGTTTTACTGCTTTTCCATGTCATTCTAGGCCACTATATCTTAAAAATGTTCTTTGTGTGCCCCACATTACAAAAAATTTATTAAGCATTTCTAAGTTTACTAGAGACAATAGTGTAATTGTTGAGTTCTTTGCTGATCATTGTGTGGTTAAGGACAAACAATCCAAAGTTGTTCTTCTTCAAGGAAAGCTTAAAGATGGCCTTTATCTAAAGCTTCACAGTCTTCTACAGCATGTTCTAATAATGCTAGTACATTGTACACTCATAAAACACTTGATATCTCTAATGTTTTGTCTGATTCTGTTGTTGCAAATAGTATTCCTACTTCTGATATTTCCAAGTTTCCTACATTTGTATCCAATTGTAATAATGCTACTAATGCTAATAAAAGAAGCACAATTCGGTCTTTTCCAGTAGAAAAAACTAATAGCATGCTGTGGCACAAAAGGTTAGGACACCCTAATGCAACTGTTCTTACTAAAATTCTACATGTTTTACAACATAACTATTCTGTGAAAAACACAATTGAATTTTGTCTAGCATGTCAGTTTGGCAAGCTTCACCAATCAGTTTTTCCTCAATCTAAGTCTGTGAGCTTCGCATCATTAGAATTAGTCTATTCAGATTTGTGGGGACCATCCCCTATTCCAACTCCTAAAGGATTTAAATATTACATACAGTTTCTAGATGACTATAGTAGGTTCACCTGGATTTTTCCATTAAAAGCTAAATCTGAAACACAATTAGTCTTCCAACAGTTTCACAAATTAGCTGAAAGAAAATTTAGCAAACCCTTGAAATGTGTCCAAACTGATTGGGGAGGTGAATATAGGAATCTAGTTTCTTACTTTGCTAACCAAGGAATTGTCTTTAGGCATCAGTGTCTTCACACTCACCAGCAAAATGGAAGAGTAGAAAGGAAACATCGCTAAATAGTTGAACAAGGCTTAACCTTGTTAGCTCAAGCTAACATGCCCCTGAAATATTGGTGGCATGCTTTTCAAACTGCCACTTTCCTCACCAACAGGTTACCAACACAGTTTTGTCTAATTCCTGCCCATTTCAGGTTCTATTTAAGGAAAATCCTGACTACTCTGTTTTTAAAGTTTTTGGTGCTGTGTACCCTTTTATCAGACCCTATGACTCTCATAAGTTTGATTTTCACACCAAACAGTGCACTTTTGTTGGTTACAATATGCATCATAAAGGTTACAAATGTATGGATTCAAATGGAAAGATCTATGTTTGTCAAAGTGTTAAATTTGATGAGTCTCATTTTCCTTTTGCTTCAACTCAATCTGTTTCTCAGGACAATACTTCTATTTCTTCCTCTTCTTGTGATCACACTCCTATTGTTCCATTTTTCTCCCTTCCAAACTTGTCTTCCTCATCTTCTGATATTTTTACTGATTCTTCTGACAGAACTTACAAACATTAGAGTCTCTAGTAATGTTTTCCCTGCTCCAAACCCTAATATCTCTGCTTCTACCCCTTCATGCACACTGCTTGTTCAACCTACTGAGTCAAACTCACCAAACCCTCATGAATGCACCCCAAATTCATCTACAAACTCTTCTACACAGTCACCTATCCAGTCTGCCTCATCTACATCTCCCACACAACCCTCACAATCCCTTACACACATACCTGTTTTTTCTTCACTTATTAATGAGCTACCTTCTCCTCCAACACAGTCTACTTCAACCAAACTACTTGATGACATTCACCTTATAGTTGAGTTGCCCTTTGAGCCTAAACCCTTACCTACTCATCCCATGATTACTAGAAGCAAAGCCAAACATCATAGTTCTTTAACTGTTTCCTCCACAAATCACTCTTCCTCTCTTGACACAACTGAACCAACCATGTTACTGAAGCATTCTCCCATCCCTCCTGGAAAGCTGCCATGGAGAGTGAGTTCACTGCTTTGCTCTCTAATAATACCTGGAAACTTGTTCCTGCTGAGTCAAACATGAATATTGTTGGGTGTAAGTGGGTCTTTCGGCTTAAACATAATCCTGATGGTTCTATTCAAAGATACAAAGCTAGATTAGTAGCTAAAGGATTTCAGCAGACCCCTGGTGTTGATTACCTTGAAACCTTTAGTCTGGTTATCAAATCTTCCACCATTAGGGTAGTATTGAGTCTAGCTATTACCTATGGATGGGATATTCAATAAGTGGACGTTAATAATGCTTTTTTGAATGGAGAACTCAATGAGACAGTTTACATGACTCAACCCACTGGTTTTGTTGATACTCAGAATCCACTTCATGTTTGTCAACTAATTAAAGCATTGTATGGCCTAAAACAAGCCCCAAGAGCCTAGTTTGAAAAGCTCAAGATTGCCTTTCTCAAATGGGGTTTTGTCTCTTCTATAGCAGATTCTAGTTTATTTATTTTTAGGCAAAATACTCAGGTCTTATATGTAATTGTCTATGTGGATGACATTTCGTTAACTAGAAATGATGCTGAGTTAGTACAAACTATTGTCCAGAGGTTAAACACTGAGTTTGCTCTTAAGACTTTAGGTTCTCTTAAGTATTTCCTGGGTTTTGAAGTCCACAGAATAGATTCACACATCTACATGAGCCAAGAAAAATATGCTAGAGACCTGCTCACTAAGACTGGTATGTTAGATTCAAAATTGTGCTCTACCCCCATGGTTGTAGGCAACAAGTTAACCTGTATAGATAGTGATATTTTTGACAACCCAGCTCTATATAGAAGCACAATTGGGACTTTACAGTATTTAACACTTTCCAAACCTGACATTGCTTACTCACTCAACAAGTTAAGCCAATTCCTCAAAGCTCCCACTGAACTTCATTAGCAAGCCTGCAAAAGACTTCTTAGATATCTTAAAGGCACCACAAATTTTGGTCTTCAGTTTACTAAAGTCACCAGGTTTCATTTGGAGTGCTTCACTGATGCTGATTGGGTAGGCTCTATTCAAGATAGAAGGTCCACAAGTGGTTGTGGTCCTAATCTGTTACAATGGAGCTCTAGGAAGCAAAATGTAGTATCTTTATCTTCTACAGAAGCTGAATACAGAGCACTTGCCCAAGGGGCAACTAAAATAGCCTGGTTTCGCAGTTTGTTTTCTGAAATTGGTCTACCACTCAGTGAGGTACCTGTTATTTGGTGTGATAATCAAAGTGCAGGGTCCCTAGCTTCCAATCCAGTTTTTCATGCTAGAACAAAGCACATTGAATTGGATGTTCACTATGTCAGGGAACAGGTTGCTGCTCAACATCTTAAAGTCCTCTATGTTCCTACAGATCACCAAAAAGCTGATGTGTTTACTAATTCTTTGTCCAATGCCAAATTTGAACATTTCAGAACAGAACTCACAGTTGGAGCTTGTCCTCAGAATACTTACCTGTGAGTATGACCAGAGCAGAAGTTGATTGATGTTCTTTAGAAGAAGTATAAGCTGTTGTAATATTCTGGTGTCATTTGCATCAGTACAGAAGTTTCTTTTTGCTTCAAAGAAGTGTGTGCTTGTGAAAGAACTGCTCCTGTGAAAGTGCTCTTGTGAAGAAGCTTTGTTATTGCTTCTGTGGAGTTTTCAAGATCAGAAAATTTCTGAAGCTTGGCTTATTGCTTCATAGAAGTTTAATCCGAGAAAATTTCTCGTGAAGATTGGTTGATTGTTCCCGTGAGAACTCGCTTCGTAAACGTGCTCTTGTGAAGAAGCTTGGTTATTGCTTTTGTGGAGGTTGGTTGAGAAAATTTCTGAAGCTTGGTTATTGCTTCTGTGAAGTTTGGCTGAGAAAATTTCTGTGAAGATTGGTTGATTGCTCCTGTGAGAACTCGCTCAGAACGTCTTGTGAAGAAGCTTGGTTATTGCTTCTGGAGGTTGGCTGAGAAAATTTCTGAAGCTTGGTTATTGCTTCTGTGGAGTTTGGCTGAGAAAATTTCTGTGAAGTTTGGAACTGATGTCAAAACCTCCCAGTCTAATTTGAGGGAAGATATTAGTATCAGAAATTGGAAGAAGTTTACTTAGTTTAGTTTAAGGGAAGATATTAGTTAGGAAGTTAAGAATTTGTTAAGTTGTTAAGCTTGTTTACAACAGTTATTAAACTGCCTTGTTTAGGTTGTTAAAGTTGTTAAAAAGTTGTTACTTGCTGTTAGTGCAGTTACGTTTTAGTTGTTTTACTAAGATGACTGTAGCATATAAAATGTATACTGAAAACTGTATTCATTAGAGAAACTAATACAAAAAATACAATTCAGTTTGCTCTCCTTTACTTTACCTTTCTTTATCGTTTTCTTCTCCGTTTTTCACTCTAAACCTAACAGATACAATCCAGCAGCTTTGTTTTACTAGTATCAACATGGCCCATAATGTATTCTCAGGCATTCCACTTGGGTGGACAAGGGTTCTTCTTGTCTGCTCACTGCAACATGGACCAACAAAGCTCTTTTCATTGTTTTAGGCTGTTTCTGGGGATGCAGGAGAAGGGATCAGTGAGTTTTGCCGTGGATTATGAGTTTGCGGCACGGTCAAAGCCAACTGAGGAGTTCGTTAGCAAATACAAAGGTAACTATACCTTCACCGGAGGAAAGGCAGTTGGGTACAGGAACTTATATGCCATTCAATGGACCTCCTTCATGGCTGAAGGCAATCTTTACTTCATAAATGGAATACTCCATCTTAGGGTTGAGCTTACCATCAGGCACTAACTCTTTGCTTTCCGTTATTCATCGGGCTTCCTAATGAAATTGATTTTTGTAGCACTGACCTCTTTCATCTCTCGACTGGAACTGAACTTAAAATTGTAATAAGTAGGCACAACATACACTAGATACAATGGTATGGAGGTTGAGATACAATTAGAAAATCCCCTTTGTTCTAGGCTGAATCGTGCTTGGAAAGTGAGTTGTGGAAAAAAAAAAAATGTAAATGTGTAGGGGTCTGTGGTCTTGACTGGTTTGTTTCAGTTTAAGAGTGCAGCTCTTGAGAACCATACAATTCTACTGTTATTATCTGTGGTTTGAATTTCGATAAGGTATTAGTAAGCAAACATGGTTCTCACTTCTCACCTTAAGAAACAATTCTAAATCTTGTTATGTGCCTGGGCTTTGATTCAATTTGTTTGTTAGATTTGGTCATTTTTCACCTTCAGAAAGCGTGTGAAGTTTGATTGTTTGTTATTAATGCGAAAATCTCTCCTGATAGCGTGTTGGTTTTGAATTGATAGGCAGGAGAATCCACCTCTTAATGATTTACACTACTTATTCTTAGCTCTAGCCTCTTTCCTCTTAGTCTTATCTGTAGCTTCAACCTCAGGCTGGTTTTTCTTATTCTCAGTCTCCTGATCAGATTTCACCAATTGCACAGGCATCGCTTTCTTGGCTGCATATGGGGCTGTAGGAATTGAAAAATAAAGGACGCATATTTATGTGAGGAAATCATAAGGGGAACCAGGAATAGCAACTCCATATGCCATAAAAAGGATAAAGTTTACCTGTTGTAGTCCCCTTCTTTACTTCAGGTTCAGGCCCAGAATCAACTTCTTCATCATCAAATGCACCTTTGACATTAAGATTAACATCATCCCAGCTCTTTGCATCCCAATCCATATCATCTTCTTCTTCTTCTTCGTCTTCTTCATTTCCATCCTGCTTGGGCCCATCAACAACTTCTAGTTTCTGGTTTCATTATAATTTTCTTCATGGATTAATCCAAAAATCATTAACCAAACACAGGATATAATTTAATAATAATTAATATGTCAATTTCTTACTCAGCATTAGAAGGCGAGATCATGGCAACCCAATCACTTTCTGCAGGAAGCAAAACTCCACTAACAGTCACCGTCACAAACTCTTCATCAGAGAGGTCAAAGCTTTTGCTAACATTAACCTGGAGATAAGGGTTGGGATTAGGACACTCCGTCAAAACTCTTCTATTCAGCACACGAAACGCAGATATGGCGGTGTGATTACGGTGTTCATTAACCGAGTTGGCAACAAAAGGATGCAACAACGATGAACAAAAACCAGGAAAGAACAAAACCAAGAAGAAATGTATCAGTGTGTCAAGTTGTCCTTTAAGCAAGGAGATGGGGAATGAAGAAGAGAAAGAGAGGAGATGGGGAATGAAGACGAGGAAGAAGAGCGAATAAGAAAAGGTGTTTAGAATGTTTTTTTTTAGTTAAGGACGAGTGTCCCTTATTTGCGGGCGTCCATCCAAAATAGAGGGATGACCGTCCATAACGGATGAACGACCGTCTCTAATTTTTATAAAAAAAAATTATTCAATTTTACTTATGGGCAGGTATCCTTTAAACGGAAACACCCGTCCGTAGTAAATAGACCCCCGTCCATATAATATGGATGAGAGTTCATGTGAGTGAACGAGCTTCTCTATTTGATGGACGGTCGTTCACTAGAAAAAAATTAATAGAAAATTTAGGCGCTTGGTATACATAAACCGATATACATTTTCGGTGTAAATTTTTCGAAGTCCTTAGCTTTGTTGTTATCTCAATTAGGATATAATCTTGATGAATAGTCTTGTGTAGATATTTAGTGTCATGAGACTTCTATAATTATTATGTACTTAAATTTTGGATTTGATACATTTTGACAAATAATGCAATCAGTACTGCTAGTAAATAAATATCAGTGTCATGAGACTTCTATAATTATTATGTACTTGAGTAGCTAAAGTATCTTATGATGTACAGAAGTTTACTAGTAATGTAACTATGGAAAAAGAGAGAAATATTTACTTTTAAATAATATATCATCTTTGAAAATGTTTTATAAAAATATTCACTAATTAAGCTTTTCAATTTTTTTTTTTTTTTTTTTAAACAGAGTGTCCGAATCAGCTAACTAATCCCTATAAGTGTTTTCAACTCACTATCCTGTAAAGTTGATTCATGAGATTTTGAAAATAATAAGAAATAACTTGTTTCTAGAATTGATTTTTGTTTGTAGGATAGACACTTGTTTATATAGGCAATACATAATCTTCTAATTTGGTATAATATATTAGCTAATATGATAATGTAATATACACAATATTAACTATATATGGTATGGGAATATAATATTCTATACAATTATAGTATATGATAACATAATATAAAGTCAATATCTCAACAACTGTTTCATTTTCCAAGAAACATGTCATTGTTAATATGATTTAGCATTTTAAAATATTAGAAAGTTTTTTATCGTGGTCAAAGTACAAGGTCTCATATTAGAAAGGAAAAAAAAAAAGCCCTTTGTTGGGGTTACATGTTTAAAATATTGATGGTTTTGATTCAAGTGATACTTATTAACACAGTTAAATATTCATCCTTCAAAACTGAGGCATGTGTATGATGGAACCGAATTCTAAATTTTTTTTTTTTTTTTTAATACATCAAAATAATGATATTTAACTCTATAATAATAATAATAATAATAATTATTATTATTATTATTATTATTATTACAAACCAGTGTTGGGATAAAATATTAGACCCAAAAAAAATAAAAGCTCATAATATTTAAACAAATTTAGTGTAATAGTGGAGTTAGTTAAGGGCCGCTTAAACACTTGGTAAGCCCCAAAATTATTTAAAATAAATACTTTAAAATATATTTTAATTTATTCCAAAATAATCCTTTCTCTAATTTTTTTTGTTTTTTTTAACCACCTTCTTCTTTATCAAGTCATAAACAATGAGATTTCATAAAATATTTTCATTGGTATAACAGTAATACTATACTCACAAACCCTTCTCACTAACTTTTTTCTCATAAATACGACGTATTAACTTGCAATTGATTAGCTTGTGTGGGTCCCTCCTAACCAAGCCAATTACGAGTTGGCACATCAGCGTTTGTGAGAAAAAATTGTGAGAAGTGTTTGTTAACTTATCTTTATTCTTTGCATAATGTACTTTTACTTTATTTTTATTTTATTTTTTTGTTTTTTATTTGTTTACTTCTAGGGGAGTGAATGAAATTTCTACTCAAATAAACTTGCGATGTAATATTTTATACAAACTATAAAATTAGCAAATAAATCCAAGATGAGAAAGAATAATTGTTATAATTTTGCAAACAATATTAGAATCATGTAGTAATTAAAAGGTTTTGCATGAGTTTCTTAAAAACTCTAGAAAGTTTATACAACTCATTTAGTAATTAAATTGCAAAAATAATGTATATAATTAAATTAAAAAATATATTTTAATCTTAAAATAGCATGATGTTCAAAATTTTAAAAAATATAAAAAAAATTGTTGGAGGTTTTTGATAAGGGTAGGCTATTTTAGTAATTTTGTATATGCAATATATTTTTAATACCACTTACGCATATTAGATATTTTAAAAAGTGAATACTTTTATTAGTCACGGTCTAGGAAAGAATAGAAAAAGTGATTTCACTATATTTATACCCGAACACTGGCTATATCACAAGAATATTTCCATGTGGGGCTTGAAAAGAATGTAGTTGTGGCTTAATGACAAGCATCTAAGAGTAAATTTTACACCTACAAAAAAATATATGAGAAGTGATTTTTGGCCCCATCAAATTGATCAGTATTTTCCAGTTTTTTTTTTTTTTACAAGTTTAATCTTAATGAAAATTTTTAAAATTGATATAATACTTTCTAAATAAATTCTACTCTATTTTATATTTTTGTTTTAATTCCTACATAAACCTTAGCTTTAAATTTGCTAAATCATTGAAACAACTTTATTATTATTTTTTTTCAAATATTTCTTTATTTGATGAAGATAGATTACTAACACTATGGAGCAAGTAATCACTAATCACAAAAAGAATCTGAATCTGAAAAAGAAAAATTAAATTTTATATTTGAAATTGGGAAAAAAAGTATAAACCAAAACATAATTAAGTTTAAAGTTAGAGAAAACTAGTATAAACAAAAACCCTAATTAAGTTTGAAATTGAGAAAATGGATGTAAAACAAAACCTAATTAAGTTTGAAATTTGAAAAAAGTGGTGCAAACAAAAATATTTAATTAAGCAGGGTTATTTTCAGTTTTAAATAAGGTTTGAAGAGATTTTTTTTTTTTTTTTTTTTTTTAAATACCATGATGGTGTATTTTGTAATGGAAGATACTAACCAATTTGATGGGCTAAAAATTACTTCGCAAAAAATATTGGTCAAAACTAGTCAAATGGGCCAACCAAGTCCAAAGATTCTATTGTCCCTTTTTAACTAAGGACACCTCACTTCTTAAAACACCCTATCTAAATATTTTTAAATTAAAATTTTTGTTATTATGGCACTTCATAAATACCATTTATTCCATTTTTTTTATTTAAATAATTACACATTTAATTGTCTCTGCTCATGTTATATTAACTATTTCTTTATTTTCCAATTGCCTACAAGGGACAAAAGAAACATCTTCTTCTTTCTTCAACAATTTATGATCTGTGGTGAACCTAAATACTTGAAATTCAACAAACCAGTAGTTTTCTTCTACTTTTTCTTGAAAAATAATTGAGATAAATGAATTTTTTACCATAAAATGAAATCTCCTCCCTCCCTTTTTTTATATGAATTTTACTGATTAGTAATAATAATGTTAGTCATTTGAATTTGATATACACAACAATCTTACGTTCGTTATCAACTTCCTCTAAAATCAACCAAAAATCAATTCAATTTGCAATTTGATTAGGGATCCAAAAATATGTTATATTTGTGGAAAAGACAAAAGTTGAAACCTAAAAGAAAGATTATATTGATTTATTTATAGATATAATTGATATGTATATCATTAAATTGGTATTATGTATCATAATGGAATGTAAGATAAGACATATGCACATCTCTAGGTATTGCACTCATACAATAAAATAGAAGGTTAAATTAAGTTCTTACTAAGTCTTTTTCTTCCTAATTGAGGCTTAGATTACTTATTCATTTCATATAGAAGTAAAAAATACAGTGTATTGACCGAAGCAATGACTATCCATGATCCATAAATTTATATTTGACTAGCCCCATCTACAGACAAAAGAAAAAAAAAAGGGTTATAATATCAAATAAAATTGTCAGAATGAAGCTTTTATCAAGATTCGAGACTGCTATTGTAGGCCTGAAACTGAATACCACAAACTGACAATGAAGTTTTATTCAAGTTTAAAAATTGGACAATAAACTGATGAAGTTACTTTGAATAAATACAAACGTAACAAACCCAGACCCACTTAATTTGATCTTCTTCTGTAATCTTTTAATTCGGCCTTAGTCCTTTAATTTATGAGTGGGTCTATTGGCACCTCACTCATCGACTAAAGAAACTCCATTTATTAATAAATTTTGTAATGACAAATTTATCGTTATATTAACTTATTAAAACTAACTTTAATTTCTCATTCTTTAAAATATTTGTGACACCCTGCTGCTATCTCATAGGCCCTAATTTTTTTAATGCTATTCAAAACATTCTTAAGGCAAAAAGATAGCTTAATTAAGGAAGAAGATTTGTAATGGAATATATCCCGTTAAAAGCAATAAGAAATTGTAAGTTTTTAATTGTTTTACATATAAATCTATATCCAACACTTTTAATTATCCAAAAAAATTGTATGCCTTTTTTTCATGGGAAGTGATTTTTAACCTCCGTTTAAAAAAAAAATTATTAAATTATGTAATAAATATGATAACAATATTTTTTTTTTATTTCAAATATTTCTTTGTTTGATGAAAATAGATCACTAAAGCTATAGAGAAATAATTACACAACAGAAAGAATTTAAAGAAGAAAAATAGGATTAGTTGAAGTATGCATAAATTAGCCCACACACCCTTAGTCACAAAAAAAAAAAAAAAAATTGTAAAGTTGTTAGAGTAAATATATATGATAATAATTAAACTTGTAACTTTACTCAAATAATAAAAATTTATACGTTTTACATAATTTAAAAATTTAATGATTTAATGATTTTTTTCTATTTTCTATTTTCTTATAAAAATGTATACGTTTTACATAATTTAATGATTTTTTTCAGCCTAACAGACATAGCAAGTGAGGGATTTAAGGTCATTTAGTATTTCTGTCTTTGAATGTATGATGGCCAATTTCTTATATGCTTATAATATTATACGTGCATATTACTTGCATGGATTAAATAATGAATTTATATACATATTGGTTAAAGGACTTATCATAACTGGTAAAAGTAATCCTTGTGATTAAGTGAGATGATTGAGGGAAGAGGGTGTTGATGTCATTATATGATGTGAAAGGCTTGGGTTTTAATTGAAAAGATTTAATGTCATTGGATTGTGTAAAATAAAGGGCGAGTTTTATTTATTATTTTGAATAGGATTTTGGGAATAATATAGGGTAGTTGAATAAAGGAGTATTACGAGGTAAAGTTTAAAAATTTATAAAAAAGTCTCTAGGTTTACTAATTTAATTAAACACTCTAATATATAAAATGACAAAAATACCCCCACCACTTGCAGTACCAGATTCTAGCCACCACCGCCGGAATCTGGCCGAAAAATCGTGTTACGACACAGACCGGTCGGATTTGTGTTGTAAAACGTCGTTATAAGGCCTTTTGACGGGCCGGATCATCACTGCTTGTGGTGCGCGCGGAGGAAAAGGCTAAAACGTCGGCCATCTTCGGCCGTCAGCGACAACCAAAGATATGGTCGTCATTTTCGATCAACGACGACCATTTCTTTGGCCGTCAATGACGACTAAATTGGTGAATTACCGGCCGATTAGTTGGTAATTCACTGATGTCAGTTCCAGGCTATCACCAGATGGTGGTTGCAGAATCTAGAAGTATAGGGTCATGGGGGAGGGGGTTTTTGTTTTTTGTTAATTTTTAAAAAAAATTTTAGGGGGTATTTAATGAAATTAATAACCTTATGGGGTCTAAAAGTAATTAAAAAAATAGAATAATATTTCTGGAATAATGTGCCAAACATTATTTGGAGAATAGGAGTGGGAATATGGGCAGAAATAATAAGCCAAACATACCCAAAGATGACAAAAAGTAGGTGACACATAGTATCAATTATCAAAGTGAGGTGCTTGACATCCAATAATACTTTAGGGTGCAAAAGGAATTGTCTAAAATATATGCGTTAAATGCAAGTGTATGCAATCAAGCAATAACAAGCACACAAATTCAAAAGATATGTGACCAATAATGCTACAGACATCGGGATTATACACCGAATTCTTTTACTGAACTACGTGTCCCATGACTCAGACCAATCATGTATAAATTTAATGAATGACCGTTCATCAACTATGGACGGCCGTTCACTTACGATGAACTCCCGTCCATATTATATGGACGGGAGTCTATTTACTATGGACGGGAGTCCACATAATATGGACACCCGTTCATCAGTTAATGGAAAAAACACATTA
The DNA here is from genome assembly GCA_026225825.1 of Pistacia integerrima. NCBI lineage: Eukaryota > Viridiplantae > Streptophyta > Magnoliopsida > Sapindales > Anacardiaceae > Pistacia > Pistacia integerrima. The sequence goes on along the minus strand of CM047745.1, from coordinate 6,192,360 downwards.
ACAAAAATAATGGACAGTCATTCATATGTTGTGGACGGTCATCCCTAAATAATAGACATGTGTCCATATACAATAGACACCCATCCATACTTGAAATAAAATACCGAAATGCAGGGACGCCCGTTCATCAGTTATGGACGATTGTCCCTTCCTTACGGTATATTATTTCAAGTATGGACTGTTGTCTATTATATGTGGACGCCGGTCCATTAGTTAGGGTCAGCCGTCCATAACCTATGAACGACCGTCCATTATTTTTGGATAGGCATCCACATATAACGACGCTCGTCCATACTGTAAATTAAAAAATTTTAGGTCAAAACACAAATTTTGGGGAACTTTAAAATTAAAACACAGGAGCAGAAGCCGCTTCTTCATCTGTCTTCTTCTTTGTCTTCATTCCCCATCTCTGCTCTTCTTTTTCGTCTTCATTCCCCATCTCCGCTCTTCTTCTTCGTCTTCATTCCTCATCTACGCTCTTCTTCTTCTTCGAAGTTCTCATTTGTCGTGCTCTTCTTCTTTGTCGAAGTTCCTGATCTGCCGTGATTCTTCTTCAAGTTCCTCATATGCCATTATTATTGTAAGGTATTTAGTTAGTTTGGTTTCTCATTTTTTTTTTTTTGGATGAATGAAAAGATTTTGTTAGTTGGTTGTAAGAGTGCCTTTTTGTAGTACGTTTATTGCTGAAGTGTGTTGGATTTGAAATTTGTGTTGTGATTTCTTGAATTGAGTTGATAAAGAGAAATCCAATCAATTTGGTGGGACTGGTTTGTCTGATTGATAAATAGAAGTGTTCACAGTTTGCAATTGTGATTTATTGCATTATCGCACCACAAAATCCTCCCAACGTGTTGTCAAACAACAACTATAATTTGTAATTTTGCTTTTAAAAGCCACTTCAAAGAAATTTATGTATAAGCAGAACTATGATTTGTGTTTCAATTGATAGAGAGGGTTACTGCAAAATGATGCTTTTAGTAATCATAAATGTTTCTTGTTACTTTGCATTTTTTGATTTGCTTGAGCTGATAAAAGTGATTTGTTGGTTAAGTCTCTCTTTTCCAATTTTTACACTAGATAATGAGAATCCTCTTCCACTCAGTGAATTTTGGGTAGCTTGAATTGATGCTCGATAATCCTTTTCATTGTTGGAAAACTAATTATCGTGGTTTTCTATCCTTTAAATGGATTCATTTTTATCTTCTTGGTCTGCAATTATTTTTGTTTTATTATTCCATTGGATAGTTTTTCAGTCTGTCTTGGAAAAATATGGGTTTAAGTTTTAATTTTTGTCAAAGCTGTTTCAGGAGTTTGGTTATGGGATTGTTTTTTATTATCTTCTTATTTGTTTGATTGGAAACAAAATGTGGAAGAACAGATATAGAAGTGGAGCAGGTTTCCATAAAAGCAAATAACAAAAGCTGCCTTTGAAGTGACAAAAGCTATACAAATATATATAGTTGAATCTTTTGGCATTTGACACGAACTAGTGAATATAGGTGAAACAGTTGTCCTCACTTCAAAATGCCATCTAGGAACTAGCTATTTAACAACCTCTTCCCAATTGACTTTTATATAAAAGAGAGAGAGAGAGAGAGAGAGAGAGAGGATTCTTGTAAATCCTTAAAGACCGAGGTCCAAAGATGTTGGAAATGGGCTCTTGTCCCCTTTGTGGCTGGATTCGTCCTCATTTTTGCCCTTTAAAATACAAGATATGGGAGACATTTAAATTTTAAAAGCAATAGAAGAGCATTGTCAAACAACAAATCAAGTGAAAAAGAGGCATGTCTTTCAATTCGAAACCCAATGTGCTTGTAGTTTCCTAAATTAATTACTAACAGGGTTTCTCATGGTTGGTTTTCCAAGTATAAGACAATTAGCAAACACCAAATAATAACCCCACATACCTGGAAGCTGCCACCACCAATGCAAGCAATTACGCGCTTCTCAAGCACAACTTGTGCATACCCAAGAGTTACACCAACTGACCATCCAGTTGATCCATATTGCATTTGTCACTAGTTGTCCCTATTTCTGTCGAGATTCATGTTCTTATTGACACTTTTGCATCTTTCAAACTTCTTTAGTTATGACTGATTATGATGATGAATTTAGTTATGATTGATTATGATGATGAATTTTTTATGTATACAGGTTTTGGAAGAAAGCAAAAAATGGTGGGAGCAAAAAATACAACCATTCCTCATGAATGCACATCATCGTCTGCAATCCAATTTTGAGACTTGCGATATAAAAAGCAATACGAGGAGGTGTCGAAAAGAGATATTTGCTTGGAAGAAATTTGGATTTAGGACTTATAACAAGTTTAGGTTTAAGTGATGAAATGAATGGTTGGATTCATAATTTGAAATGGGACCGATTGGTGAGTATGAGATATGATATATATAAGCATTTGATCTATGAGTTTTTTAGTAGTTTGGAAGTTGTGGAGACAGATACTGGTGAGTTTCTGGTGTATATAATGTTTTTTAGACTAAAGAATCAGAACTTTGTAATGAGGCCACAAGATTTAGCAATTATGATAGGATTTGATTTTGAAGGTTTAGATAACGTATCTAGAACTTGGGATTCCAAACAAGCTTGGATGGATGTTTCTGGGATAGGGATTTATCATCCACATAGGTGTAAATCTACAATGTTAAAGTATCCTGCTATGAGAGTATTTCACAGATATCTGACTTACACATTTAATGGTAGGAAAGAGACAAATGGAAATGTGACAGTTAAGGATTTAATATTCATGGAAGCAGCAATAGCAAGGAGGTAACTAAATTCAGCGAAGTTATTGATTAAGAAGTTAGGAGAGGTTCAAGCAGAAAAATGAGAAATATATTGGGGGATGCTTGTTACGTTAATATGTGAGAAGTTGGGTATTCATATCACCCCTAATGATCAAGCAACTAAGATTAAGTTTTCTGCAAATAATGTGTTAGGGGATGTGACATTGTGGAAAATGGTTTGATTAAAAAGAATATGGCAGGACCATGGTTTGTGATTAGGGATGAAATAGAGGGAGATGCAGCGGTTCAGGAAGGTGTTAGTGTTCCTGAAGGGGTAAATGAAGGACAAGTCTATGTGTGCAAAAGAAGAAGAATGAGTATTGAACTTGGATCATCTTAGAATGTAGAATATATGTGTTCTGATACTTTAGATGAAATAGTAAGTAGGTTTGAGCGAATGGAAAAGTTTAAAGAGGAGCGTTTTTCACGTATTGAAAGGAAAATGCAGGAACAACAAGATCAATTACAAAGTGATTTCAATTCGTTCGCATCAAGAATAGAAGATAAGTTGATTAAGCAATTCCAACTTGAACACATCGAACATAAGTGCGGAAAGAAAGGAACACAGCCATAGACATCGTTTGGCTGAATCAACTTTTAGCCTACATCCATGGGACAAAGCTGATCTAAGTTATAGTTAAAAGAGAACTCCCTATTCAACTTTACACTTAGCACCACACTTTAAATCTTTAACATGTAGCAACTTTTCATATCTACTTCACACCAGGAACACACCCGTGAACTGCTTGTAAACCACCAAGCTTCAAGTGCTGAAGCAATGCACCAGCATCAGCAAAGGAACCACGTTCCAAGAGCCATCAAGTCAATGTTTGATATGGTCAGGTTTTGGCACTAATGAAGAAAGAACCTTGAACCTTTAAGAGAAATAATACTCTAAGAAATTCAGAGTACAGAATGAAACAAATGTCCAAAAAAGTTAGATTCGTTTACGCAAGAAGAAGAAATATATAATGAAGAGTTTCTTGCTCAGCAATGAAGTGCCATATTAGCCAACAAGGGGCTGACCCATTGTTTGTCCAAATAAGGAAAGTATTCCTTCTTTTGGTTTGGACCACAAAGCAAATCTCCCTAAGACCACCTAAGCATTTGTGACAAATGTAAAGAGGTCCTAAAAAATAAGAGACAAAGATAAACAATATCTTTTCAACTTTATCAGACATGCAACTCATGTTGAGTTGCAAAAAATCTGAAGTGAGAGTGTAAACACAGATCGTTGTGCACACACACGTGAAACGAAACAAGCCAAGACACAAGTCTGGCAAACAGTGTGCACACACACAACAAATGAAACAAGCCAAATAAGAGAATTGGCAACTAGTGCACACACATAACTATTGTGCACACACACAACTCATAAGTTTGATAAAAATAAATATTCCACAGCTGCAATTTTGAAAATTACAGGGGTACTAAATGGTATAAGTTCAATTTAAGCCAAGCCCATAGGTTCCACCGCATTTCTTATGTTTTTTTAGAGTGATACTATGCATACAAAGACATCTTACAAAAAATTACATATAAAGTGATGTGACAGAAAATGAAAGAAACTTATTTTATTCACTCTTCCATTCATTTTCTACCACATCTTTGTAAGATGTTTTTGTACGTGTATTATATTAGTCTTTGTATAGGTTTTGAGTTATATTTAATTTTTCTTTATACAGTATGATTGTTTTGATTTGCTTTTGCATAGATTAGAGTTTTCTTTGTTATTTTAAAATTATGGGGTTTGAAGATATTAACTAGCATAATTTTATGACCATTAATTAACTCAATTTCCTTTTTCATCAATGCCACGAGAAACTGAAGAATTGGATGGCAAATGAAGAGGACATTTTTTTTTATCAAAAGTGTTCGAGCTAGTTTATGCGTACCTCAACTAATTCCGTATGACCTTAGAACTAAGGGCGGAGGTAGGCGAGTCAAAGAGGGTCAATTGACCCTCCTTGACTTTGAAAAATTATCACAATTCAAATTATATATATATATATGAAATTAACTTTTAAATTCATCAAATATATCAAATTAAATCCTTATTTTTACGAAAAAAAAAAAAATCTCACAAATACATTTAATAAATTATATAATGAATTATATATATATTATTTAATTATACAAAGAACAAAATGAAGAAAATTTGTATATTCTTTCATATATTTTATAAAATAAATATCATTTCTAAAATTTGTTTGTCAAATTAAATTACTGTCAGTGATAGTGGGTTGTAAGCTAGCCCTTATATATAAGGGCTAGCTTACAACCCACTATCACTGTCCCCTACTTAAATTGCGGATGCTCAAATGAAGAATCGAACCTTAGATTGTGTGTCTATCTATACTATCCCCAATTCATTTTAACCATCTATATTACGCACAAATGAGTCATATCAAAATATTGAAGTTAGGAAAAAAAGATAAATATCAAAAATATGTATTTTGATGCATTATTTTAAAGGGTCGAAACATAAAAGTGAAACCATAACAAAAGTTATAATATTTTACTATAAAAGCTAGATAAATCTTTGAATATTTTATTAGTAGAAATTTTATTATAGTGTAATTTGGAATTGTTTTTATTTGTCTTGGCTTAATAACTGGTTCATTAGTAAATTTCTTGATTTTGTTTTACATTCGATAAAGTATTATAAATTTATTCCATATCGTCAAATACAATTATAAATATATTAATTATAAAGAGCATCATAAATAAATACTTATACCCAATTTATTATTTATTATAAGTTTATTTACAATTGTATTATTAAGTTTAATTAACATCTTGATCATCCCTCATCCCCCACCAACCACCACACCCCCTCTCTCCCCCGTGTAGGCATGAGTTTTTGGCTACGCCCTTGCTTAGAACTATCGGCTATCCTATTAGTAACCAAAGAGAGACTCGAACTCAAGACCACTTGAGTAATGCATCCAAAAATCTTTATCGAATCACTCAACCACCCAGAAATAGTTCAAAGAAGAAGACTTGCTTTGAGTCAAGACTTAAGTCTTTATACATCTAATACTATATCATTAGCACCTAATACATGATTAATTTATTACAATTTGATTTATAAAAGCGGATGGCATATATTAATTTATTATTTGCCACCTAATACCTAATGTACACTATATTAAAACCGCAATATTCTAAAACAAAAATATGGAAAAAGATTACCTAATGTCCACCTAATACCTATTGTCCATTAATGAAACAAGTTCAAAACCAATATAATTAACCAAGAAACATCTATAAGAAGACAAAAATGTCTTATGAACAACTAAGTTACTCCTCCGTAAGAAATGGTCATTCCTTTCATAAAGAATGTTGTTCCCTATGAAAGAACCATCATTCCTTTCGTAAGGAATAGTTGTTCCTTATGAAAGGAACAATCATTCTTCTTTGAGAAACGTTCATTCCTTTATAAGCAAGGTCGTTCCTTATGAAAGAATGATCGTTTCTTTGTACCTTCGGTGTGGTAGAGTTGACGTGATAATGCCAACTCAACTGTTACATCAAAATTGTAAGAGAAATTTGTAAGAAAATGTTGTGGGCGTATCATTACTAATAACCAAAACAATACACCAAAAGCTAACCAAACAAAACCCGAAAGGGCACTCATGTACAAGTTATACCCAAAAAGCCGCGCTTGGGTAGGAAACAAAAAAGAACATGAAGAACCAAAATACCCCAAAAGCAGTAGCTAGGTAGGGAGATTTAGGGTGATTATGCATTGCAGAAAATAAAATAGAATGTAGTGAAGATCAAAGAGGAAGGGGAAACAAAATCTGGACCCTACACAAAGCCCTAGTGGTGCGACGGCACAGGCCATGGCAGCGACGAACTCAGCTGCCGTGAATGGCTGAGTTTTTGTGTAGATTTTTTTGTGTTTTCCTATGTTTTTGGTGGGGTTTTGATTAGGATGGTGTATTATGTTGATTTTATGTTAGTGATAGGAAATGATGAGAACACCCCTTACCCGTTTTTAACTTAACGCTTGAATTTGAAAATTGGGTGTAAGGTTTATAGTATTCTGAGGGGTGGAAATTCGTTGAGGCAAAGATAGGGTGGAAACGGTCATTCGACCTTTGTTAAGCTCAACTTGGAAATGTAAACGGTAAATCTATTGATCAGACTTGAGCGAGAGAAGATTTGATTTAACTCTACTATTTAAATTACTGTACTGAATAAAAGTCCAGAAATTACAGGCCACACATCTACAATGAAAACACTTCCAAATCATCTTGGAACTGTTATTCTTGGTAAATGCCGCACTACATCATCAGCCCATAAACTTGTAACCAGTACACATGGCTTTGTTTGACACCGTTTACACTAACAAATCAAACATAAACACACCACAATAATTATATCTCATTTTCAATTAAAATATAATCATCCACTTCATTTAAAAACTATCGAAAAGACCCTTATCAGGAGTTTTTTTTTTTAATTTTTTTATATTTATTTTGTAAGAGGGAGTTTGATGGTAGAGAGGTTTTAATAATTACAAAGGTGTTTTTAATACTTTCTGAAAGAAGCAAATGAGGTTAATATTAAGCAATCTTACAAGGAGGAAAATCAGATAAACCCATTAAAAAACATTGATAAATTGAACAACAAACACATGTAGTTCATAGGCGTGTTGCCTCAATGCCTCAAGTAACCTTCAAAACCAACAACATGAAAACTTGCATAATTTCAATTTGTTCTTTTGCATAATTGTTGGAAAAACACTGAATAAATAATTACTATCTAACGACAGTGAGTGAAGGTGTATCACCAACCGTAATAGAAGTGTCCATTTTTACCTTATTATCTGGAATTGTTCAATGACACAATTTTCGATTTTAACTGAGTATATGATGATTCCCATTAGAATCTAGATATTCATCTTATTTTTATGTATTTTAATACATTAACTATATGTCGATTCAATGAAATCTCGTCATATATCTATATGTTTATTCAATAGAATCTCGTTATATATGAACTTTTTTTCTTTTTTTTTGGCCTAAAATGCTTCTTTAGCCAGAATAGTCCACACTCTCCCATGATTTCAATATACTTTGATCTTCTCCTCTGAGCAGAACTTCTTGAACATTAAAATGCCAATCACTTCCGTTACCATCTACAAACCCTAGTTAGTAAAAACGCATATTATACGCGAATTATACGAACAACCGTATAATTTACGTGTAAAACGCACGTATACATATTTTATAAAATCTGCCGTATAATTCATGTATAATAAAACTTCCCGTATAATTCACGAATTATTGAAAAAAAAAAAAATCTCACCCCCAAAACGACGTCGTTTTAGTGGATTTTTAGTTTTTACTAAAAATTAAAACAGATCTCTCATTCTCTCTTCTTCGTTCTTCTTCTTCACTTCTTCTTCCTCACTTTGGTTCTTCTTCTTCCTCAGTTCTTCTTAAATTTCATTGAATATGTAACCTCTTAATTTCTTAAATTTTTATTCTGTTATTGTTTGTTGATGAGTAATTTGTCTAGTTTTTTAATTTTCATAGTATTAAAGAGTTTAAATTATATTTCACTATCAGCTAAATTTAAGTTTCCAATTTCTAATTTTCAGCCAAATGTAAGGTCAGATACATATATTCATATTTTATGGATAAATTTGAACATTAAAGGTCCAAACAGTAATTCATACTTTTTTCATTCTCCACTAAAAAGTAAAGTAATTAACCGTAAATCTGTCATTAATCATGACAAAAAATGCCCTTATTTTCGTTATGTAATTGTTCACAACCAGTTTCATGAATACAATCAAAATCACAATTGATAGTTTGTTTGAATTTAAAGTACTAAGATTACTAATTACCTTGACCGAAGAACACAAAATTACCAATTACCTTAAGCTTAAAAGGAGAGTTTAATCTGATCACCAGAAAATCCTTTTGGGGGGAGCTTCTTGTAAACAGATTTGAGCTTCCCCTGCGTAGATTTGAGCTTCTTGCCTTTTGTGCCCTAGAGAGAGTGAGGAGCTCGAGATGGATCAGCAGGCTGGGTGGAGTTAAGGAGTCCCAGGCGATTCTCGATCTTGGCGGAAATGTACAGTTGGTATGGAACTGAGCACAATGAAGAAGAAGAAGGTGATGTTGTTTCATTTTTATTGTGTATTCATGTTATTTATATCAGTTATATTTATATATTATGTATTTGTGTTATTGGTTAATTGAATACTTTATATTTGAAATGTTATATTGATTTTAATCAGGTAGTCCACAAAAGTGTTAAGACTAAGATTGATATTGTCGTATTTTTTCAAAACGTATTATTGACAATGCACCGTATTAAACCTGTATATATCCGTACCGTATTTTTCCCATATCCAAATTTTATGACCGAATTTTTATAAATGTATTTTTCACCGTTTGCCGTATTATACCCGTAAAATTCCCGTACCCGTATTTACTAACTAGGCTACAAACCTCTAATGGAATTTCAGGCTCTGTAGTTCCATCATCAACTTCATCCTCAAAGCTTGTCTCCACTCCAATGACTCAATCAACCGCCAACTAAACCTGTCAATGGCATCAAAACCTCGGACATCACCGTTGACTCACCGTGAAACCTCCGGTTCTGCTTCTATGTCCCCACTGACTGAAATTACGTTGATATGCCGGTTATAGTTTACTTTCTGGTGGAGGCTTCACATTAATGTTGCCAAATTCATTAGCCTATGATTCACTACAAGAAAACTGGCATTCTGCGTCTAGCAAAATTAGACGCAGAAAGTCACATTTAGATGCTAAGCCATTTTTAGCGTCTAAATTTGGTTGTCGCCCCCTTAGTTGCAGTAGGCTGGTCGCAGATTCATAGCGCGTCTATATTGTGGTTTAGACGCAAAAAGTTTTTTTTTTGCGACTAGCAAAATAGTCGGTAAATGCTGGTCAAAATAGTCCCCCAACTTAGACGCTAAAAGTTCAAGGGTAATTTGGTAAAATTGTATAGCGACTAATCAATTAGTTGCAAAATGTCAGTTTTAGTGTCTAATAATTTGTCGCAAATCCTACACAAATTAGACGCCAAAGGTGCAAGGGTAATTTCGTAAAAGACTTTCGCAACTATTTTATTAGTCGACGAATGTATCTTTTTGTGACCAAAATTTAGTGGCTAATTGTAACTCTTTTAGACACCGAATGTAGAATCCAAACAGTTTTCGCGACTATTTTATTAGTGGCCGAATGTATCTTTTGGTGACTAAAATTTAGTAGTTAATTATAGTCATTTTAGACGCTGAATGTGGAATCCAATAGGTTTTTGTGACTATTTTATTAGTGGCCGAATTTATCTTTTAGTGACAAAAATTTAGTGATTAATTGTAATCATTTTAGGACGAATGTGAAATCCAAATGTTATCGCGACTATTTTTTAGATGCTGAATATGGAAACAATTATATTAAATTACTTTTTGCTACTAAAACATTAGTTGCAGAATGTGTTTTTTTTAGAGCATTTCATATTGACCTCCAGCGGAATGCAACTATGCTAAATGACTTTTTGCTACTAAAACATTAGTTGCAGAATGTTTTTTTTTTTAGAGCATTTCGTATTGACCTACATTATACATTCAACATGAACAAAATAATGGACACAATATTAAAATCTGATCACTAAATCAAAAATCATATTTTCATACATATATATGTAGTCCATACATGGATTTTTTATGCATGATGAGCAATAAAAATCCAAAATGCACTATCACATGTGCATAACCTGAAAGAACAACATGCACCCACATTTTCCTTTTTCTACCTATCTATCTGTGCATAACTAACAAAAAAATGCCCACCCCATGTACACCATCTAACACATATATGCAAACAATCCTAAAAAGATGGTTCTACCCCCATGTCAAAATATCTATTGTCCATACAACACAAAAATAACCATCAATACCGTTAGCACGTCAAGTGTCACCAGTTCCGGTATTTGAAATAGCTGTAGTTGATGAGGACGAGTCTTCATCAGTTCGAGAAGGCAAGTGCTGTCGAGTTGGAGCTTTATCAGATTTCCCTAGTTCAAGGGCTATAGTTAGCTGCTTCATCATCTCTAACAGGACCAATTGTTGGTGTTCAAGGCTTTTTATTTTCTCTTTTTGTTGATCAAATAAGATTAGCTGGTCCTCCAACTGTTTAATCTTCTATCCATTGTGACCTTCTAGGTTCACAAACAAAACATAAATTCAGTATCATAAATATGTTCTATCACAAAGACAATACTCAACCCAATTAAACCACATTCATCCATGCAAAGAATATAGTACTAGTGATAATGTAAATGGGTCTAAACGATCAATAAATTAATTAAATATCAATTTACGTAACTTATACCTTTTTGTTATGGTTGTAGTAGCTGTGGTGCCCGCAGTCTTCTTAGCCTCGGTCTTCAAGTCAACTTTAAGATCCTCAAAAACCTTTTACAACAAAATAATTAGGTTTCAATTTTATAATTTATCAAGAATATGTCATTTTTCTTATATGAAAAGAAATACCACACTCTAAATTATTAATGTAGGAGGTCTCTCTTTGGTACCTAATTAAATACATATAAAAAACGTCAACTCTCCGTAGAAGTCAATGGAGACAAAGATGGCGATGGAGGCAAGCAATAAAAAAGAAATAGAATATGCAACTGGCTAATTAATTAAAGAGATTAGGTAAGAATTACAAGGAGTTTAACAAGTAACACCATGATTTAGACATTATAAAGTCTTAAATGATAGAATCAGACTTGTAGAACGGCAGGAAAAAGCAAGCTTTGCAACTTTAATTATTTTTTCATTGAGCATGCCTTATCCTCACAATCTTATAGATATTAAAATGTAATTATATAATTCATAACCAAACTTTGTTATCTTCACTTTTTATAAGAAAATTATTAAAAATTAAGAATTGTTGTAACTGATGATTCATCAAATTACACTACTAATTAAAGCCTTCTATTATTTTTTACTTGCCCAAAAGCACTTAACAAATTTTTTCTTGCCCAAAAGCACTTAATAAATGTATATGTGTAGTTCTCAGCTCGGAAACAATATTTAATTTTAGAAGAAATTAAAGGTATTAGATATAGCTAACTTATACCAGGACTTACTTCAAAGTTAACTAAGCAAAAAGCATTAACATCTCATAATGAGCAAGCATTAAAAATGCAAATATTCCCTTTCAACCAGAAGGCCCGCCTCATCATTATTATATACTACCTAATTAATGTTTGCTTTCACTCAAAGCATGGTTAATCGACCTGTACTTTTTATGATAAAATATCCACCAAGTTCCCTGTTAGTTGAAGAATAACATTTGAATTCATTATTCAAAAAAATGATACCTAGCAACCAGGTCAGAAGGTGAGGGTAGAGTGATGCCAAACCCTTTGGCAAACACGACTGGTCCTTGAGGTTTGGCCTAAGTAACACTGGGAGTTGGGTCTAGTAAAATTTTCAAGTGACATACCACAGCAACGAAATTTTTTAATTTTCCTATGGCTAATGTATATTTTTCAATGAGTTCTATCATCAAATCCAAAACCATAACCAATGCAATACTCAATAACTAGAGTAAGCCAGCAATTTAGATGAATTACCAGGTTTCTACTCTTGACTCCCTTCCACTTCACAGTATCTTCATACAAGCTGAAGTACAATTGAAAGTTTGAAACAAACATTCACCTTCATTACCAGTTTCAGAACATTACATATAGATAAACCAAAACATTTCATACAACATTTATTTCCCATATTCTCCTAAAACTTCATAAAATCCAAGGTAAAATTGATTAAAGTTCTCCTCATATAAATCATATAGCCTAAAGTATAATATACTTTGAATGTAGGTTATCAGTGACCTAGATATTTAAAATTCAGCAGCCACTAAAGAAAATTAATATAGTATTTGCACTATCAGAAATTCATAGAAGAAAGCATATAAGTTGGTAAGCAAAAGGAATATGTTCACCTTAATATCCAGTACTCAGAATGTAAACGAGAAACAAAGGAAATCATGAGGAACCAATGACCTCAATTGTGCATTTGGCTGGTTGCACCATGGCAAATCTGAATGTGGTGACCACTCTGGGCAGCATGAATTTCCAAGCACTCACAATTGAAGTACAAAGATAACAAATTTTTAAGATACGGGTCAAAACCGTGAACTGCAAAATGAATTAAAAGTCTCTGTGTATTTTTAAGTACATCTTACCTGCAACCATAAACAAGAATAACATGCAACAACCTGTGCAAGGCCTTTGTTCAAACTTTTCCAGGCATCTAATACTTCATAAGCAACAGGGACCAATTGAAGAATAAGTATTCCATTCTCTAGAGGCTTCAGGGGCTTCTCTATAGCCCTTTCTGCAAGTTTTTTGTCCTTCCTTGAAGGCCTGCGTCATCTTCTCTATTGGAATGGGAAAAGGCTTCTTCTTTCTCTTAGGTAGTACAGGTGGAAGATCCACATTTTGGGGATTTCTTGTTTCTTTACAGTTTGATAATGTCCAGATCTCTGGCTAGTAGCTAGCATGTAGGAATATCCTACAACTTGTTGACTCAACTTTCTGAAGCTGCCCAAGCCCAAACTGCATGAAGAATGAAATTGAAGTATGAGCTTCTAAAACAATTATCCATAAAGAATGTCAACAAGGACAAAACACAAACTTACAAATTCACGGTAGGTGCATAAAATTTTCTCATGCAAATATTCATAAATTTAACTAGCATTGTTTTCCATACAAAAATACAGAGATAGGCAAATCATTTTATACATCACATATTAACAGATTTACTTCCAACATAATATATGATTAAAATAAAAAACCAATAGAACATAATCAAGAGAACATAACCTGCAACCATAGAGTGTATGAGCTAGTAGCTGAGAGTTGAGGCCTCAACTCCATGGCACTGTGCTGAACACTTGCGAAGTGAAGCAATGTCAAAAATTATTTTACATAATAATGACACTTGTTTTTAGCTCATTTTGATAATCTAGCTTACACCAAGACTTTTAAAGTAGAAATACCATTTGCAAAGTAGCATGATGATTGTTTTATTTTTTATAAGGGTGCTAAAATTTTCATTTACATCGAGTATAATATGTGTGATACTATCTTTGCCCCAAATGAAAATACACTTTCATTGCCATCATCCCCTTAATAGTTTAATCCTCGATAACAAAATAAAAAGAAAGTAACTAGCTTACCCTTTTGAGATGGATTCCATGCAGAAGGCAGAGTTGGTGGTGTCCGGAGCATTTGTTTCCAAGGGTATCTGAATTGCCTCACACTTCCTTGAATAAAAACTAAATGGTGCAAATGTAAAGTCAGAATGAAAAAATTGAAGCAGGGCTTTGTAATTAATGATGTGGGTTTTTCATGAGGCAGAGGTGATGAAGCATAACACTTAATTTTGAACCCCAATAATTAAAATTCAGCATTAAAATTTGATTAGAACATCAAACTAACCCGAGCATGGCCACTTAAATAAGTACTCATGTTTCCACTTTTAACTCATTCTTTGACTCATTTCCTCAAGCACATGGTGAGTACAATGCAAAATAAAAAATACTGCCACCTAATCTTCATTCTATTCAGTACATTATGAAATGGAAAATCTACCATAGCCATGAAAGAACAAAAACATGAAGCATGTAACATGATTTAATAAACTTCTGTTATCTGATTACTGTAATTAACAGTATACCCATCTCACGCAATTCATGAAACTCACATGAAAACCTTGATTAATTAATAAAATATTGGCATTATAAGCTAGATGCTATCAATCAAATTGAACTCAAGTGAACATAGATATCTATTCCACAAATCCCAAATTCTGTAACTTCTAGATCCATGCTTCTTTCATCTTTATACACTTAGTCGCCAACAAGTACAACACCCAAAACTGAAATTAGCTATAATCCAACAACCATATCAACGCAATCAATAATTGAGTTTAATTCAACGAATAATATATCAGCTCTAAAAATGCAGTAATGAATTACCTTAGAAACAACATGAAATGTGTCAAGCAACAGTTCAAAAGCCTCCCTAGCCGCAGCAGCCTCCAATCTTTTCTTTAAACCACTCTGCAACGCCAAAATGGAACCTTCAATAGTGACTCTAAAACCCTCGATTCTCTCCCTCAACTCCAACAATGGCGCCTGCATCCGTACGATGGCCGCGTCGACATCGACGAGCTTGGTGTTCAAGTTAACGAAATCAGCACAGTCCCGGTCAATTAAATCAATAAGTTCATGCTTGAGGGAAGATAAATGAGATGTAGCTTAGATTGGAGTGTCTCGAAGGGAACAAAATTTCAGAGCTCTGAGATATAGGATTCGGAGTCGAAGGTTGGGGAGAGAAAAAGATTGGATTTAAACCAAAGAGGATGAGCGTCAATTGGATCGAAGAAGAGGTTATTGGCGGATCTAGGCGGTGGAGCAGTTGCGATCGAATCCACATTTCTGATTGTGGTTGTGTTTCTTTGATAACAAGTTTTTTCTCCTAATTAATCAAGACTTCGTATTTGCATTGGAATGAAGATTTTAGAGTGCAACTGTAACTGCAATGTTAAGAAAGAACGAACGCTTTTGACGTCGTCGTTTAATAAAGAACATTGTTGTAAGAGCGTTTAAAGTCAGAAGCCGGCTGTGAAAAGATTGAGAACAGATGAGGTTCGATGGACGATAGTCAGAACTGACAAGGACAACGGGAGAAGTCCAGATTTTAGGGAAAAAATGGAGAAGAAGATGCGGACGGAGTGATCAATTAGGGTTTAGGGTAAAATTAGTTTGGGGCTTTTGGATAATTGGGTATATGTAAAACATTTATTTGGTCCTTACATGAATGAAAAGTGACAAGGTAGACCCTAAATAATATCATTTGACCCCTAAATAAAAAAAAATTGAGACAAAATCAACCTGCTGTATATACTTTGGGGCCTTGTAATTACTGTCCAAATATGAGATATTTTGAAATATAATTCTATTATGGAAATAAGTCGATTTGCAACTAAAAATTTAGTCTGTAAAGAATTAGTGTTAGTTGTCCATAATTGAGGTCCGGCGGGAACAAATAATTTTGGGGGGAATATGAATTTTTTAAGTTAAATTAGCAACTAAATCAAATTTAGTTGCTGTATATACTTTGGGGCCCTTGTAATTATTGTCCAAATATGGGATATTTTGATAATTTCATTTTTCTATAACTAATCATAATAGTTACTAATAAATCCCTAATTATTCGCAACTAATTTAGCAACTAAATTAGTAGTTGCAAAAAAATTGTTTTTTGTAACAAAAAATGTAGATGCAAAAATCCATATTTTAGATGCAAATTATCAAATTTTGGAGGGAAAAATCACCCGGAAAAAATTGCAACTAAATTTATTAGTCACTAAAGCAATCGGTTCTGTGACTAACAAAATAGTCGCAAAAAATTAACTTTAGATGCCAAATGTTGGAACATGTGGGCCCTAAAATTTTAATCCTCTTTGCTCGACTAATGTCAATTTAGTTGGTAAATGTAGCCTTTTTACAACTAATTCTGGTTAGTTGCTAAAAAATTGGTTGCAAAATGTCAATTTTCTTGTAGTGATTGCTTCTATCGAAGACTTGCTGAAGAAGTCCTTAGTATCATCATCTCTGTGAACTACAGGCTACCACCAGAATATAAGCATCTATGTCAATACTAAGACGGTTTCAATGTCCTCAAATTCATCAAAAATAACTTCAAAATTTGAAGGGATGCAAATGTAAAGAAATAATTCATTTGTGGCAACTTGGCACATCATGTGGTAGTCAAGGCTTGTGAGTTAATTTAATAACTTGAAAGTCATTGGAGTTATCTCAAATCAGCCATTTTTTTGGAGAACAAGGACTGAACCTAAAATAAGGCTTGTTCAGGTGCCATTTATTAACATGGAGATTCTTGTGAGCTTACACTGAAGGGTCGATAGACACAATCTTGGAGCCAATTTTTTCGTGGTGATATCTCCGAAGTAAACTTTCCAACAACATCTGAGTTTGTTGGATGGCTTGATTTGTCGATAGATTGGCAAAAGAGGTACTATAAGGGTTGAAGAAGTTTTGAACAGAAGCTTGTTTGATCATCTGAATGTATTTCATGCTTTTTGTGCATCACCATTGTTGTCAGAGTCTGGATTATGTATTAAGGGGCAATAAAAGATTTCATTGAGAAACAATGTGCAAATTAGAACTGTCTCTCGTTTTGGATGTTGCAAATAAGAAGCTTACTTACAAGCATATCACATTGGGGATGCCATTAAAAAGAGAGAGCTTTATCCAACCTTCCATAACCAATCACCCTCCTAAATTCACTTCTCTTAACTTTAGAATCTCCGAGCAGTTGCTCCACTTCAATCAACAAGAAGTATAGTTAGAAGAATGTATTCTTAGAAAATAATGAAACATAAGAAAGAAAGAAAGTTAACTGTGAGTGCTACAGATAAGACGACCCAAAAAACACAGTGAAAATACAAGTAACCATTGTGAAAATCAAGTTTCACCCTCCCTTTGTGGCTGGATAGCAATCTTTTTATCCACTAAGGTTAGTTATACCCAGAGGTCTTGTGTTCAGTCGCGGGAAAGGCAATTACCAAGTCCCCCCTAACAAAAAAAAAAAAATTAAGTTCCTGCTCCTACTTCTTCAAGAATTCTAAAATAGTATGTAATCCGCAGTGTTTTTTATGTTCCACATTTGCAAATTCATTGTCCCAGAAGGTTTGGCCTCAAGTGCAATGTTTTTTACAAACACAGAACATGTTTATCAATTCCAAGTGTTGAAAACAAATATGGTATTTTTTGTTTTATGAGAACAAGAAATTAAAATATAAACCGAACAAGCTTTTGCATTTTAGGAGATTAGAAAATGAAAAAAAATAACACTATAATCCCTACTAGTTGATGGAATATCTTTTTCTTTTTTCGGGCAAGTAAGTATATTAATCCAAAAAGAAAAAGGTCACAGAGTAACATGATGGGCCTAAGGGCCATTGAACACAACAAAGACAACAAAGGTACAAAGGCCTAAACACAAGAGCACATAGGCTCAAACCCGATACATCCGCCCAAAGGAGAACAAAGGCTAGAAAACAAAAGCAAACAGGCATAGACACCCCAAAAAAGGGCATGCAGGCTCAAATCCAATGCTCAGAAAAGGCATATACGCCTAAAGGAACACACAGGCTCAACAAAAGAAATGAAAGAAACTAAGATCGCCCCCTTTCTTCTTATTCTTCTTACCTTTGGATGGAGGCTTAGAGTGTTGGGACTGGAGCATGGCCACTCCATGGTAGAGTGGAAGTCCGCTTCGACATCAACAACGCTCATGTTGCAGCGGGCAACAGACACCATGGCCAGCGACCCTTCCCAGCCATCCACGAGCATGGGCCACTCCATGTTAGAGTGGAAGTCCGCTTCGAGATCAACAACGTTCATGTTGCAATGGGCAACAGACACCATGGCTAAGGACCCTTCCCGGGATGGCAAAAGATCATGAGCTTCAACAATCAGAGCACCTCCTGGAAGGAATTCCTTCCGGTTGAGGAGCCACAGTTCGGTGCCTCCTTTAGCAGGCGGCAAATGTGGCCAAACTTGCAACATTTAGGACAACACGTTGGTTTCCATTTATACTCAATTCAGGGAGGAGACAAGTAAGGAACAATTGGTGAAGCCTCTTCTGGTGCCTTTGGAGGTTTCGGTGCCTCCTTTGGCAGGTGGCAAACGTGGCCAAACCTGCAACATTTAGGACAACACGTTGGTTTCCATTCATACTCGATTTCAACTCGACCTGAGTCTCGATGGTATTCAACACTTTGTTGGCTGGGGTATTTTATCGAATAGTTGGTGGGCGTTAATTTTTTGGGCTATAGGACAAAAGGAATGGCGGGAAATGAGGGGGAACTGTTGGACGATGGTTGGGGAAGGTGTTTGTGATTAGAGGAGGTGTGGAGGATGGTTTTTGAGGTGAAAACGCTGAAGGGGCAGGGTGGCCTATTGGAGGCATGCCGAGCAGCAGGGGCAGGGCAACAGATAGGCTAGGCCTTTCTTCGAGCAGGTGGTGGGCACAACTTTGGGCTTCGATTTTCGG
Organism: Pistacia integerrima; assembly: GCA_026225825.1. Classification (NCBI taxonomy): domain Eukaryota; kingdom Viridiplantae; phylum Streptophyta; class Magnoliopsida; order Sapindales; family Anacardiaceae; genus Pistacia; species Pistacia integerrima. Next base: position 6,173,407 of record CM047745.1, on the reverse strand, counting down.
TAAACAAAAAGTTAGCAACAGCCAAAAAACAAACCAACGCAAACTACAACGAATGATGAATCTGGTGGTGTGTTTAGCTGGGGTTAGTGACTCTCCGATTGACCAGAAAAGAACTGTCTTTGATGGAATATCTTTCTATTACAATGATGCAAGGGTTTTCTCTTTGTTTTGGGACTGCATTAAATGTAGCCAGAAAAGGACTGTCTTTGATGGAACATCTTTCTATTACACGATGTAAGGGTTTTTCTGTTATTATTTGGGCTGCATTAAATGTGCCCACCCAAGGTTCAGCCAAAATACAAGCTGATACCCTCACTTTGAAAAACCATCAACTTTCCACCCAATTTTCAGTTCCAATAGTTGAACTTAACAGTAAAAGGGCAATTATGTCCTTTTACCCATTAAATATAACCCAAACGCCAATTTATATAGTTTTAATCTAAAACTAAAAACTCCTAATCTCTCACAATTGTTAAATCGGACAAATCTAAACAAAAGATATTATTTCCTACCTCCATTGATGGGGGGCCGGTCATATATCTGCTCCCATATTTGCACAAAAATAAACATATAAACAATAAAAGCCATCGCTTTAAAGAGTATTTTAGAGTAAAATCAATGTCAATAGTAAGCTGACAGATGAAAGAATGATTCTCAAAATTGAAAAGAACATTATTATTAATCGAGGCAGAACCTAACAAGGGGTAATTTGAATTTTACAGGGTATACAAGAAAGGAATCGGATCCTGCATCTAAGGTTTCGGTTCCAAGAACCGAAGAACTAGAATTGACCGGTTCTAGTTCCAGTTCCTTTTGCTAGGAACTAAAATGAACTGGCCAATTTCAATTCCTAACAACTCTGGCGGATACTCAGAACTGATAACCCCTATTCCAAATCTTCGACATAAATAACTCCATTGATTTTTTTTCAAGTTCCTTGAAATTGGCCTTTCTATCAATTTTTGACTTGGCAAGAAAAAGTATTCACTCGTATGGGGTAACTTAATTTGAGACAAAGCTTTCTTTCAATATAACAGAACGGCAAGAAAAAGATCTCTGCCCTGGCTATTAAATTTATGAAACAGTTTTTCAAGAGCAAACATGTAAAATAATACTATCCAAATCTTAGATAGGCCAATGTTATTTAATCCCCATTTAAATTTTAATCTTTGATCGCCCCAAGCATACACCAAATTTTGTGTTGAGCTTCACACCATCTGTAATGTGCAATGTTGCATAATGTTAATTAGTAGAAGTTTATAGATCTTTTTGTTCAAACTTAAGATATGTATTCTGCAAGGATACTTCTCAATACTTCTTATTTACATGCAATATCTGAGTATTTGTGAATTCAAATTGAAATGTATAAGAAAACAAATTAGAAAAAGATAATTGTTAGTGTTACCTATTCTGCAAATGCCATCCAGAGAGATTTGCAATCTCCGTCATAGCAGCCCTCCACCTTTGCACCTTTTCCAAATCCTCGCTAAAATTTTGTTCATATTCTATGAAAGCTTTCTCAAAGCTTCCAGTCTGATTTCTAACCTCGGAGGGACTGACATTGTAGAAAACTGGCATAACTATCTGACCCATCAATTTCATGCATTCCCAAATCTTTGCGAGTTCATCCAGGCACCCTGTTGAAAATGCATAGTTTTCTGAAAAAAGGATGAGTGCAAACCTAGATTCTTCATTTGCTTTAAAGAGTTCTGACAATATTACCTTTCCTCTTTCAAGTCTCTGGTTATCTTTGAAGGTGAATATTCCTTCTTGATCCAATGAAGAATATAAATGACTAGTGAAGTTTTTGCGTGTGTCTTCTCCTCTGAAACTCAGGAACACATCATATTTCCATCCATATTCTATTTTGCTTTGTGTAGATGCAAAAAAATCTACAGTCATGAAAATAGGGTGTGATCCCGTGAGGTTGAGGCCACTGACAATCCATTAGACCTGCACACATGAAAGGGCAAGCGTGAAGCTTCCGAAAAACACCAAGGTGGTGTTTGCCGTAAGCACTCCGACGCTTAAGTCAGCAAGGCTGAAAGAGATTTAATAAGAATTAAGGAGAAGAAGAATTACCAGGAGTCTTGTCGGAGGCGAGGACTACGGCGGAGGCGTCGGGTTCTTGGAAGCAAGAACTTAGGGGAGAAAATAGATGGTTTTGAGTAGTGTAGATTGACTGTCGGAGATTTCCCCCTAATGAGAGGGTAAGCCTCTGTTTTTATAGTAAACCCAAGGGCTTGGGGTCCTAGTAGGACACTAAGTCCTCTTTTTTAGGAGATAATCCCTATCAAGAAAGAAATATGATTTCTTCACCTTATTAGATTAAGTTTAATAGTTTAAATAAGATTTGAAATCTTAGTAGGACATTAAGTCCTATTGTGGGAGATAATCCCTATCATAAAAAAGATAAGATTTCTTGAACTTATCATATTAAGTTTAATAGTTTGAGTAAGATTTGGAATCTTAGTAGAAGAGGAAATAGAATGGGATTCTGATTTCCTATTTATAGACTGTTGTAGGCTAATGGGCTGAAACCCAGTTTAGCTTAACTTATAGGATAGCCCAACTCATAGAGTGGGTAGGTCGCAAGGTGATTTTAAGCGTAAGCCCAATCGGGATTGGGTTGAGGCTTTGGGTCGTGACATGTTTATTTCGTTATTGGGACTCGTCAAGCCCAAGACGATTTTTGGCCCTAACAGTTAGCCCCCCACTCTCTAAGTTAAAGAGTATTTAGCTTAGAGAGTAGATTAAATCGAATGAGTGCAGACTGAGCGGATTAGTGATAGCAGCTCGTTAGGTCGGATGGATCGTTGTATGGATTGGGTCGGTGACTTGTCGATTTGAGGTGCAAGAACCCTTCAACCAGTCTGGCTGACTAAATGTGTAGCTTTATGGACCGGGTAGGGCCAATTGAAGGTGCAAATCCGTGGATCGAGCAGGGTCGATCCGAAGGTGTAAATACGTGGATGGCGGAGGTCGATCCAGAAGGTGTCATGCGTTTATCGGTGGAATTTGAAGGTGTTCGTACATTTATCGGCGTGGCCGATTTGAAGGTGTCCGTACGTTTATCGGGCAGGCCGATTTGAAGGTGTCTGTATGCGTTTATCGGCCGATTTGAAGGTGTCCGTGACGCTTTATCGGGCGGGCAGCCGATTTAAGGTGTCCAGACGCTTTATCGGGCTGTGCCGATTTGAAGGTGTCCATCGCTTTATCGGCCAGGCCGATTTAAAGAAGTGTCCGTGACGCTTATCGGGCAGGCCGATTTGAAGTGTCCATACGTTTATCGGGCAGACTTGAAGAGTCCGTGACGTTATCGGGCAGCCGATTTGAAGTGTCCGTGACGCTTAGCTCAGTAGCATCGCACAGACGCGACGGGCAGCCGATTTGAAGGTGTCCAGACACGCTTATCGGGTGCAGCCGATTTGAAGGTGTCCGTACGCTTATCGGGCAGCCGATTTGAAGGTGATTTGAAGGTGTCCGGACGCTTATCGGGTAGGCCGATTTGAAGGTGTCCGACGCTTATCGGGCGTGGCCGATTTGAAGGTGTATGCCAGTAGAGCTTGTATGGAGCTTGCGGTCAAGTCCGCGTGACCGACTTGTAGTTGAAACCTTTTGATTGAAGCTGGAGCAGTGACTTGCATGGCATGCATGTTTTAATCAAAGAGCCGAATGGAGAGTTAATATGCATGATGTGCATGTGTTATGGACTGAATAAAGAGTGAGCTAAATGGAAAAATGGGTTGCATGTATTTAAGTAATGGGCCGAATAGAGAAAGATTTAACCAAATAGAGTGGTAGTTAAAATGAGATAATGACACATACCTTTCCCCTTCAAGTGTTGCCACCCATGCTTGCTAATCAAGTGGAGTATTTGATTTGACTTTTAAGGAGGTGATATGAAATACCATTAGTCCACTCGGAAAAGCTCATGCAGCCCGAATGAAGAAGTAGCCTCAGCCCAGGATAAAGATGTTCCAAACAGAGGTAGAGTTGTAATGCCACTAGAATGATTACTGTCATTCAGCTCCATATAATCTTGATGTGTATTCTTCTAGAACAAATCGAATAGAAAAGAAAAGACCAAATGGAGAAATAACCAATGATCATATGGTGTTATGTGTATCATGCGTGTCAACAAGTCGAATAAGCCAAATGGAGAAACAAAGAGCTGAATGGAGAGTAAAATGCATGAGGCCGAATGAATATGTTTAAATCCAATGAAAATGAATGAATCGAGCAAGTGCTTGATCTATTTGGCCCTTCTCCCCTGCATGTGAGAACAACTTATGAAATATGAGTCCATTGTGTTGGAGGTGGGAATTGAAAGCTCACTTTTCCAAATATTTGCCATGTGGCCCTTTTGAATCAAGGTGCATTAAACGCATGAAAAAAGTCTTACAGCTTTTGAAGTTTGAAATATTTTATTATACACATAATTTTTGGCGTCAAGTCATTTAAAGAAAATGTGTATTTGATTTCTTTGACCCGTCATCTTCCCCATTCAGTTTCTTCACGAAGATTTTTCTGGCCATAGGAGTTTTTCAACTTTTCCCTCAGTGAATCACGGTAAAGTCTTCTCCTCTCTTCAAATTTCTTATTGTTTTCTACTTTTCTGTATCCAAATATTTTGAGGAGTTGAGGTGTTTTTGGATAAAAAAGTTAAAGTTTAGGGGCGGTTTTGTGGCGTTTCTTGATAATTTTCTAGAGAGCGAAAATTGGAATTCTTTTGAAATATAGGTTTTGGGTCTGTAACAAATAATTTTGGGTTTGATTTGTTATTAGTCGGGTGAACTTCTGGAAAAAAGACGAATTTCTGTTGTGAAGTAGTTTTACAAATGCTTGGTACCTTTATTTTTTGAAAGAGGCTGAAGGTGTTTCATGGGTTTTCTTCATTTTTTCTACAAAGTTTCGTTTTCCAATAGCTCTTGAGGTTCTCTAAACGAATTTAGTGATTTTTGGAGAAGATTAGAATTGTTCTTGGCAAGTTTCTTGGGGAACTTTGACATTTTTCATGGAAGAAGAAGGAGATTGGGAGGCGGCATTCTTCCCTATTTTTCTATGGGTGTATTGACTAGTAGATGATGGATAGTAGACTAGCGCACTAGGCTAGTATCCGACACTCGGTGGAGAACTCGAGTTATAGTCGGGGCTTACCCCAGAATTATATGGACTGCCAGGACTAAATGACGGGCTTGAAGGAGAATAAGATAGAGACGTAGGTGAATATGATGAAGGTGTTGGGCTGTAATTTGGAGATGTAGGACTGTAAGGGCTGGCAGGTGACAATCTTGGGCTGCTTGGTGGATAAGCCAGTGATGGACTATATTTGATAGACTGAGGACCGTGACTTGGCGAAGTAGGGCTATAGGTTGGTGAAGCAGGGTTGTATGATGGAGATGTGGGGCTGTAAGAGGGTGATGTTGGTATAAATAAAAGAGGGAGGTAATCGCGTGAGGGTCGCTTCTATCGTTACATCGGAACCAATATGGATGGACAAAACTCTGGTGGCATGAACTGAATGACGGAATCCATGCTGACTGATCTAAGTATTATTACAGTTTTGACTGTTGTATGTATATGGCGCCATATGTGGAAAGGTAATGTAAAGAAGAAAGGGCCCACAACCCAAAGCAGCATTTGTCTTCTTACGCATGAGATGATCATGTTAGAAAAGGATCAAACAGGTGGAATGATATCTTGAAATTGGGATATCTGGAGGAGCACATGTGATTTTACGCTGGAAGCTTACCGGATGAGTGGTGAGAAGCGTTGAGGACGTGGAAATGGGTTTTTAAGAACTCTAAAACATGTCCAAGAGACATAAGGGTTTTTAGAATATGAAATATCTTCTAAAAAGAAATTAAACATATACAAAAAGGGGAGCGATATTCCAACTAACGTGCAAAACAAATTATAAACACGAGAGATGTGTTTTGATGCTTCAATGTATCATATTACATGCTGAATAAACATAACATGCATAAAACAAATTATGATATATCGAATAGATATAATATGACATGTGAACAGATAAATCAATGACGAAAAGCAAAGAAAAATTTTTCTTATCGTGATGGAACTTTTCAGATTAACGATGTCATTCGGAGGGAGTTCCGTGCCTCCTCTCATGTTGCAAGTCATCATTGGAATGACGATTGTCAGAGGCCCCACGGTGGGCGCTAAACTGTAGATGCAAAAAATCTACCGTCATGAAAATAGGGTGTGATCCCGTGAGGTTGAGGCCACTGACAATCCATTAGACCTGCACACATGAAAGGGCAAGCGTGAAGCTTCCGGAAAACACCAAGGTGGTGTTTGCCGTAGGCACTCCGACGCTCAAGTCAGCAAGGCTGAAAGAGATTTAATAAGAATTAAGGAGAAGAAGAATTACCAGGAGTCTTGTCGGAGGCTAGGACTACGGCGGAGGAGTCGGGTTCTTGGAAGCAAGAACTTAGGAGCAAATAGATGGTTTTGAGTAGTGTAGATTGACTGTCGGAGATTTCCCCTTAATGAGAGGGTAAGCCTTTGTTTTTATAGTAAACCCAAGGGGTTGGAGTCCTAGTAGGACACTAAGTCCTCTTTTTTGGGAGATAATCCCTATCAAGAAAGAAATATGATTTTTTCACCTTATTAGATTAAGTTTAATAGTTTAAATAAGATTTGAAATCTTAGTAGGACATTAAGTCCTATTGTGGGAGATAATTCCTATCATAAAAAAGATAAGATTTCTTGAACTTATCATATTAAGTTTAATAGTTTGAGTAAGATTTGGAATCTTAGTAAAAGAGGAAATAGAATAGGATTCTGATTTCCTATTTATAGACTGTTGTAGGCTAATGGGTTGAAACCCAGTTTAGCTTAACTTATAGGATAGCCCAACTCATAGAGTGGGTAGGTCGCAAGGTGATTTTAAGTGTAAGCCCAATCGGGATTGGGTTGAGGCTTTGGGTTGTGACATGTTTGTTTCGTTATTGGGCCTCGTCAAGCTCAAGACGATTTTTGGCCTTAACACTTTGCATACTCGTGGAAGCCATTACAAAACTATTGGAGACATATTAAACCAAACCTGCAGAACAGAAAATTTAAAAGTTGAAAAACTTTTTAGAATTGCGTTATTGCTGAAGAAAAAGGAATGGAGATCTCGCATTATTTCCTCTTAAGAAATACAAAAGTATTCAACACTTACAACATGAAGAGCCTTCGTTTCTTGCAATCACAGATGGCGAAAACTTGTTACGATATTTCAATAATTAACTCTTGAAGACTAAACATATACAGAGTGATTTTGATTTACGATAATGAGAAAGTAAAGTTCGTGGAGGTATCATAGAATGGCTTTCTGTTTTATTTTAATTATCACTCCATCTTCAAATTAAGCCTATCAGGACCACTACTCCGAAGACAGTCTTGTATCCTTGCTTCTAGTTTTGATTTATAGTATCTAAATTTTTTATATTATTGTGACCAAAATTCTTTGTATCCTTGCTTCCAGTTTTCAAACATTTTGAAAGGTAACGCTCATTATACCTCTCATAACCAGGTATATGAGTATTTTTTAATTAATAAAAATTCTTTATATTATTGAGGTTTATCCAAATCGAATAAATATAATTAGATAATTATTTAAAAAAAATTTGCAGCTCTCCCCAATAAGAAATTCTTGGTTACGCCCTTCAACAATAGCATTCTCATATATAAATTTTATGACACGAACAAAGCACAAACTGCTGAAGAAAACAGATTAATTACAAAAATAAAAATATATAAAAACATACTCGTTCTGGCGACTTGAAGAACCTCTGTTTGTTGAATTTGGAAACTGCAGAAGAACAAATGGCGAAATCAATTAGTTCAAATCAAGACTTTCAAGGAGTACACGTTGAATTTGGAAACTGCTGAAGAATAAATGGCTAAATCAATTCGCATCACATCTCACCTTTTAAAATCACATTTGGCTAAATCAGATTTAACTCTTGTTGTTAAGAGTTAATTTATGAATTATACATAAAAAATATTTTATTTTTCTGGATTCATTTTCTGAAAAACAAATACAAGAAATGATATGGAACAAGCACTTACAAAAACCATAGCAAGTCCAAGAATTATTTGTTCATGAGATTTAAGCACTCAAACGGTATCACTTAATCTTTTTCGATACGGCTGCTGATCAGGGAAGTAGTACTTGTTACTGCTAATCTATCAGGATCCAAAACCTCAGGACTAGTACAGCTACTAAGATTATTGGATGCTCTGATGAATTCTTCAATATCAGAATCTGTTGGCTGATTTGTTCAGCTCAACCATAAACACAAACAACACAACAAATTTCCAAGAAAATGAGACTGGTGAGCTCAAGGCATGAAGAAAATAACCTGAAAAATCAGCCTAGAGGAATCAAAGAGACGTGGAAAAATAAAACCCCAGCCATATATATTTTTCTTCTTTTACATCACAATTTCTAACTAAGGTTAACATAACTAACCACAAAAGTTAACTTGAACTAAGGCTGAAGTAAACAACAATTGCGTTATTGCTGAAGAGGAAGCAATGGAGATTTCGCATTATTTGCTTTCAAGAAATACAAAAGTATTCAAGACTTACAGTTACAGCTTGAAGAGCCTTCGTTTCTTGCAATGATAGAGGACGAAAACTTGTTATGATATTTGAATAATAGAAGACTATACTATTAGAAAATTTACTAACTGTGAGTTAACATTAATTATAATTTGGTTTGATAAAACCGATAAATGTATAGTCCAATAAGATATCCTGATGGACTTATGTGATCATTTTAGAATTTGTCCAATATACTTCATTTTGAATAATCTGAGTTGTTGACAAGTGTGGATTTGAGCTTGTAATAGGTTTTAAAATTTATTGGACATTTTATAAGAGTGTCTAATAGATTGATATAAATTGGCCAAGTCACTTTTCTAAAATGTGATTGTATGATAAACTCTATTTGAAAGTCGTCATTCTAATCCTTAATCTTTAAATTCAGTATCTTATAATCAATATGCATATTTTTTTGATTGATTGTTAGAATTGGGTGGAATTCGTGTTTGAATTCCTACATATGCATATACAAAGTGATTTTGATTTATGATAATGAGAAAGTAATGTGATGGCGACCTAGTTAGTAAAAACACGTATTATATGCGAATTGTACAGACAGCGGTATAATTCGCGTATAAAACGCGTGTATACGTATTTTTAAAATTTAAAAGCGTTTTAAAATTTGCCGTATAATTCGCGTATAATAAGGTTTCCTGTATAATTCGCGTATAATTCGTGAATTATTCACAAATTTTTGGAAAAAAAAACAAAATCTCACACCCCCAAAATGACATCGTTTTGGTGGGTTTATACAAAAAATTAAAACAGATCTGGTTCAGTCCTTCTTCTTCAATTCTTGGCAGTCAGCAGTGCGCCCCAAACAATCATCAAATTCACCTTGAAAATGAACAAATCCATGAAAACATTAAACTAATAGTGAGAGAGGGAAAACAAGAATGAAGAGAAAGAAGAAAAGAAATTAGAGGAGGTGGCCCTGCTAGAGTTCGTAGTGGTTTCGAAAGATGATGAAGGTGGGGCGCTAGGGTTGTTAGATTTTGGGGATGAGGGAAGGTGCATAGCAGGTGTGAATTATGAAAGAATATTGGGGGTGGAGGATTTTGTGGCGGTAGGGTGTGGGAGAAGGATAAAAGGGGCTAGGGCAATTTTTTTTTATATTTTTTTTAAATTTGATTTTTTTTCTTAATTATTAAAAATGGTTATTTATTAATTTATACATTTTATTTTATTTTATTTTTATTTTTTTAAAACTTAACTTTTCTTTTATTTAATAACCTGATTTTTAATAAAAAATATAATTTTTAATAGAAATTAAAAATAGGAGTTTAAGTGACTAATTTCCAAGTTAATGAAAGTAATTACCATCTATTTGTATTTTAGGGCTGTAAATAATATTAACTTTATAATAAAATTTGTGCAGACTAGACTGATAAGAATGTCTTTTAACCATTAAAACTAACGTAAGAATTTTAATAATGGGTGGGAAAAATGTAGATTCGCCAAACTTTGGATTGAGAAAATGTCATTCAACCTATTAAAATATGTGACCCTCTATTATTTAATTGTAAAATAAAAATTATTTCTTATATTCAAATAAATAAATATACTATATAATCCAATTCTAACCAATAAATAAATATACTTCAAAATAGTTTGATTATAGTACTAGATTAATTTTAACCCTCTTATCCCAAGGCCTAAAAAGCATAAGAGGGCTCATCACTCATCAGTAGCGTTAAAATTATCACATCTCATAACCCAATTCTGTTATGACTTATGCATTTAATTTGACACTATAGTTGAATCTTGGCTAAATATTGTGTTTTAGTCTGAAAACTATAATTTGAATATCAGTTATATATTGTGTATTTGTGTTATTGGTTAATTGAATACTTTGCATTTGAAATGTTATGTTGATTTTAACCAGGTAGTCCATAAAAGTGTTAAAACTAAGATTGATATTGCCGTATTTTTCAAAACGTATTATTGATAATGTACCGTATATACCCATACCCTATTTTTTCCGTATTCGAATTTTATGGCCGAATTTTTATAAACGTATTTTTTACCGTTTACCGTATTATATCCGTATAATTTCCGTACTCTTTTTTTGCCGTACCCGTATTTACTAACTAGGGATGGCGATAAAGTTTGTGGATGGTATCATAGAATGCCTCAAGTGGTGACAATAAAGATTGATGTTAAATTAAATTTTTTGAAACATTTATATTTTTCTTAATTTTGTAGTAACTTACCTTTTAGGGGATAATTTTGTTATTTCGTATGTTAAAACAGGTCAAATGTTAGTTTTAACGAAAGAAAAACTAACGGTTGGAGAGATAATTGAATAATTCGGATAACACAAGCTTAATGACTAGGTGTAATTTTGAAAACTACACGAGTAGTGGATCGTATAAGTTCTATTTAATAGGTAAATTCCATGTTAATCCCTAAGGTTTGGGCCAAACTTACGGCCCATAGGTTCCACTGGCATTAGGTTTTTCAATTAAAACTACCTTTTAACTGGATTTTGATTCTTGAAAAGCAGTATTATCCTTAAAGTTGAAATTTCATAAACATACCAACAAAAAATCATAAAATTATTATTAAATTAATAATAAAAATAAAAAAGAAAAATTTATAAGAATATTGTGGAAAAATAATTAAAAGCCTACCAAGTTCAAAAAAATTCTTTATTTATTATTATTATTATTTTTTTTCGAATTTTTGATGTTAACATAAAACATTTTGAAATCTTTAGATATTTTCTTTATTTTGTATAAATTTTTTTTCAAAGATAATTGTGTGATTTTGATACTACAAAGACTATATTAATAATAGATAATGAAACGTACCAAAGATTAAATCCAAAAACACATTAATGTCTCCCTCTCTTAATGTTCAACAAGAAGCAATTTATATGGGAAGGGTTGACATTGTGAGACTGGCAAATTAAAACTGATCTTACGGGTGGTGGTTCTCCTTTTCATTAATGAACCACAATTATAGTTGATGATTTTGAAAAATAAATTTTCTGTAATAAATTTTAATTAGACAAGATAGCAAGATGATGGATAAAACCATCATATAAAAGAAGTGGGATTATTATAGAAACATTTATGTTTCAATTAAACCTACTAAAGTTATACAATGAAATTTTTTTTTTTTTTTAAATCAAATTTCAGCTAAACCACGAGTTTTGCCCTATTGATTTAGTTTGGAATTATAAACATATGTAAAATAAAAATATAATTTTCAAAATTTTTATGATGGATATTGGTAGTAGTTTGTGGAATGCAAATAACCTTGCTCTTTAAAAAGCTTTTATTTTATTTTTCCCCGTGAGATCGTTTAATATAACTCATTTGTATTTACAGGCTTACAGTTTCAAAAAAGTAAAAATAATGTGGAATTTGCAGTGTTTCCACATCTTCGACCCAATTCCCGCTTAATAAAAACAGGGATCGGGCCAGCAAGGCTCTTGTTTTTTTTTAAGGGATGAGGACTGCCCAAACCCATTGTGATCCAAACTTAAAGTTAAAAACGAACAATAACAAATGTGTGTGTATATATATATATATAATAAAATCGAAAATGATATAGTCACGGAAGGTTACGCATCGAATCTGTACACCAAATGACGTAATAAAATCGTGACCATTGATTAATATTAACTGATAATGAATCAATGTTCAAGATTTTGCCACATCATTCGATGCACAAATTCAGTATGCAACCTTTGGTGGTTGTACCATTACTCTAATAAAATAAGGTTGCTTATTTCTAGAGCCGACAGTGATGACCATCGACAGCCATAGATTACTAATAGTCTCTCGATCAAAGCTGTATTTTTAACATCTTTAGACCACCACCGTTGACATTCTCATTTCTTAACAACAACATAACACGTGACTATCAAGTGATATGACAATGCTACGTGTTAGCAATTTACTTCTTGCTATCGCTATTCTATTGAGGTTTTTGTTATTTTACTTATATATCATTTCGTTATCCGTTAAATTAAACATTAAAACTCTATGATGATATTGATGTATCAACTATCAAGTGTTAATACATGGGATGAATAATATTACTCCACATGTAAGGTCGGTTAGATTAGACACCGACATCCTTATAAAATAGCCTCAATATAGAGTAAATTATTATTTCATGATATATTATGATTTCTTGCAAGTTCCGTGACCATTACTGCACTTTATAAAGTCAGTCAAGAGTTCATGATAATCAAAGATTCAAAATGCATCCATAATTTTAAGAGAAAAGGAGAGAGAAATACTGGTTAATTTTCAAGTGTTATGGGCAATATGCTTTTGGTTTTTGCCTTGTATTTTGTGATCGTCATACCATTAATCTGGGGCCTAAAATTCTTGTACAAGATATGGTGGAGGCCAAAGAGGATAGAGAAGCAACTGAAAAAGCAAGGGATCCATGGATATCCATACAGGTTGCTGTATGGGAACATCAAGGAGATGATGAAGCTGGCAAAGGAAACCAAGTCAAGCCCTTTGGGATCACCTCACGATGCTGTGCCTCTTGCCAATCCCTTTCTTCACAAATTGGCCATCGCTTACAGTAAGTGATTTGTTTTGTTTGACGTTCTTCATGAAAATTAAAGAAATAAATTAATTATTCATTTAATAATAATCTGCTATATTTTGATCTCAATTAAAATTGTATAAATATAATAACTTTACACAAATATAAAAATAAGACTGTCAACTCATCACCCCGTTTCTCACATAAATAAACCCTTTATGAGGAGATTTTGACACTCATAAAGATTTTTACAAAAGAAAAAAAAAGATTTTAGAGAGATTTTCGATTTTAAATTGTAAGGGTTATTTTTATTTTTATTTTTTATTTTTTTGCAATGAAATAAAAAAACATCATTCGGTTATATATATATATATATATATATATCAGCTTCTCTTGTGACCATGCCAAGACTTTAGTCATTTGGGAAGATTACATAGTTTTATTCCAAAGGATGAAATTAGTTCATTAACTAGATGGTTAAAGCCTTGTCATCCGGACACAAGGTAAGTGGTTTTAAACAAAAAAAAAAGTTTATATACTTCCTTTTAAGCGAATTTTGTTTATTATTTTATCACAAAAAAAAAAAAAAAAAAAAGGTTCAAAAATGTTAGATTTTCTATAGTATAGTACATGATTCTTATTATTATTATTATTATTTTTAACAATTGTATTACGTTTTAAATTAAATAATTGCACAAGAGGCATATAAAATAGATCCTAAATTATAATTGCTTAAGGTTTGTGGGTTAAAATTCCATATACTTTTAGGGTTAAAAAAATAATTTTTGATTAACAAAAGAAATATATTAATGTATGAATGATATGCAGAGAAGACATTCGTTGTTTGGTATGGAACAAGTCCTCGTGTGGCAATCATGGATCCCAAGTTGATCAAAGAGGTTCTCTCAAACAAAAATGGTGATTTCCCAAAGAACGAAATTAGTCCATTAATCAGGTTGTTTTCCACTGGCCTTGCTGTTTATGAGGGTCAAAAATGGTCCAAGCACAGAAGGATTGTCAACCCTGCCTTTCATATGGAGAAATTAAAGGTTCTTACTCTTAACTCTAATGTTGTTGATATCTATTTCTTAAATCCTGATTTTGATTCCCATTTGGTGCTGTTATTAGCAAATGATGCCTGCATTTTCTACTTCTTGTGAAGAACTGATTGAGAATTGGGACAAGTCAGTAATAGAGTCAGGAGGTTCTTGCGAATTGGATGTGTTTAAAGAGTTTCAAAACTTTACTGGTGATGTTATATCAAGAGCAGCTTTTGGTAGCAGTTTTGAGGAAGGGAGAACAATATTTTTACTCCAACAAGAACAAGGGAAACTCCTGCTACAGTGTCTGGTTTATGAGAAATTCCCACTTTTCAGGTGCATTCATTCTATCTTAAAATTTCTCTCTTCACTTGTTCAGTCCAACATTAAACTTTTATTCAGTTGGAGCGGGATTGGATATTATATGACACATTATGAATTTAAATATAATTACAAAATCTTGAAATATTTTATAAATAGTTTTCAATTTTTGGTTAACAATATTTTTGTCCATGATTTATGTATGTATAGGTTTCTTCCCACAAAAGTAAACAAAAGAATGAGGCAAATCTACACTGAAGTTCGAAAGCTATTAAGAGGAATAATAGAGAAGAGACAGAGGGCTCTAGAGATGGGAAAGGATTGGGATAAAGAAGATTTACTTGGTCTGATGTTGAAGTCTAATTTGAATGAGCTTCAAGAGAGCCAGAACTCAAATGGAGGTATGACAACTTGAGGATGTTTTTGAAGAATGCAGGCTGTTTTACTTTGCTGGTCAGGAGACCACAGCCAATCTGCTAACATGGACAATGGTTGTGTTGAGCATGCATATGAAATGGCAAGAGCGAGCTAGAGAAGAAGTCATGCAAATTCTTGGGAAAA
Source organism: Pistacia integerrima (assembly GCA_026225825.1). Lineage (NCBI taxonomy): Eukaryota > Viridiplantae > Streptophyta > Magnoliopsida > Sapindales > Anacardiaceae > Pistacia > Pistacia integerrima. The sequence continues at coordinate 6,158,348 of CM047745.1, read as the reverse complement.
ACAAACCAACTTTTGATGACTTGAACCACTTGAAGATTGTAAGTGTTGCTTATTTTAATGTTCAACTACTGTCTATTTTTTGGGTGCTAGGTTTGTTTATTTTTCCCTGATATGAGCTTTTGTTTGAGTAAATAAAAACTTGCGATTAATAGTTACTTAGGAATATAATAAAAAATTGATTTTAACCATAAACAAAAGTAAAATACACTCGTCAAGGGTTATTAAAAACTTTGGAGCACTTAGAGTGAGAAAAACTTATATAGGACATTCCTCTCATGTCACCTGGTTGACTTGGTGAGACTGTCTAATAACAAAGTGACATATAGAGTTTTTAGTTTTCATAACCACCCATCATATTGATAGTTATTGATAAATGGCAGAAGGTAGTTATTGATCAATCATACTACAGATGGATGAAAGAGAAATCTTGACGTATATAGGGCAACACAATTTCATTGGACGGTCTCGCCATGTCAGTTAGGTGAGGTGGTAAGACTGTCACATGTAATTATTTCTTGCTAAGAGTTGGATAAGATCCTAATTGTATTTAGAAAGTTCTAAAATTCTTCATTTTTAAGGGTTAGGATTCTCTTATGATTTGATGAGCTTTATTTGAACCAAATACAATCTAGTAATTAGTGAATAGTAAAAAGAGTAAGGCTAGATCTACAACCCAATCTCACAATATTTTCTTATAACACATGACGTGATAACTCGTCATTGATCAGCTTGCAAAATGAGTTTCGCTTGTCCATTTGCGAGCTAACTAATAATGAACTATCATGTCAAGGGTTATGAGAGAAGGCTATGGACTTATCGTTATTGTAGTAAAGAAGATAAAAACATGAAATAAATCTCAATCACAAACACAAACACTCATTGATATACAAGTGTCATTAGATCTTTAAAAGGCATAATAGAACATAGACTAATAGAATCTCCTAATTCTTTGAATTGTCTTAATACATAGACTAATGGTACACGTTAAGACCACAAATAGACAAAAAAATTGATCATACTAATACTTTAAATAATATTATTTTTTGCCATTTTATGAATAAAATGCATCTAGATAATAATAATAAAAATTCATTAGTGATCTTAACTCATGTTCTAAAGAAAACTCAATTCTTTCTTAAGACCATGATGATTTTTTTTTTTTTCTCACTGGAAGGTGAATATGATCCTGCTCGAGGTTCTCAGATTGTATCCTCCATCTTTACTTCTTCGAACTGTAGTAAAAGAAACCAAATTGGGAGATCTCT
>CM047745.1:6135694-6155744 GCA_026225825.1 Pistacia integerrima | reverse complement strand
CAGAGATCTCCCAATTTGGTTTCTTTTACTACGGTTCGAAGAAGTAAAGTTGGAGGATACAATCTGAGAACCTCGAGCAGGATCATATTCACCTTCCAGTGAGAAAAAAAAAAATCATCATGGTCTTAAGAAAGAATTGAGTTTTCTTTAGAACACGAGTTAAGATCACTAATGAATTTTTTTTATTATTATCTAGATGCATTTTATTTATAAAATGGGCAAAAAATAATATTATTTAAAGTATTGGTATGATCAATTTTTTTGTCTATTTGTGGTCTTAACGTGTACCATTAGTCTATGTATTAAGACAATTCAAAGAATTAGGAGACTCTCTTAGTCTATGTTCTACTATGCCTTTTAAAGATCTAATGACACTTTTATATCCAATGAGTGTTTGTGTTTGTGATTGTAATTGAGATTTATTTCATGTTTTTATCTTCTTTACTACAATAATGATAAGTCCATAGCCTTCTCTCACAACACTTGACATAATAGTTCGTTATTAGTTAGCTCATAAATGGGCAAACGAAACTCATTTTGCAAGCTGATCAATGACGAGTTATCACGTCAAGGGTTATAAGATAATATTGTGAGATTGGGTTATAGATCTAGCCTTACTCTTTTTACTATTCACTAATTACTAGATTGTATTTGGTTCAAATAAAGCTCACCAAATCATAAGAGAATCCTAACCCTTAAAAATGAAGAATTTTAGAACTTTCTAAATACAATTAGGATCCTATCCAACTCTGAGCAAGAAATAATTACATGTGACAGTCTTACCACCTCACCTAACTGACATGGTGAGACCGTCCAATGAAATTGTGTTGCCCTATATACGACAAGATTTCTCTTTCATCCATCTGCAGTATGATTGATCAATAACTATCTTCTGCTATTTATCAATAACTATCAATATGATGGGTGGTTATGAAAACTAAAAACTCTATATGTCACTTTGTTATTAGACAGTCTCACCAAGTCAACCAGGTGACATGAGAAGACTGTCTTATATAAGTTTTACTCACTCTAAGTGCTCCAAAGGTTTTAATAACCCTTGACCAGTGTATTTTACTTTTGTTTATGGTTAAAAACAATTTTTTTATTATATTCCTAAGTAACTATTAATCGCAAGTTTTTATTTACTCAAACAAAAGCTCATATCAGGGAAAAAATAACAAAACCTAGCACCCAAAAAATAGACAGTAGTTGAACATTGAAATAAGCAACACTTACAATCTTCAAGTGGTTCAAGTCATCAAAAGTTGGTTTGTTTTTCCCAAGAATTTGCAGGACTTCTTCTCTAGCTCGCTCTTGCCAATTCATATGCATGCTCAACACTACCATTGTCCATGTTAGCAAATTGGCTGTGGTCTCCTGACCAGCAAAGTAAAACAGCCTGCATTCTTCAAAAACATCCTCAGTTGTCATGCCTCCATTTGAGTTCTGGCTCTCTTGAAGCTCATTCAAATTAGACTTCAACATCAGACCAAGTAAATCTTCTTTATCCCAATCCTTTTCCCATCTCTAGAGCCCTCTGTCTCTTCTCTATTATTCCTCTTAATAGCTTTTGAACTTCAGTGTAGATTTGCCTCATTCTTTTGTTTACTTTTGTGGGAAGAAACCTATACATACATAAATCATGGACAAAAATATTGTTAACCAAAAATTGAAAACTATTTATAAAATATTTCAAGATTTTGTAATTATATTTAAATTCATAATGTGTCATATAATATCCAATCCCGCCCCAACTGAATAAAAGTTTAATGCTGGACTGAACAAGCGAAGAGAGAAATTTTAAGATAGAATGAATGCACCTGAAAAGTGGGAATTTCTCATAAACCAGACACTGTAGCAGGAGTTTCCCTTGTTCTTGTTGGAGCAAAAATATTTTTCTCCCTTCTTCAAAACTGCTACCAAAAGCTGCTCTTGATATAACATCACCAGTAAAGTTTTGAAACTCTTTAAACACATCCAATTCGCAAGAACCTCCTGACTCTATTACTGACTTGTCCCATTTCTCAATCAGTTCTTCACAACAAGTAGAAAATGCAGGCATCATTTGCTAATAACAGCACCAAATGGGAATCAAAATCAGGATTTAAGAAATAGATATCAACAACATTAGAGTTAAGAGTAAGAACCTTTAATTTCTCCATATGAAAGGCAGGGTTGACAATCCTTCTGTGCTTGGACCATTTTTGACCCTCATAAACAGCAAGGCCAGTGGAAAACAACCTGATTAATGGACTAATTTCGTTCTTTGGGAAATCACCATTTTTGTTTGAGAGAACCTCTTTGATCAACTTGGGATCCATGATTGCCACACGAGGACTTGTTCCATACCAAACAACGAATGTCTTCTCTGCATATCATTCATACAGTAATATATTTCTTTTGTTAATCAAAAATTATTTTATTTAACCCTAAAAGTATATGGAATTTTAACCCACAAACCTTTAAGCAACTATAATTTAGGATCTATTTTATATGCCTCTTGTGCAATTATTTAATTTAAAACGTAATACAATTGTTAAAAATAAGAATAAGAATAATAAGAATCATGTACTATACTATAGAAAATCTAACATTTTTGAACCTTTTTTTTTTTTTTTTTGATAAAATAATAAACATCATTCGCTTACAAGTAAGTATATAAACTTTTTTTTAAAAACCACTTACCTTGTGTTCGGATGACAAGACTTTAATCATCTGGTTAATGAACTAATTTCAATCTACCTAGATGACTAAAGTGTTGGCAAGATCACAAGAGAAGTTGTTTAATATATATATATAACCGAATGATGATTTTTTATTTCATTGCAAAAAAAAAAAAAAAATAACCCTTACAATTTAAGATCGAAAATCTCTCTAAAATCTTTTTTTTTTTTTCTTTTGTAAAAATCTTTATGAGTATCAAAATCTCCTCATAAAGGGTTTATTTATGTAAGAAACGGGGTGATGAGTTGACGGTCTTATTTTTATATTTGTGTAAAGTTATTATATTTATACAATTTTTAATTGAGATCAAAATATAGCAGATAATTATTAAATGAATAATTAATTAATTTCTTTAATTTTCATGAAGAACGTCAAACAAAACAAACCACTTACTGTAAGCGATGGCCAATTTGTGAAGCAAGGGATTGGCGCGAGGCACAGCATCGTGAGGTGATCCCGAAGGGCTTGACTTGGTTTCCTTTGCCAGCTTCATCATCTCCTTGATGTTCCCATACAGCAACCTGTATGGATATCCATGGATCCCTTGCTTTTTCAGTTGCTTCTCTATCCTCTTTGGCCTCCACCATATCTTGTACAAGAATTTTAGGCCCCAGATTAATGGTATGATGATCACAAAATACAAGGCAAAAACCAAAAGCATATTGCCCATAACACTTGAAAATAAACCAGTATTTCTCTCTCTTTTTCTCTTAAAATTATGGATGCATTTTGAATCTTTGATTATCATGAACTCTTGCTGACTTTATAAAGTGCAGTAATGGTCACGGAACTTGCAAGAAATCATAATATATCATGAAATAATAATTATTTTATAGGGATGTCGGTGTCTAATCTAACCGACCTTATATGTGGAGTAATATTATTCATCCCATGTATTAACACTTGATACATCACTATCATCATATAGTTTTAATGTTTAATTTAACGGATAACAAAATAATAAATAAGTAAAATAACAAAAACCTCAATAGAATAGCGATAACAAGAAGTAAATTGCTAACACGTAGCATTGTCATATCACTTGATAGTCACGTGTTGTGTTGTTGTTAAGAAATGAGAATGTGTGGTTATTAATCAACGGTGGTGGTCTAAAGATTTTAAAAACATAGCTTTGACTAACGCTGATCGAGATACTATTTGTAATCTATATATATATATACACACACATTTGTTATTGTTCGTTTTTAACTTTAAGTTTGGATCACAATGGGTTTGGGCAGTCCTCATCCCTTAAAAAAAAACCAAGAGCCTTGCGCTGGGCCCGATCCCTGTTTTTATTAAGTGGGAATTGGGTGGAAGATGTGGAAACACTCTACAAATTCCACATTATTTTTACTTGTTTGGAGCTGTAAGTAGAGGTGAAACAAATAGATCGAATTAGGTAGATCAACCTTAACTCGACCCATAATAAAGCGGATTGAACCTGATGGATTGCTGTTTTGTCTCTCCCAAAAGAGACCGTTAACCCGTCGGGTTGGCTGTTGTCAACCCAACAGGTTGGCCGAAAAAAAAATTTAATTTGTTTTTTCAAATTATCCATTTACCCTTGAAATATAGTCGTTGGAGATGTCTTTTTCGTCATTTTTCTTTCCCTTTTTTTTCTATAAATTGGCCCTAAACTCTCACATTTTTCTCACAACTCAAATTCTCTCATTCTCTCATATTCTCTAATCTCTAATCTCTAATTTCGCAATTATTCATTTATTCTCTTAATCTCTTTGTTATCAATTTGCTCATATTTTAATTTTTTTAGTTTTTGCAACTTTTAATTCATATTTCCAATTTTCCAAATTCCAATTTCCATATTCCAATTCTCTTTCTTTAATTTTTATTTCTTCTACATCAATTTTTTTTTTTCAACTACAATGGATAGATATTTCTCTCCCATCAATTACAATGATGAAGGAAACTACTATCCTAGTCTTACTCTCGCTGATTTTACCAACATAAATACATGAGGAAGATTCAAATAGTCCCGCTTTCCCATTCTCAGAATCCAATACACCTCAAAATATGCCCCCGATTCCAACAGCTCCCGGTGGTTCTAGAAGTCGTCCTCGTAATCGTCGTGTTCGTCCAACTTCATCTCAAACTGAGGCGGGATCATCAACTACCGTCGAAAGCGAAGACAGACACACATCAGACATTTGGGTGCATTTCGACAAGTTTTACGAAACAAAAAATGGTGTTCAAGTCAAGAAAGCAAGATGCAAATACTATGGAAATATTTATAAAGCTGATTCAGGTAATGGTACTAGTACTTTAAAAAGGCATGCTAATAAACATATTAATCAACATGGAAATAGAGAAAGCAATTAAACTCAAATAACTAATATGGGTACTAATTGGCGTTATAATTCTGATGTATATAGGGAACAATTAGCTTTATATATTGCTGCAACTGATCGACCTATTAATATAGCTGAAGATAAATATTTTGAAAGATTTGTTCAAAATTCATTTTTTCCAGGATTTAAAAGTTATTCTAAAACTACAACTAGAAATGATTTAATAAAATTGTTTAAAAAAAGAAATTAGAATTAAAAAATAAAATACATACTTGTCATGTTAGTGTGGCTCTAACTGCTGATATTTGGAGTGGTAGAGCTAAATAAGATTATATTTGTGTGACTAGTCATTATTTTGATAATGAATATAAATTAAATAAATCTTTATTAGGATCTAGATTAATGGATGTTGATCATAGTGGTAAACAAATTTATAATAAAATTGTTGAAGTTTTAGAAGATTATGATATTGTTAATAAAGTGATAAGGTTTAACTTTAGATAATGCAAGTTTTAATAGTAAAGCTATAGATTATTTTCAAAGTAATTATCCTTTATATAACAATTTGAAGTTTTTTCACCAACGTTGTGCATACCATGTTATTAATTTAATTGTGAAAAGTGGTATGAAAACAATTAAAGAAAATATTAATAAAATTAGAGATTGTTTAGCTTGGATAACTAGTAGTAATAAAAGAAATGCTGAATTTCAAGACGCTTGTATAAAATCAAATATGTCTCCTAGAACTTTTGCATTAGACATGCCTGTTAGATGAAATAGTATTTATTTAATGTTTGATTCATACTTACCTTATGCTAATATAATTAGTTATTTTGTAGCAAATAATAAAGGTCCTTATTATTTGGTAGAAAATATTTGGCAAATAGCTAAAGTATTTCATTCTTTTCTTAAAATTTTTTACCAATCCACTTTACAACTTTCTGGTGTGTATTATCCCATTAGTCTATTGGTAATACATACAATTATAAAAAAATTTTGAGTTATTTATAAAAAACAAAGACATTGTAATTTTAAATGCACCAATAAAGGCAATGAAATTTTTTTTTAAAATATTGGAAACCCATTCCGTTTCTTTATTGTTTATGTACTATATTTGATCTTAGAATTAAATTAGCAGGTTTAGAAAATGGTTTTGACAATTTATGTGTAAATTTACAAACCGAAGTATATGCCAATCAAATAAGAGAGGTAAAAAATACACTTTTTGAAGTATATTTCCAATATGAAAACAAGTATGGGAACCCGCAAAGAGGCGAAACATCCAAGGAAGCTACATCAGAAGAAACAAATGAAGACTTCTACTCTTGGGGTGCACTGAATAGGCCGAAGAGGACCCGAATCCGAAGCACAGCCTCCTCTTCAGAAGCTCCACCAACAACAACAACTAATGTACTGTCTTCCATGCAGTCACAGAGTAATGAGCTTCAACTATTTGGCAACCCTTGAAATGTTACCAATAGATCCACAATAGAGAACCAACATTGATCTCTTAGACTATTGGAGAGCCATAAAATGTATTTTTCCAGTATTATCAAGACTTGCCTTGGATTTTTTCGCTGTTCCTGTCTCAATCATCTTATCTGAACAAATATTTAGTGCAAGTGGAAGAATTTTAAATGAAAGGAGGACTAAACTTTCACCAAAAATGATTGAAGTCCTCACATGTCTTCGAGATTGGGAACGGTTATGCCATCAAGGTCAATACGAGGTTGTCGACGATACTTTAATAGAATCATTTCAATTTTGTAATATAGATGATACGGATGAGGGAGGTCCTAGTGAACCCCAAAATTAGTTGTTTTGTAAATTGTAACTTGTAAATTAATTGTCAATTATTGCACTCTTTTTTCCTTACTAAGTTTTTGTCCCATTAGGTTTTTCTTGGTGAGGTTTTTAGCGAGACAATAATTATTGTAATTTCTTATTTTATTTTTTAATAAATGAATAAATTTAATTATTCTTATATTACAATTTTAATATTAAAATTGAATTAATATTTGGAATGTTAACAAAAAAATTTTTAATTTAATTTAATTATTGATATTTAAAAAGAAATTAACACTTAACTAAAAAAATTACATTTATTCATTTATAAATTGTTAATTATTCATTTGAAAAGTTAATTAAACATTTAAACTTAAACAAAATAAAACAAAACAAAATAAAATTAAAAAAAATCAAAAAGAGGGTTAACCTGGCCCAACCCGCGGCCTAACCCGGCGAGTTAGGGTTGGCGGTCCGGGTTGGGCTAGCCAATTCCCCAACATTGGCGGGCCTAACCCGGCCTGCCAATGTTGCCGGGCGGGTCAGTCCCCATGGCGGGTCGGGTCGGGCCGGACGGGCTACTTTTCCACCTCTAGCTGTAAGCCTGTAAATACAAATGAGTTATATTAAACGATCTCATGGGGAAAAATAAAATAAAAGCTTTTTAAAGAGCAAGGTTATTTGCATTCCACATGCTACTACCAATATCCATCATAAAAATTTTTAAAATTATATTTATATTTTGCATATGTTTATAATTCCAAACTAAATCAATAGGGCAAAACTCGTGGTTTAGCTGAAATTTGATTTTAAAAAAAAAAAAAAATTCATTGTATAACTTTAGTAGGTTTAATTGAAACATAAATGTTTCTATAATAATCCCACTTCTTTTATATGATGGTTTTATCCATCATCTTGCTATCTTGTCTAATTAAAATTTATTACATAAAATTTATTTTTCAAAATCAACTATAATTGTGGTTCATTAATGAAAAGGAGAACCACCACCCGTAAGATCAGTTTTAATTTGCCAGTCTCACAATGTCAACCCTTCCCATATAAATTGCTTCTTGTTGAACATTAAGAGAGGGAGACATTAATTTGTTTTTGGATTTAATCTTTGGTACGTTTCATTATCTATAATTAATATAGTCTTTGTACTATCAAAATCACACAATTATCTTTGAAAACAAATTTATACAAAATAAAGAAAATATCTAAAGATTTCAAAATGTTTTATGTTAACATCAAAAATTCAAAAAAAAAAAAAAATTAAGAAATTTTTTGAACTTGGTAGGCTTTTAATTATTTTTCCACAATATTCTTATAAATTTTTCTTTTTTATTTTTATTATTAATTTAATAATAATTTTATGATTTTTTGTTGGTATGTTTATGAAATTTTATAAAATTTCAACTTTAAGGATAATACTGTTTTTCAAGAATCAAAATCAGTTAAAAGGATAGTTTTAATTGAAAAACCTAATGCCAGTGGAACCTATGGGCCATAAGTTTGGCCCAAACCTTAGGGATTAACATAGAATTTAGCTATTAAATAGAACTTATACGATCCACTGCTCGTGTAGTTTTCAAAATTACACCTAGTCATTAAGCTTGTGTTATCCGAATTATTCAATTATCTCTCCAACCGTTAGTTTTTCTTTCGTTAAAACTAACATTTGACCTGTTTTAACATATGAAATAACAAAATTACCCCTAAAAGAAAGTTACTACAAAATTAAGAAAAATATATTAATGTTTCAAAAAATTTAATTTAACATCAAACTTTACTGTCACCACTTGAGGCATTCTATGATACCTCCACGAACTTTATCGTCACCACATTACTTTCTCATTATCATAAATCAAAGTCACTCTGTATATGCATATGTAGGAATTCAAACACGAATTCCACCCAATTCTAACAATCAATCACAAAATCTATATATTGATTATAAGATACTGAATTTAAAGATTAAGGATTAGAATGACAACTTTCAAATAGAGTTTATCATAACATCACATTTTAGAAAAGTGACTTAACCAATTTATATCAATCTATTAGACACTCTTATAAAATGTCCAATAAATTTTAAAACTTATTACAAGCTCAAACCCACACTTGTCAACAACTCAGATTATTCAAAATGAAGTATATTGGACAAATTCTAAAATAATCACATAAGTCCATCAGGATATCTTATTGGACTATACATTTATCGGTTTTATCAAACCAAATTATGATTAATGTAAACTCACAGTTAGTAAATTTTCTCATAGAATAGTCTTCTATTATTCAAATATCATAACAAGTTTTCGTCCTCTATCATTGCAAGAAACGAAGGCTCTTCAAGTTGTAACTGTAAGTCTTGAATACTTTTGTATTTCTTGAAAGCAAATCATGCGAAATCTCCATTGCTTCTTCTTCAGCAATAACGCAATTGTTGTTTACTGCAGCCTTAGTTCAAGTTAACTTTTGTGGTTAGTTGTGTTAACCTTAGTTAGAAATTGTGATGTAAAAGAAGAAAAATATATATGGCTGGGGTTTTATTTTGTAATTAGATAAGACTGAAAAGAAGATAGAAAGAGCTGTAGAAATTGCAGTCACGAATTGATGAAAGTTTCCAAAATCTCTCTTTTTTCCACGTCTCTTTGATTCCTCTAGGCTGATTTTTCAGGTTATTTTCTTCATGCCTTGTGCTCACCACTCTCATTTTCTTGGAAATTTGTTGTGTTGTTTGTGTTTATGGTTGAGCTGAACATATCAGCCAACAGATTCTGATATTGAAGAATTCATCAGAGCATCCAATAATCTTAGTAGCTGTACTAGTCCTGAGGTTTTGGATCCTGATAGATTAGCAGTAACAAGTACTACTTCCCTGATCAGCAGCCGTATCCAAAAAGATTGAAGTGATACCGTTTGAGTGCTTAAACCTCATGAACAAATAATTCTTGGACTTGCTATGGTTTTTGTAAGTGCTTGTTCCATATCATTTCTTGTATTTGTTTTTCAGAAAATGAATCCAGAAAATTAAAATATTTTTTTATGTATAATTCTTAAATTAACTCTAACAACAAGAGGAATATAAATCCAAATGTGATATTAAAAGGTGAGATGTGATGCAAACTGATTTGGCCATTTTTTCTTCAGCAGTTTCCAAATTCAACAAACAGAGGTCCTTCAAGTCGCCAGAACGAGTATGTTTTTATTTATTTTATTTTTGTAATTAATCTGTTTTCTTCAGCAGTTTTTGCTTTGTTCGTGTCATAAAATTTATATATGAGAATGCTATTGTTGAAGGGCGAAACCAAGAATTTCTTATTGGGGAGAGCTGCAAAATTGTTTTTAAATAATTATCTAATTATATTTATTCGATTTGGATAAACCTCAATAATATAAAGAATTTTTATTAATTAAAAAAATACTCATATACCTGGTTATGAGAGGTATACTGAGCGTTACCTTTCAAAATGTTTGAAAACTGGGAGCAAGGATACAAAGAATTTTGATCACAATAATATAAAAAATTTAGATACTATAAATCAAAACTGGAAGCAAGGATACAAGACTGTCTTCGGAGTAGTGGTCCTGATAGGCTTAATTTGAAGATGGAGTGATAATTAAAATAAAACAGAAAGCCTTTCTATGATACCTCCACGAACTTTACTTTCTCATCATCATAAATCAAAATCACTCTGTATATGTTTAGTCTTCAAGAGTTAATTATTGAAATATCATAACAAGTTTTCGCCATCTGTGATTGCAAGAAACGAAGGCTCTTCATGTTGTAAGTGTTGAATACTTTTGTATTTCTTAAGAGGAAATAATGCGAGATCTCCATTCCTTTTTCTTCAGCAATAACGCAATTCTAAAAAGTTTTTCAACTTTTAAATTTTCTGTCCTGAAGGTTTGGTTTAATCTGTCTCCAATAGTTTTGTAATGGCTTCCACGAGTAAGCAAAGCAAAATAGCACCTGGATGGAAATATGATGTGTTCTTGAGTTTCAGAGGAGAAGACACACGCATACTAGTCATTTATATTCTGCATTGGATCAGAAAGGAATATTCACCTTCAAAGATAACCAGAGACTTGAAAGAGGAAAGGTAATATCGTTGGAACTCTTTAAAGCAATTGAAGAATCTAGGTTTGCACTCATCGTTTTTTCAGAAAACTATGCATTTTCAACAGGGTGCCTGGATGAACTCGTGAAGATTTGGTAATGCATGAAATTGATGGGTCAGATAGTTCTGCCAGTTGTCTACAATGTCAGTCCATCCGAGGTTAGAAATCAGACTGGAAGCTTTGAGAAAGCTTTCGCAGAATATGAACAAAATTCTAGCGAGGATTTGGAAAAGGTGCAAAGGTGGAGGGCTGCTATGACGGAGATTGCAAATCTCTCTGGATGGCATTTGCAGAATAGATAACACTAACAATTATCTTCTTCTCATCTGTTTTCTTTTACATTTCAATTTGAATTCACAAATACTCAGATATTGCATGTAAATTAAAATAAGAAGTATTGAGAAGTATCCTTGCAGAATACATATCTTAAGTTTAAACAAAAAGTGCTATAAACTTCCACTAATTAACATTATGCAACATTACACATTATAGCTGGTGTGAAGTTCAACACAAAATTTGGTGTGTGCTTGGGGCAGATCAATGATTAAAATTTAAATAGGGATTAAATAACATTGCCTATATAAGATTTGGCCAGTATTATTTTACATGTTTGCTCTTGAAAAACTGTTTCATAAATTTAATAGCCAGTGCAGAGATCTTTTTCTTGCCGTTCTGTTATATTGAAAGAAAGCTTTGTCTCAAATTAAGTTACCCCATACGAGTGCATACTTTTTCTAGCCAAGTCATAAATTGATAGAAAGGCCAATTTCAAGGGAACCTGAAAAAAAATCAATGGAGTTATTTATGTTGAAGATTTGGAATAGGGGTTAGCAGTTCTGAGTACCGCCAGAATTGCTAGGAACTAAAATTGGCAAGTTCATTCCAGTTCCTAGCAAAAGGAATTGGAACTAGAACCAGTCGATTCTAGTTCTTCGGTTCCTAGAACCGGAACCTTAGATGAAGGTTCCGGTTCCTTTCTTGGGTATCCTGTAAAATTTAAATTACCCCTTGTTAATTTAAAAAATGACAAATACACCCTAAACAAATTATAATACACCCCTGGCAGTTCACGAAATTCACACATACACCTTACAACTTGTTTTAAAAAATCACATCTGTGACAACTAGCCAATTACTGTTCCAAAAATTAAAATTATAAATAACATTCATCATTTCAAATAACATAACAACAAAATAAACACAAAAAAACACAATAATTGAGAAATACAATTCAATAAAACATCTAAACATCATGTTTAATGCTCCAAATTAGCCATGGATAATGATATTCCTTCGTCAAGTGACTTAAGTCCAATCATTTCTACAAAATAAACGCAAAAAAGTCAATTAGTAGTTTAAAAAGTAAAAGCCTTGAATAAAATTATTTACCAATAAATTAAAATAAATTAAAGAGATATGAATATAACAGATAGACATCGTACTCGCATCATAAGCTGTTGTGTCCTCCAAGTTATCTTCATTGGAGGTTGGTGTAGATCTTAACAAATCAACGCTTCAACGGCCTGTGGAGACAAAGAACTCCGACATTGATCAAGTACATGATCCGATGAAGTAAAAGCTGACTCAAAAGCAACTGTAGACATTGAAATTGCAAAGATATCTTTGGCCACGCGTGAGAGAACCAGATACTTGGATGCATTTATTTTCCACCACTCAAATACATTCAACTCAAACTTCATGGATTCACATTTATCATCAAGGTACCGATCTAATCATGTAACCCTATCTCCATCTCCTCCACATATGCCTCCCTCAAGGGGGCTAGAGGCAATATCATCATACTCACTACCATCAGCAACACATAAAGGCTGATCATTTCCGATTGGTGGATAGGAACTGGAAACTTGACTTTCATCTAAATTTGATGGAAGTCTGTCATAAAATTCATACAGTTGTTGTAACACATGTCTTACTATTCCAAACATCTTTTCAGCCTTTTCTAAGGGGGTGTTTGTCTAAGCTTATAAGCTGGTCAAACTAGCTTATAAGCTCTAAAATTAAGCTGACTTGTTTGTTTATAACTTTTTTGAGCTTATAAGTTGAGTTTATAAGCAAAAAAAAAAAAAATTTGGGGTGGGGGAGGTACCTTTTTTTTTTTTTTTTGGCCTTATAAGCACTCTGCTTATAAGCTAGTTTGACCAAGTATATTACCACATTATCTTTGTTTAATTTTAAAATTCCATAGCATACCCTTATTTAATGTAGTACCCTTTTTAGTCATTTTATAATAAAATATATATAAGCTATATTTTACCAAACTACACTAACTTACTTAAAATTCCATACATCTTTTCAACCTTTTCTAAGTCACCGACATATATCTTTTTGTAGCACAAGCTCACATATTTCATTTTATTTCTAGGATCTAACACCATTGCAACCAACAACATCACGTTGGCTTTGTCAAGACTCCCAAAATACTTGTGAGGGCTGGTTCCAATTCCTACCCGGAACCATATATTCGGGTACCCGTCGGTTTCCAGTCTATCCTTTAACCATGCTCACCCTTAGGAAATATATTTGGTAACGAAACTCAGAAATAATATTTTTGTATAATTAGTTTTTCCCTTACACTACTTGGATTGTTAGTAGTTTATTTTAACTTAATTTGGTTTCAATTATTTGACATCTATTGGAATTGATATTTAATTCCAGTGAAAAGAAAATAATAGATAGGTTTAAGATTATTTGACGTATTTGTATGTCATACTAATTTTTTATATTATTGGTTTTTTTTCCCTCATTTGCAGGGAAGAGTCCAAATTTATTCGAGGCATTGTTTATGACATATCAAGTAAATTGGGTCCTACCTTGTTAAATACCATTTGGAATCTGGTAGGAATGGACTCACAAATGAAGGAAATAGACCTATTTCTAGGTATAGGTTTGGATGATATTCACATGTTAGGGATTTTTGGAATGGGTGGAATAGGTAAGACAACTCTAGCAAAATTTGTTTTGGACAAGATTTCTTATCAATTTGATGGTAGTTGCTTTCTTGCCAACGTTAGAGAAGTTTCTTTGACACAAGGTCTGGTCGCCCTTGCAGCAACAACTTATTTCAAAACTCTTGATAGAAAGAAATATAAACATATGGGATGTTGACGGAGGATGTAATGAGATAGGGAGAAGGTTACAGCGTAAAAGGGTTGTCGTCATACTTGATGATGCAGATCAATTAGAACAATTACAAGCATTAGCTGGAATGCATGATTGGTTTGGTTTGGGAAGTAGAATCATCATTACAACTAGAGATCAACATGTGCTTGTTAGACATGGTGTGGATAATGTGCATATGGTTGATGGATTAAGTCATGAGGAAGCTCTTCAGCTCTTTTGCTGGAAAGCCTTTAGAAAAGGTCATCCTACTGATGGTTATTTAGAGCTCTCATTGCAAATGGTCAGTCATGCTGCTGGCCTTCCATTAGCTCTTGAAGTTTTGGGATCGATTTTGTTTGGTAGAAGTGAAGCTGAGTGGAAAGACGCATTGGATAGATTGAAAAAAGTTCCTGACCAGAAGAATTTTTGAAATTCTCAAAAATAAGATACGATGGGCTGCAGGAACTAGAGAAGAAAATATTTCTGGATGTTGCTTGTTTCTTTAAAGGGAGGGACATAGATAAAATAAGAGAAATATTAGAGTTTTGATTGATAAATGTATCATAACTCTTTCAAACAACTCATTGTGCATGCATGATTTGATACAGTATATGGGTTGGGAAATTTTTTGCCAAGAGTGCCCAAAAAAGCGTGGCCAGCGGAGTAGATTGTGGCTTTCTAATGATATTCATCGTATATTGACAAAAAATGAGGTATGCTGTCCTGGAGAGATTGCAAACTTAAAACATCATTATGTCAATATATGGATACAATATTAGATAGATAGGATTGAAGTTTTATTTTTTTTTACCTAATCACTTAACCATTGCTCTTTTTCCATCAGGGCACAGAGGCTGTTGAAGGCATAGTCCTAGACTTTCCCGCATACAAAGAATTAAAATTGAATGCGAAATCCTTTTCAAGGATGAACAATCTAAGATTACTCAAAATCAAAGATGGTAGCCTTTGCCAAAGCCTCGAATATCTTTCAGATGAGTTATGTCTTCTGGATTGGCATGGCTACCCCTTAAGATCTTTGCCATTCAATTTTCAATACAACAAACTTTTCGAACTTAACATGTGTAACAGCCACATTAAACAACTTTAGTAAGGAGTAGAGGTAACATTCTCAATTGCATATGTACATCTCTGTTTCTTTCTCTAAAATGAAACTCAACTTTTCTTGTTTGCTGAAACTGATCTTTTCTAATTTAGTTTTCATTTTCCTTCTATCAGCATTTGAACCAATTGACTAGTATTAACCTCAGTCACTCAACATACTTAACTGAGACCCCAGACTTCACTGTTGCCCCAAATCTTAAGAGACTGATTTTTGATGGTTGTACAAGTTTATCTTTTGTTCACCCATCCATTGGACTCCTCAAAAAGCTTATATTACTGAATCTTAAAGACTGCAAACAGCTTAGGAGGCTTGGAGATAAAATTGAATGGGAATCTCTTGAAGTTCTTATCCTTTCTGGCTGCTCAAAACTCAGTACTGTTAGAGAGATCATGTCCAATACAAAGCATCTCGCAATGCTTAAAGTTCTTGATCTTAATGGCTGCTCAAAACTAGACAAACTGCCAGAAGACTTGGAGTATGTGGCAAGTTTGAAAAATCTTGATTTACGTGGAACTGCTATAAACCAACCACCATCTTCTATTGTGCTATTGAAAAACCTCGAACAATTATCTTTTCATGGACGCAAAGGAAAAACTCGAAAGTCCGGGAGTTACCTCTCCAGCTTGTTCCCATTGTTCCTCTAGAGCAAATCCAGAGTCCGTGGGCTTGAGGTTTCCTTCTTCTTTATCTGGTTTATGCTCTATAAAACGCTTGGATCTAGGTGATTGCAATCTCCAAGAAGGTGCAATTCCCTCTGATATTGGCTTCTTACCATCTTTAATAACATTGATTCTGAGCAGGAACAAATTTGTTAGTTTACCTCCAAGCATCAGTCAACTCCCTAAGCTTAAAACTCTTTATATACAATATTGCGATCGACTTCAAGCCTTGCCAGAACTTCCAGCAAGTACAGATGTATTATTTGCTCAGAATTGCACATCCTTGGAAATAATATCATCAAGTCCATCACATAGATTCAGATCAATATCACGAGTCTTTTATTTTACTAATTTCTTCAAACTGGCTGGAAGTAGAAGAACCAACGGTGTGACAGTCACTTTTCTTAAAAATGTGCTTCATTCGCTGTTAAAAAGTCAAAGTTCAGGTATGGTTATATAAGTTTATTTATGACTTCAGATTTAGTTTTGATATCTCTAATTATAACCATTATTTTAATTAATTGTAAAATCATATGAAAATCAATTAGTAAATGGTAGCTTATTGCCTATACATGATGACATTGACTATGAGTAGAACAATTTGATTGAAAACAATATTCTGGTAATGCCTCTTCTTTATTCAGAGAGACTTAATTGTGGAGTTACACGTTTTGAATTCAAAATTGTTGTTCCTCGATCTCAAGTTCCAGACTGGTTTATTTATCATAGTGAAGGGTCATCATTAAGAATTGCTCAACCAATGCTAAGATGTAGGGGACTGGCACTTTGTGCTGCTTTTTCAATACATGATCCAAAGGGTTTATGTCCATACAAATGGATGAAACTTGATTGTAACGTACAAGTTGGATATCACTCCTACTAATGCTGTTTCCAAGACACCCCTGAATACACAAAGGACTCCTACTGTCTCCATGTCAGTCCCTCCAAATTCCTTGGCTGGGACAGATCACCTCTTGTTGTTCTACATTTCTAGAAGTTATCTCACCAAGAACGATATTTTTTATCTAAGTGTGGTTTCTTTTGGACTCACCGAAGAAGGCATTACGATGAAGGTAAAAGAATGTGGGCTCCGTCCAGTATATGATTCTGATATTGAAGAATTCGTCACAGCATCCACTAATACTAGTCCTGAGGTTTCAGATCCTGATAGATTAGCAGTAACAAGTACTGTCATCAAGCGAAGCTGTGATTACTGCCCTGATCAGCAGCCGTATCCAAAAAGATTGAAGCGATACTGTTTAGTACTTAAACCTCATGAACAAATAACTCTTGGAATTAAACTCTTCACTCCTGCTGGCCTTTTCTCTACCTTTTACTTGCTATGGTTTTTGGAAGTGCTTGTTCGGTTGTTCCATATCGTTTCTTGTATTTGTTTTTCCGAAAATAAATCCAGAAAATTAAAATATTTTTTATGTATTTTAAGCTCACATTAAAATCATTTACAATAAACCAATAAAAATATCGAACAAGTCAAAACTGTCTTATCTTTTGTTTTCGGGAAATTGATCCCTGACAACAGTAGAATTGAGGGCTTGTTCATTTCTTCAAGCCTGTCGAATTCATTATTACACATTCTAATGCTGCAACAACTTGGTCAATTCTGCTGGCTTAGTTTCCGAGCAATGAATCGACAGATGCATAGGGATCCCGTCACTCGACTAAATTCTATTGCGTAGATGTAGTTAGCTAGATCAGAATCATGGCAACAAATAAAAAAATATTGGTGTGAGATGCATCAGCATATGCGCACTTTATTCACGAACTTTTTTTTCCCCCTACTGTACTTATCTTGTGTGGTAATTTATGTGGCTAACTCTTCAATATACAAATCAAATGAATAATGCTTTTCCTAGTAAGATTGTACTTTTATTTTAACGACACACAGTTATGATCAATAAGTTCGTTTATTCTAGCATTTGCATTTCCAGGTAAAAGTCTCACAACTGAAATGCTTCAGTCATATTCTTTGCAAAAATATTTGAAAGGTTAAGGTTCTGCCTCGATTAATAATAATGTTCTTTTCAATTTTGAGAATCATTCTTTCATCTGTCAGCTTACTATTGACATTGATTTTACTCTAAAATACTCTTTAAAGCGATGGCTTTTATCGTTTATATGTTATTTTTGTGAAAATTTGGGAGAAGATATATGACCGGCCCCCGATCAATGGAGGTAGGAAATAATATCTTTTGTTTAGATTTGTCCGGATTTAACAATTGTGAGAGTTAGAGTTTTCAGTTTTAGATTAAAACCATATACATTGGCGAAAATATTTTTTTGGGTTTATTCCTTTTGGGTTATATTTATTGGGTTAAAAGGACATAATTGCCCTTTTACTGTTAAGTTCAACTATTGGAACTGAAAATTGGGTGGAACGTTGATGGTTTTTCAAAGTGAGGGTATCAGCTTGTATTTTGGCTGAACCTTGGGTGGGTACATTTAATGCAGCCCAAATAAAAAGCAGAAAAACCCTTACATCGTGTAATAGAAAGATGTTCCATCAAAGACAGTCCTTTTCTGGCTACATTTAATGCAGTCCCAAAAAAACAGAAAAAACCCTTGCATCGTGTAATAGAAAGATATTCCATCAAAGACCTTTTCTGGTCAATCGGAGAGTCACCAACCCCAACTAAACACACTACCAGACTCATCGTTCGTTTTAGTTTGCGTTGGTTTGTTTTTTGGTTGCTGCTAACTTTTTGCTTATCCGAAAATCGAAGCCCAAAGTTGCGCCCACCACCTGCTCGAAGAAAGGCCTAGCCCATCTGTTGCCCTGCGCCTGCTGCTTGGCATGCCTCCAACAGGCCACCCTGCCCCTTCACCGTTTTCACCTCAAAAACCATCCTCCACACCATCTCTAATCACAAACACCTTCCCCAACCATCGTCCGACAGTTCCCCTCATTTGCCGCCATTACTCTTGTCCCTCATAGCCCAAAAAATTAACGCCCACCAACTATTCGATAAAATGTCCCAGCCAACAAAGTGTTGAACACCATTGAGACTCAGTTCGAGTTGAAATCGAGTATGAATGGAAACCAACGTGTTATCCTAAATGTTGCAAGTTTGGCCACGTTTGCCACCTGCCAAAGGAGGCACCGAAACCTCCAAAGGCACCTGAGGAGGCTCCACCGACTGTTCCTTACGCGTGCCCACAAACCAACCCCCTTCAACAAGACATTCTTCGGCTAGAAACTGCAACACGAACGTTGTTGATCTCGAAGCGGGCTTCCACTCTAACATGGAGTGGCCCATGCTCGTGGATGGCCGAGAACGGTCGCTAGCAATGGTGTCTGTTGCCCACTGCAACATGAGCGTTGTTGATGTCGAAGCGGACTTCCACTATACCATTGAGGGCCCATGCTTCAGTCCCAACACTCTAAGCCTCCATAGTTTCTTTCCTTTCTTTTGTTGAGCCTGTGTGCTCCTTTAGGTGTATGTGCCTTTTCTGAGCATTGGGTTTGAGCCTGCATGCCCTTTTTTTGGGTGTCTATGCCTGTTTGCTTTTGTTTTCTAGCCTTTGTTCTCCTTCGGGCGGATGTACCGTGTTTGAGCCTATGTGCTCTTGTGTTTAGGCCCTTGTACCTCTGTTGTCTTTGTTGTGTTCAATGGCCCTTAGGCCCATCATGTTACTCTGTGACCTTTTTGTTTTTGGATTAATATACTTACCAAAAAAAAGAAAAAGATATTCCATCAACTAGTAGGGATTATAGTGTTAATTTTTTTTTCATTTTCTAATCTCCTAAAATGCAAAAGCTTGTTCGGTTTATACTTTAATTTCTTGTTCTCATAAAACAAAAAATACCATATTCGCTTTAAGTGTTCTGTGTTTCTAAAAAACATTGCACTTGAGGCCAAACCTTCTGGGACAATGAATTTGCAAATGTGGAACATAAAAAACACTCTGCGGATTACATACTATTTTAGAATTCTTGAAGAAGTAGGAGCCTGCATTCTTCAGGAACTTAATTTTTTTTTTTTTGGGTAAACCAGGTAATTGCCTTTCCCGTAACTGAACACAAGACCTCTGGTATAACTAACCTCAATGGCTAAAGAGATCGCCATCCTAGCCACAAGGGGAGGGTGAAACTTGATTTTCGCAACGGTTACTTGTATTTTCACTGTGTTTTTTGGGTCGTCTTATCTGTAGCACTCACAGTTAACTTTCTTTCTTTCTTATGTTTCATT
>CM047745.1:5757518-6135594 GCA_026225825.1 Pistacia integerrima | reverse complement strand
TTTCTTATGTTTCATTATTTTCTAAGAATACGTCTTCTAACTATACTTCTTGTTGGATCAAGTGGAGCAACCGCTCGGAGATTCTAAAGTTAAGAGAAGTGAATTTAGGAGGGTGATTGGTTATGGAAGGTTGGATAAAGCTCTCTCTTTTTCATGGCATTCCCAATGTGATATGCTTGTAAGTAAGCTTCTTATTTGCAACATCCAAAACGAGAGAGAGTTCTAATTTGCACATTGTTTCTCAATGAAATCTTTTATCGCCTTAGTACATAATCCAGGACTGCAACAATGGTGATGTACAAAAAGCATGAAATGCATTCAGATAATCAAACAAGCTTCGTTCAAACCTTCTTCAACCCCCATAGTACCTCTTTTGCCAATCTATCGACAGATCAAGCCATCCAACAAACTCGATGTTGTCGGAAAGTTTACTTGGAGATATCACCACGAAAAAAATTGGCTCCAAGATTGTGTCTATCGACCCTTCAGCAGTAAGCTCACAAGAATCTCCATGTTAATAAATGGCGCCTGAACAAGCCTTATTTCGGGTTCAGTCCTCTGTTCTCCAAAAAAATGGCTGATTTGAGATAACTCCAATGACTTTCAAGTTAATAAATTAACTCACAAGCCTTGACTGCCACATGATGTGCCAAGTTGCCACAAATGAATTATTTCTTTACATTTGCATCCCTTCAAATTTTGAAGTTATTTTTGATGAATTTGAGGACATTGAAACCGCCTTAGTATTGACATAGATGCTTATACTCTGGTGGTAGCCTGTAGTTGTAATACCCAAGATGTCAAAGGTATGTTCCTAACTCAAAATAGTCCTTTAAATGTTTATTTTATGTTAAAAAGCATAAAATCTAACTAAGGGCAAAATAGTCAATTCATTTGGAACGGTATGAATCAATTATCCATAAAGAGGCTTAGGGGCAAAATGGTTATTTTGCCTATGGATAAGCATTGAAAAAGTCAAGGATGAGTAGGCTTCATTGCATTTAATGGCATTAATTAAGTAATAATTATGTCTAGTGTGAAATGACCAAAATGCCCTTATATGAAGAATTAAGGACTTATGAGTTATACAATTAAAATAATTGGGCCAATTGCATAATTTTGGAAAATAAATGAAATATTTTCCTATAAATGAGATGAAATTCGTTCAAGCCAAAGGAGAGAGCCTTTCTTCAACATTTCTTCCATTTTCTCTCAAATCTTCCATGAAACAAGCTTTCTTTCTCTAGGTTTTCAAGGAGTTTTGCATAATTTTTCAAGGAGAACAAGATAGGAGCCTTGGATCTTCAATTTGAAGGGTTTAAGGTAAGGATTAAAAACTTTAGTTTTGATGTGATTTGAAGATTTGAGGTAGATGTTGAGGTATAATGTTATATATGTAGGATTAAGGTGTAAAAGAAGTCAAAGGCAAAGGATTTGTTGGAGGAAGTCTTTAAAAAGGTAAGGAAGAACCTCCCATGACTTTAGGGTTTATGCTAGGGTTTGTAGATTTTTATGAAACCTTAAATTAAGGCTTTAAGGCATAGAATTAGTTGATGGCAAGTGTAGTTGAACCCATTTATTCTACTTATTGCCTTGAATTCATTATACATGAAGTTATTGCTCTTTATGTTTTATGAGTTGTTATGTTTGATTGAAGAAAATGAAGTGTGGATACTGATTGTGGCAAAAAATTGTAGTATTGGAGGCCACATGGTGTTGAATGGTTGCTATTAGAAGTGTTGATGTGTTGTTTGCATTAGCTCACAATGTTATAGCAATAATGGATGATTATGGAAATGAGATTTTACACTTCCTTTAAGATGTTAAAGACTATTAAGGGGAGGTTTATTTGATCCACAAGTTAACCTATTGGTTAATGTCAATAGGAATTGATGTGGCATAGTTAATATGAAAATTCGGATTTAATGGGCTTAGGGGTTTTGGTAACCCTGCTTCTGTATTTCGACCATAACTTGAGTTATAAAAATCGAAATGAGATGATTCTTGAAGCATTAGAAAGCTAAGATACAGACCTATAACTTTTATGTTTAAGCCAAGAGCCAATTCGTTTTAGAAAAGGATGGAAAATGGCCTGAAGTATAAACTGGTTATTAAAGTTTAAGATTTAGCATGATCAATTCTTATGATTATGAATTGATTATTCATGTATTATTGTAAGTATGCCATGTACTAATGTTTACCCATTAGTTAGATGATCTTTGAAAGATATACATGGTCATGATGTCAATACATGATTAATGTTATGAAATGGCATGAAGATGCAATATAATACATGTTTTAAGATGATGTATGTGAGCAAGAGGTAATGTAAATGGATTGATAATCCATAGATGAATTAAAAGTATTAAGCTCACCAAAATATGTATTTACATGCCATAAGATGTTAGAGATGCAAATAGACATGATAGATATGCATATAGACATGATGGAAAACGCGTAAGCATATCCTCGTATACCGGTTGAGGAAAGATGAATATATGCTTTAGATGCTAAATAACGCGTAAGCATGCCTCCCGATGATATGAGCTCTAGATGAATTTGAGGCTAGATGATATGAAGTGCTTAAGATGCTAAGAAAAGTCCGATCGACTAGACGTTAAATGTTTCATATGCATTTGGTTGCATTACATGAGTTATGATGTTATTTACACCATGAGATGATTTATACTCATGTTAGATGATTTTAGATGTTATGTCATGATATGTGATGTGTGTGTACACATTGATGTTTATATAGCCATGGGATAAAATGATGAAAAGCATATGAATTAGTAATAAAAGGGGAAGTATCCCTAGATGTAAAAGATAAGTGATGTGCTAACAGATATGTTTAAATAAAGATCAAATAGTACATTTAGAATGAAACGGATCACTCATTACTGAGCGATTAGCGCTCACCCTTTCATTGTTGATTGCTTTGCAGGTAGACTAGAAGCGAGGGATGCTAGAGACAGCGGGACTACACGTGAGGGGAGATGATTTATTATCATCTCGATGTTTTTATCTTGATGTAAATATATAAATGATAAATATTTGTGAAATACATTTGGAAGCTTCCACCCTATAAATATGTTTTGATTGTGTAATTTCTTAAAGTTTGTAAATTATAAGTTTAGATCCTGCGTGATATTTTATATGCATGTTTTGGATATTATTATTATTATCCTTATACAGATTTTTTTTCTAAATACAACTCGTTCTCCAGACATGTATCCTCGGGATTCTCATTGAGGGATATTCAGAGGATACCTGACTGGAGGGGGGTTTTACATTTGGTATCAGAGCATGTATTTTTTTTACTTTAAAAAAGGGGTGTTTTAAGATGTTTTCTATTCGGAGTCAGGCATTTATGAGAGTTGATGACAGTATCCCTCATGTAAAGTTCCACTGCTCAAGTTGTCCGATCGCTGTAAGTATGTTTACCTAATTTTATGTAAGGATTGATTAGATGATTAACGTTATATGTGTGACTGTGATAGGGAATAAATATGAGGAAAACCAGGAGAACAGATCCAGGTCGCAGTGATGCTTCAAATGCACAAGATGTTCCAACTGCACCTGAAGCTCCTAACCCAGCAGTTGCTACTTCAAGCACTCCGGGTTTAGATGTTGCAACATTGGAGCGTATGATTCAAGAGGCTGTTAATCGAGCTTTAAGGAGAACCCCGCCGGAAAGTACAAGTGCTCCGGTAACAACAGTGACAACCAATGTGGTACCAAGTCAAGCAGCAGGGACAAGTACTCCAGAAGCAATGGTTGTCCCAAAGCAGATTGAACCAATTTATGGCCTCTCAAGTAAACATCAGCCTCCAGAATTTTAGGCACTAATGATCCAAAGAGTAGCCGAACAATGGATCAAGTTGGTGGAGAAAGCTACTGCTCTATTTCCTATGACAGATCAAGAAAAGATCCGGTATGCTACGTACCTGTTGAGAGGAGATACTATGACATGGTGGGAGCTTATGGAGCAGACTCAAGATACGACCCTCTCACTTGGTCAGGGTTCAAGGAATTGTTTGAGGAGCAGTACCGGACAGCAGACATGATATCCTCAAAACTACAAGAATTTATCAGTCTGCAACAAGGAAATATGACGGTCAAAGAGTATTCAATCAAGTTCAACTCCTTAGCTAAGTTTGCACCCACGCTGGTCAGTACACCACAGACCCAATTGGAGAGATTTGTGGCGGGACTTCATCCCACTATTGCCAGAGATGTTATGTTAGGTCATCAGCCCTCCCAAACATATAGTGAACTCGCAGAGCCACTGAGAGGTGTACTTGCTGTATGGAGACCTGATTAGCTCTTTCCCCAACAAAGGGCAAGTAGTCCTCCAGGCCTTGGCCAACCTAGTAGTGCAGAACAAGTTGTTGGCAAAGACGATAAGGGTAAAGGCAAGAAAGGAGTCCTACCTAAAGCCAACAGGAAAGACATGAAGAAAAAGGGCCAACAAAGGAAAGGTGGGGTGCAGTTACTGTAAGAAATGTCAGAGAAGACACCGGGGTGAATGTCTAGTGGGGACCAATGTTTGTTTCGTGCCAGCCACCGTGGTCATATTGCAGAGATTGCCCCAATTGGTTCTGCAACTTCGGTACCTACGCTTGGAGGCACGCATGCCTGGTATATAATGTGGCCCTGCAGATATGCAGATGCCATCCCTTCAAGATAACTGGTCGCTTATTATTCCATGATACTCCCTTATATGCCTTGATTGATTCTGGTGCTACTCATTCATTCATCTCCTATGGTATGATTAAGAGATTAGGGTTAATGCCTATTAGAGTAGAACAAGCCATTAGGATTGAATTGCCTGATGGTGAGGGTGTAGTGACCAATGAAGTCTTAATGGGAGAGTTAGTGACTATTAAAGGTCGAGATATGATGGTAGATTTGATTGTCTTCAATATGCCAGACTTTGACATCATTCTTGGGATGGACTTTCTTAGTAGATATGGAGCAGAGATAGACTGTCGCAGGAAAAAAGTCAAGTTTAATCTAGACTATGGGGATAACTTCATTTTTGGAGAAGGACACCCAACTAGCATGATGATTAGTTGAGCAAAAGCTAGAAAGATGTTGAAAAATGGGTGTTCTGGGTACATTGCACATGTAGTAAATAAGGGGGAGAGTTCGAGCTCAAGTGTACATGAGGTACCTGTGGTAAATGAATTTATTGACGTGTTTCCAGATGAATTGCCAGGTTTACCTCCAGAGAGGGAAGTGGAGTTTAGTATAGAACTAGCCCCCAGTATAGCACCCATTTCTAAGGCTCCTTATCGCATGGCCCCAGCTGAGCTCCAAGAATTGAAAAAGCAGTTACAAGAGTTGTTAGACAAGGGCTTTATCAAGCCGAGTCATTCCCCGTGGGGTGCTCCAATTCTATTTGTGAAAAAGAAGGATGGGTCTATGAGGATGTGTATAGATTACCGTGAACTGAATAAAGTAACCATAAAGAATAAGTACCCATTGCCCAGGATAGATGATTTGTTTGACCAATTAAAAGGTGCCTCAGTGTTTTCAAAAATTGATCTAAGGTCAGGATACCATCAGGTTAGAGTGGCTAAGGAAGATATACCGAAAACGGCTTTCCGAACAAGGTATGGGCATTATGAATTTGTTGTGATGCCATTCGGATTGACTAATGCACCTGCAATTTTTATGGACTTGATGAACAGAGTTTTTCATGATGTCCTTGACAAGTTCATAGTGGTGTTTATTGATGATATCCTAGTTTATTCCAAGACTTTAGAAGAACATGCCGAGCATTTGAGATTTGTATTACAAAGATTGCGAGAGAAACAGCTGTATGCCAAATTTTCAAAATGTGAGTTTTGGTTGGATCGAGTTACTTTTTTGGGTCATGTGATCTCTAAAGACGGTGTATCAGTGGATCATAGTAAAGTAGAAGCGGTGCTCGAGTGGCAGAGGCCAAAGACAATGAAAGAGGTTAGAAGTTTTCTGGGCTTAGCAGGGTACTATAGGAAGTTCGTGGAAGGCTTTGCAAAGATAGCCAGACCACTTACAGCTCTCACCAAGAAAGAAGTACCATTTGAATGGACTGAGGCATGCGAGCAAAGCTTTCAGGAGTTGAAGAAAAGATTAACTACAGCTTCAATTCTTACATTGGCAGAAGAAGGCATTGATTATGATATTTACGTTGATGCCTCCCACAATGGTTTAGGAGCAGTGTTGATGCAGCAAGGGAAAGTCATTGCTTATGCCTCTAGACAATTGAAAGACTATGAGAGCAGATATCCTACCCATGACTTGGAATTAGCAGCAGTGGTTTTTGCTTTGAAGATATGGCGACACTACTTGTATGGAGTGAAATGCAACATATACACTGACCATAAGAGTTTGAAGTATTTCTTCACTCAGAAAGAGTTGAATATGAGACAAAGGAGATGGTTAGAATTGGTGACAGACTATGACTGTGACATCAGATACCATCCAGGGAAAGCTAATGCAGTAGTAGATGCCCTTAGTAGAAAAGTCTCTTTATCTCAAATCACCATGACAGGACAATTACAAAGAGGAGATCCTCCAAGAAGGAATTGAAATTGTGATCAAAGGAGGATTGGCCCAAATGGAGATCAAACCCACTTTGGTGGAGGAGATCAAGATGAAACAGGGTAAAGATGATACCTGCAAGATAATCTGCCAACGGATAATAGAGGGTAAAGAGACAGACTTTAAAATAGTTAATGGGGCACTGATGTTTAGAGATAGAATATGTGTACCTCAAGATGATGAACTAAGGAATAAAATCCTTAGTGAGGCACACAATACACTTTATACAGCCCACCCTGGGAGTGTAAAAATGTATCAAGATGTGAAGAAAAGTTATTGGTGGTCAGGTATGAAAAACGACATTGCCGATTATGTTGCCAGATGTTTAACATGTCAACAAGTAAAGGCAGAGCATCAGAGACCATCAGGATTACTCCAACCCTTAGAGATTCCTAAATGGAAATGGGAGGATATCTCAATGGACTTCATTGTGGGACTTCCTAAAGTTCAGCAAGGATATAATGCAACTGGTGGTGGTTGATAGATTGACCAAGACAGCTCATTTTCTACCTATGACGGATAAGATAGATGCATTTCGATTGGGGCAATTATATGTCAAAGAGATTGTGAGATTACATGGAGTACCCAAGACGATCGTATCAGACAGAGATACCAGGTTCATATCAGCTTTCTGGGTTGGAATGCAAAGAACATTGGGTACAAAGTTAGCCTTCAGTACGGCTTATCATCCTCAAACTGATGGTCAAACTGAAAGGACCAACCAGGTGATTGAAGACATGCTGAGAGCTTGTTGTATGGATCACAAGGCAAAATGGAGTGATGTACTTCCACTAATAGAATTTGCCTATAACAACAGCTACCAATCCACTATCCAGATGGCCCCATATGAAGCATTATATGGAAGAAGGTGCAGATCCCCTTTGTATTGGGATGATATTGGAGAAAAAGACTCCTTGATTCAAGCAGTTGGACCAGAGATGACCCGAAAATGATTGAAGATGTTAAGCTTATTAGAGAAAGAATGAAGCAAGCTCAAGATCGACAAAAGAGCTATGCCGACCTAAAAAGAAAAGAAGTGGAATTCCAAGGGGGCGACAAAGTTTTTGTAAAAGTTGCACCCTATAAACATATTTTGAGATTTGGAAAGAAAGGCAAGCTTGCTCCACGTTACATTGGACCCTTTGAAGTATTGGAAAGGGTAGGCAAAATAGCTTATAGACTTGCGCTGCCAATGAGCATGGAAAGAGTCCATAATGTTTTCCATGTCTCTTTGTTACGTAAGTATGTTAGTGATCCTTCACATGTGCTTCAGATGGAGGAAGTGGAATTACAAGATAATTTGGCTTATGAGGAACGCCCAGTTCAAATCCTTGACAGAAAGGTAAAAGAGCTCAGAAACAAGCAAATTCCACTAGTTAAAGTACTTTGGAGGAATCACAAGATAGAAGAAGCTACTTGGGAAATGGAGCAAGATATGAGAAGTCGATCACGATTTGTTTCTATAATTTCGAGGACGAAATTATTATAAGGGGGAGGAAATGTAATACCCAAGATGTCAAAGGTATGTTCCTAACTCAAAATAGTCCTTTAAATGTTTATTTTATGTTAAAAAGCATAAAATCTAACTAAGGGCAAAATAGTCAATTCATTTGGAACGGTATGAATCAATTATCCATAAAGAGGCTTAGGGGCAAAATGGTTATTTTGCCTATGGATAAGCATTGAAAAAGTCAAGGATGAGTAGGCTTCATTGCATTTAATGGCATTAATTAAGTAATAATTATGTCTAGTGTGAAATGACCAAAATGCCCTTATATGAAGAATTAAGGACTTATGAGTTATACAATTAAAATAATTGGGCCAATTGCATAATTTTGGAAAATAAATGAAATATTTTCCTATAAATGAGATGAAATTCGTTCAAGCCAAAGGAGAGAGCCTTTCTTCAACATTTCTTCCATTTTCTCTCAAATCTTCCATGAAACAAGCTTTCTTTCTCTAGGTTTTCAAGGAGTTTTGCATAATTTTTCAAGCAGAACAAGATAGGAGCCTTGGATCTTCAATTTGAAGGGTTTAAGGTAAGGATTAAAAACTTTAGTTTTGATGTGATTTGAAGATTTGAGGTAGATGTTGAGGTATAATGTTATATATGTAGGATTAAGGTGTAAAAGAAGTCAAAGGCAAAGGATTTGTTGGAGGAAGTCTTTAAAAAGGTAAGGAAGAACCTCCCATGACTTTAGGGTTTATGCTAGGGTTTGTAGATTTTTATGAAACCTTAAATTAAGGCTTTAAGGCATAGAATTAGTTGATAGTAAGTGTAGTTGAACCCATTTATTCTACTTATTGCCTTGAATTCATTATACATGAAGTTATTGCTCTTTATGTTTTATGAGTTGTTATATTTGATTGAAGAAAATGAAGTGTGGATACTGATTGTGGCAAAAATTGTAGTATTGGAGGCCACATGGTGTTGAATGGTTGCTATTAGAAGTGTTGATGTGTTGTTTGCATTAGCTCACAATGTTATAGCAATAATGGATGATTATGGAAATGAGATTTTACACTTCCTTTAAGATGTTAAAGACTATTAAGGGGAGGTTTATTTGATCCACAAGTTAACCTATTGGTTAATGTCAATAGGAATTGATGTGGCATAGTTAATATGAAAATTCGGATTTAATGGGCTTAGGGGTTTTGGTAACCCTGCTTCTGTATTTCGACCATAACTTGAGTTATAAAAATCGAAATGAGATGATTCTTGAAGCATTAGAAAGCTAAGATACAGACCTATAACTTTTATGTTTAAGCCAAGAGCCAATTCGTTTTAGAAAAGGATGGAAAATGGCCTGAAGTATAAACTGGTTATTAAAGTTTAAGATTTAACATGATCAATTCTTATGATTATGAATTGATTATTCATGTATTATTGTAAGTATGCCATGTACTAATGTTTACCCATTAGTTAGATGATCTTTGAAAGATATACATGGTCATGATGTCAATACATGATTAATGTTATGAAATGGCATGAAGATGCAATATAATACATGTTTTAAGATGATGTATGTGAGCAAGAGGTAATGTAAATGGATTGATAATCCATAGATGAATTAAAAGTATTAAGCTCACCAAAATATGTATTTACATGCCATAAGATGTTAGAGATGCAAATAGACATGATAGATATGCATATAGACATGATGGAAAACGCGTAAGCATATCCTCGTATACCGGTTGAGGAAAGATGAATATATGCTTTAGATGCTAAATAACGCGTAAGCATGCCTCCCGATGATATGAGCTCTAGATGAATTTGAGGCTAGATGATATGAAGTGCTTAAGATGCTAAGAAAAGTCCGATCGGCTAGACGTTAAATGTTTCATATGCATTTGGTTGCATTACATGAGTTATGATGTTATTTACATCATGAGATGATTTATACTCATGTTAGATGATTTTAGATGTTATGTCATGATATGTGATGTGTGTGTACACATTGATGTTTATATAGCCATGGGATAAAATGATGAAAAGCATATGAATTAGTAATAAAAGGGGAAGTATCCCTAGATGTAAAAGATAAGTGATGTGTTAATAGATATGTTTAAATAAAGATCAAATAGTACATTTAGAATGAAACGGATCACTCCTTACTGAGCGATTAACGCTCACCCTTTCATTGTTGATTGCTTTGCGTAGACTAGAAGCGAGGGATGCTAGAGACAGCGGGACTACACGTGAGGGGAGATGATTTATTATCATCTCGATGTTTTTATCTTGATGTAAATATGTAAATGATAAATATTTGTGAAATACATTTGGAAGCTTCCACCCTATAAATATGTTTTGATTGTGTAATTTCTTAAAGTTTGTAAATTATAAGTTTAGATCCTGCGTGATATTTTATATGCATGTTTTGGATATTATTATTATTATCCTTATACAGATTTTTTTTCTAAATACAACTCGTTCTCCAGACATGTATCCTCGGGATTCTCATTGAGGGATATTCAGAGGATACCTGACTGGAGGGGGGTTTTACAGTAGTTCACAGAGATGATGATACTAAGGACTTCTTCAGCAAGTCTTCGATAGAAGCAATGGTAGGCTAATGAATTTGGCAACATCAACGTGAAGCCTCCACCAGAAAGTTAACTATAACCGGCATGTCAACATAATTTCAGTCAGTGGGGACATAGAAGCGGATCCGGAGGTTTCACGGTGAGTCAACGGTGATGTCCGAGGTTTTGAGGCCGTTGTGATTTAGTTGGTGGCGTTGATTGAGTCGTTGGAGTGGAGACAAGCTTTGAGGATGAAGTTGATGATGGAACTGCAGAGGCTGAAATTCCATGAGAGGTTTGTAGATGGTAATGGAAGTGATTGGTATTTTAATGTTCAAGAAGTTCTGCTCCAGAGGAGAAGATCAAAGTACATTGAAATCATGGGAGAGTGGACTATTCCAGCTAAAGAAGCATTTTAGGCAAAAAAAAAAAAAAAAAAAAGTTCATATATAACGAGATTTTATTGAATAAACATATAGATATATGACGAGATTTCATTGAATCGACATATAGATAATGTATTAAAATACATAAAAATAAGATGAAAATCTAGATTCCAATGGGAATCATCATATACTCAGTTAAAATCGAAAATTGTGTCATTGAACTAATTCCAGATAAAAAGGTAATAATGGACACTTCTATTACTGTTGGTGATATACCTTCACTCACTGTCGTTAGGTAGTAATTATTTTGAAAATTGCAGCTAGTCCCTGTGTTATCCGAATTATTTAACTATCTCTTTAGAAACTAAACTTTTGACCTGTTTTGACTTTTGAAATGATCAAATTACCCCTAAAAACAAGTTACTATGAAATTAAGAAAAGTATCTAAATTTTCCAAAAAAAAATAATAATAATTGAACATAAAATATTCAATAACTTTGCCTAAAAAATAAGAAAATTTTAAAACAACTAAGAAAACAAAAAATAAATTTAAGAAATTCTTTCAACTCAGTAGTTTTTCTTTTCTTTTTTTTTCTCAATCTTTTTTTATGATTTTTGCTTTTTTAAAGAATTTAATTGAATTTTAAGATTGTTTAGTATTTTTAGGAATTTTTTTTTGAAAATTTTAGGATTTA
Source organism: Pistacia integerrima (assembly GCA_026225825.1). Classification (NCBI taxonomy): domain Eukaryota; kingdom Viridiplantae; phylum Streptophyta; class Magnoliopsida; order Sapindales; family Anacardiaceae; genus Pistacia; species Pistacia integerrima. Next base: position 6,123,899 of record CM047745.1, on the reverse strand, counting down.
AAAAAATATATATATATTTAAAGACAATGCTATCATGTAGTGGTCAAAATGGGTCACAAGTTTTGGTTTTTTATATGTAGTTTTCAACTTGTTTTATTAATGCATTTATCATATGATATTGTGGAAAAATATTAAAGTAGACTTGTGCGTTGAATCTTTTCGGTCTAGCTTTATATGGGTGTTATTAGGCTCTTCTTAAAATAAAATAAACGAAAAAAAATCCAGGAATTTTAAAAATAAGCTTCTTGGAATAAAGGGGAAAAAAACACGAACTTTCTCGAAACTCCAAAGTGTCTTAGACATTGGTAATCAAACTCTAATTGGTTATATGTGTGTGTTTGTTGAAATGGTCTCTTTATTGAACAACCATGCATATACTTTTCACATTGCCTTTCATCACCCTATTTTTTTTTTTTTTTTTTATATAACGAGAGTGTTTGGGTCAGCTTACATATACCACAACTAATCTCATGAGACTCTGAAACTACTGGTCAGATAAGATTTCAGTGGCCACCCCTAATCGTTATCAGCTTTCATCACGTTTCATATTGCCTTTCATCACTTTTTGTATAAATAGATTTCAAAGATAGGTAACTGTTCTTGCATTTATCACCAATTTTTATTAAAGCCACACATTTGAAACAGAACAAATCATTTCAATCATAAACTCTTCTTGTTAGGGATGAGCATGAGTAGCGGGTAGAACCAGAACCTGTGGGTAGAACTGAAACCATACCCAGAACTAACACTGTGCAGGTGTAGGTTCCGGTTCCATTTTTTGGGAACAGACATTGTGCGGTTCTGGTTTCAGTTCCTACATGTAGAGGAACCGGAACCTGGAAAAAAAAACCTACAGCGGGTGCTCGGCTTGGAACTAGCTTAGAACATGCAGTGGGTATCCTGTTTTGAAACCTGAGCTGAATGAAAAATCAGTGAAGAATGGAGGGTCTATTGTAATTTTATAGATAAAAAAATTTAAAATGGAAAAGTTAAATTTTTACAATAACCTAATTAAATAAATATACAATTATACTTATTACATATAAACTACACCATATAAAAAACTTTAATATATTATAATATATTGATATTAAAGTTTTGATTAATTAAGTGTATAATTGGAATTAGGACCAATTAAAAGTGTTTTAATGTTATTAAAAGAATTATTTTTGAGTAAAATAGAATATTTGATTGAAAATTAATATAATATTTAGTTATTTACTTCAATTATCAAATTCTAAATATATCATTACATTATAGTTAAATGATTATTTAATTAATTATAAGTTTAGAACATTACATTTTAGTACATTACTTAATTAAATAATTAGAAATTTAATTAATTATAACATTACATTAAAAATTTATAGTATAATTACTTAATTAATTATAACATTATATTATAGACAAATGATTAATCAATTAATTATAACATTCCATTATAAACATTAGTATAATACTTAATTAAATAATTAGAAATTTAATTAATTATAATACTTCATCTATTTTTTTTTATAAATATCGTTTTGAGGGTATTAACTTTTTTCAAAATAAATAACGTTGTCTTTTCTCTTTAAAAGTTTCGGTGACCCACATCTTCATTCTCTACTTTGCCCCTCATCTCAACTCTCCACTTTTTTCTATGGCCCACATCTCTTCTCTCTCTCTCCATCTATCTTTTCCATCACCCACATCTCCTTCTCTATTCTGCCCCTCATCTTCTCTCTCCACCTTTTCTATGGCCCACATCTTCTCTCTCTTTTCCAATATTTCACATATGTGTGCAGCGGGAAAAAACAAAATTTTCCCACCTGCAATCTCATAGGAAAAAGTCAATTTGACGAGAGATAAAATTAATTAATTAAAAACTGTGTAGAGGCTTAAAACGACAATTATATTAAAACGGAGGGAGTATTATATTAAAGATTTATAGTATAATTACTTAATTTATTATAACATTATATTATAGTATGATCACATAATTAATTATAACATTACATAATTAAATGATTACTTAATTAATTATAACATTATATTATAAACATTAGTAATTTACTACATTAGCATAATACTTAATTAAATGATTAGAAATTTAATTAATTATAATATTACATTATAAAATTATAGTATGATTACTTAATTAATTATAATATTAAGTTATAAACAAATGATTACTTAATTAATTATAACATTCTATTATAAACATCAGTACAATACTTAATTAAATGATTATAAATTTAATTTATTATAATATTACATTAAAGATTTATAGAATGATTACTTAATTCATTATAACATTACGTTATAGTTTGAATGTAATTAATTATAACATTACATAATTAAATGATTACTTAATTAATTATGACATTATATTATAAATATTAGTAATTTCCTACATTAGCATAATACTTAATTAAATGATTAGAAATGTAATTAATTATAGCATTACATTATAAATGTATAGTATGATTACTTAATTAATTATAACATTACAGTTATAAAAAAATGATTACTTAATTGATTATAACATTCTATTATAAACATTAGTATAATACTTAATTAAATAATTAAAATTTTAATTAATTAAAACATTTCATTATAATTAAATAATTACTTAATTAATTATAACATTACATTATATTATAATCACTTAATTAATTATAATATTACATAGTTAAATGATTACTTAATTAATTATAAATTTATAACATTACATTATAAATATTAGTAATTTACTACATTAGTAAATTACTTAATTAAATGATTAAAAATTTAATTAATTATAATATTACATTATAGATTTATAATATGATTACTTAATTAATTATAGTATTCCATTATAAACATTAGTATAAATTTAATTAAATGATTAGAAATTTAATTAATTACTCCCTCCGTTTTCTTTTAATTGTCGTTTTAAGACTTTTTAAAATTTTCAAAATTAAAGTCGTTCTGCCTTTGTCTTATTTGCACCTTTCATCATGCCTTCTCCACTTTTTATCATCCCTCTCTCTTTCCATTCCATCTTGTTATTTCTCTACTTTTTGCCTCTGTCCCTGTTTAATCTTTTATCTTTATCTTATCTCGTCCCCTCTTCTCCTCTCTTCCTTATTTTCCATCGCCACTTCTTCTTTCTCTAATCTGTCTCTGCTTCCATCTTTTCTCTCTTTTTCTTGTCTTCCTTCTATATGTTCCTCTCTCCACTTATTTGAAGCACCATGTCGTCTTCAATCTCCACCTTCACTTCCTCTTTCTTGAGCCCTGGAAGATTAGCCTTGAACTCGTGAGCTTTTGGGGTTTCCTTCCACTCCACACAGGTGTTAATAAAAGCTGAAGTTTGTTGAGGGAGTTGAGAGGAGAGTGACGATACAGATGATGGGAAAGGAAAGTCCTTGAATGAGTTACAGACGGCATGGAAAGAGAGGATGTCTATGCGTGTGGCGAGGCGTTGAGGAGAAGTGCGGGGAGTGTGGACTAGTCTGGTTGAGTGGTGTCCATGGGAGAAAAAGGAGAAAATGGGCGTTTGTGGCAGTTGCGTAATAGATTTGAGTTTAGAAATTTGTGATGTTTTTTTTCTTATCAAAATCATTGTCAAAATCAATTTGTGATGTTGTTGCATTATTGTCAAATTTGTGATGTCAAATTTGTGTTTGTGGCTCAATTTCCCCAAGTACACCTCTACTATTACATTGTTCGCCCATGGTGACTGACCGAACAGAATCAAAGAGAACATAAACGAGTGAGGGACGAAAAAATTAAAGAGCTGGAGCAGCGTAAAAGAAAGTAAACAGATGAAGTTGGTGGGAGAAACAAATGCAATAAGACAAAATTGTTAAAAATGTTATTTAAATAAGCGGGAAAGTTTCCCACTTTCAAAGTCTCTCCCACCTACAAAATCAGGGAAAAAAATGGTGGGAGAGAGAAATTTTTTTATTTTATTAAAACCTGTGCCCACAACTAAAACGTCAATTAAAAGAAAACTGAGGGAGTATAATATTAAATTACAGGTTTACGGTATGATTGTTTAATTAATTGTTTGTGTTTTAGTTTTGATTGAAGAATTTTATATGAATTGTGATAAATTGATTGAATTCAAGTGTTGCTTGGAGATTAGAGGATTGTTTAGTCATATTGGATATAAATGAATGAGTAATCAAAATTTGTTAGAGGTGTAATTGTAAACTTTTAAGGTATTTTTTTTATTTTTTAAACTAATAGGGGGTCCTTATTTTGTACATGGTACCCGGGAAAGGAATAGGAACTTGCATTTTAGGTTTCAAACTTCCAGTTTCTTGAATTTAAGAACCTACACTGTGTGGTTTCGGTTCTGACTCTGGTTTCCCCGAAAAATGCAAGGTACTTAGAAACGCTCACCCCTACTTGCTATATTTTTAGAATGATTTTTAATAATTTCAAGTACAATAATCTTAGGGTTTTATAATTATGGAGATAATACTTTTCATTATTACAAGTGTGATTCAAATTTTGAATTGTCTTACATTGATTGTATATTGTATATAAATAATTTATTTTAGGGGTTGAGTAAAGATTTAATCAGATAACAAAGGTCCCTTGAGATTTCAAAAATAACAAAAAATTTCCAATGTTAGTTAACCATTAGAGATTATAACATGATATGTGAATGAACATTTATTTAATTGTCTCTCTATCGTTTATTTTAACACTAAAAGGTTAACAGTAGGGAGATTTATGTTATTTATATACCATAGGGATTATTGTTATTTGATTATACCTAAGGGGTTGTTATTAACCCTTTATTTTAATTAAGTAATTATTATTATAAAATAATGGAAGTATTTTGATAATTAATATTTCATAAACAGCTTTTGATTTTCAAAAGTCACATAAACCTACTTATTGAATTCATTTATATGGATTATTTCATATTCAAATTTTAATATAACCTCTTTTTAAATTAGTTTAGCAAATGCTTTTTGAATTACAACTTAAGAAATAATTGACCGGAGATAAACTAAAATAAATCCAAACTAAGCTCAATCATTTTGTTCATCCTCAAAATGCTTCTAGGCTTTTGATATAAAAGTTTTATTAAAGGTGTTGATATTGCGATTTGCACTAATGAGAAGTACGTAGGATCCGTAATTGAATCTACGCAGGAGTTTATATAAAACCTGTTATTTTGATGTTGGGTTAATAGATGAATAAGAAATCAAACAATAGCACAAAAAGAAGATTTTTAAAGTAGTTAAGATGTTTAGTGCAAAGCCTACGTCCACTGTTCTTTAATTGCTTTTTGACACAAGTATTGTTGACAAAGTATTAATAAAAAAATCTGATCCGTAATTTGAATAAAAAGTAAGCTTATATATTTTTACAATGACAAACTTGTAAATAAGTTAACCTAAAAAGAATTATACGTGCCATGATTCCATGCTTCAAGAATTTATCGTACAATAAAAAATACTATTTTAATTTATGTTGTTGTGAGTTTGTAACGTAAGAAGTGATATAGGGACTCTTATTTATTTTATTATATTTCTTTTTCTCTCCATTTCATTTAGTTCTTCCTTTTTATTAATGAAAAGGGGCAGCCGGTCACCAAAATTTGGTGAATGTTTGTATTTTCTTCTGGGATGGTTTCATATATTCATGTTTATCCTCAGCTTCATAATAAATTAATATATGCGTCCACTTTTATAAATCAACTTGTAATAAAGACTTAAGGCGTTGACTCAAAGTAAGTCTTTCTTCTTTTGCCATCCAACTCTTCGGTCTCTCCTGGCATTGATGAAAATGGAAATTGAGTTAATTAATAGTCGTAATTATGCTTATATGTTGGATAATATCTTCAGACTCCAAAATTTTAAAATAACAAAGAAAATTTGTAATTTATACAAAACAATGTACCTTATAAAAAAAAAAAGTTAAATATAATTCAAAACTGTTATATGTGGTGAGTCAATGCTGATCCGATTGTTATGCAAAGAAAAATAATATAATATAACATAGTAGAATGAAAATTTGTAACAAAGACTACACTTTTTATTTTACATATGTTTATAATTCCAATATTAAATCTATAATACCCCGTATTTTTGGAATTTTATTTCATGATTTTTGTGGGTTCAAAGTGCAAGAAATCAAAAGTTTTGAGGCGTAGAGTGTAGTAGTCAAAACAATTTAGGTTTAGAGTGACATTGGCCAAATATTTGTTTGAACAGTGATCGTTCAAATGAAAGAAGAAAAAGCCAAGAGATTAATTTATATTTGGATTTAATCTTTGTTACCTTTGATTATCTATAATTAATCTAGTCCTTGTCGTATCGAAATTACAAAATTATCTTTGAAAAAACAATATTCAAAATTAAGAAATATATATTAAGATTTTGAAATGTTTTATTTTAACATAAAAAATTCAAATATATATATATATATGCCTAAAACGTAAGAAACATAAAAAATTACCTAAAGCAACTAAAAAACACACAAAAGAAAAAAAAAAAATTACGATACTTTTTGAACTTGGTAGGCTTTTAATTATTTTTCAAAAATATTTTATGAATTTTGGTTCTTTATTTTTATTATTAATTTAATATGATTTTATGATTCTTTTTGTTGGTATTTTTAAGAATAAAAATCGTTTAAGAGTTAGTTTCAATCGAAAAAACTAATGCCAGTGGAACCTATGGGCCCTAAGTTTGGCCCAAACCTCACGGATTTAAATTGATTTACCTATTAAATTGGACATACACCATCCAGTACCCTACAGTTTACAAAACCCCAACTAGTCCTTGTGTTATCCGAATTATCTAACTACCTCTCCGGCCGTTAGATTTTTCCGTTAAACTACTTTTTGACCTGTTTTGACTTGTGAAATGACCAAATTATCTTATATAAGTTACTATGAAATTAAGAAAAACATCTACGTTTGTTTTATTATTTCATACCCCATCCTATTCCCAAAATACTTGTTTGTTTAATTATTTGAGAAATATTATTTTATTTTTTAATTTTTTTAGTCCTCTTAAGTTTATTAATTTAATTAAACACCTATAGAAAAAAGTTTAAAAATTAACAAAAACACTCCCACCCACCTACAGTTGTCAGATGGTGGTTGCCGGAATCTCTCACAACAACATAGAAACGATCAGAATCGGTCGGTAATTCTTTGATCTGGCATTTTCTGGTCAGATCCACAGTGGATATGGCTGGAAAATGCCATATCTAGGCTGACAGCCAAATCTTGGATATCGTTGACTGACAACGATGGCCAAATATGGCATTTTGCAACCGTCAATGATCAAATCTGGCCGTAGATCTTACATTTTTCGACCAGATCCATGGTGAATCTGGTAAGAGAATGTCATATCGACGCCTTATCGGCCAGATCCCACCGGTCTGCGTCGTAATGCCATTTTCCAGCAAGATTACGGCAGTGGTGGTTGGAATCTGGCACTGTAGATGTGTGGGGGTGTTTTTATCATTTTATAAAATTTTATATATTGGATGTTTAGTTAAATTAGCAAACCTAGGAGGTTTTTTGTTTAATTTTTAAATTTTACCTCGTAATACTCACCCTATTCAACTGCCCAATAATATTCCCAAAATCCTATCTAAAATAACAAAACAAACACACCCTAAATTTTTCAAAAAAAATTAATTTAATATTAAATATTCAATAAATTTTCCTAAAACATAAGAAAATTTTAAAACAATTAAGCAAGCAAAAAAAATAAAAAATAAAAAAATTTAAATTCTTCTAAATGGGTAGTTTTTTTTTCCAAATTTTTTTTTACAGTTTTCTTTTTTAAAAATTTTAAAGAATTTAATTGAATTATAAGATTTTTTAGTACTTTTAAGAATTTTTTTTGAAAATTTTAGTATTTTCTTTTAAATTTTTGATAAACTTTTTTTAAGGGCAATAATGGCCAAAATGGGTCAAAAATTAGTTTTAACGGTAAAAATTAACGGCAGGAGAAGTAGTTGGATATGTGGGATAAGTTTAAAAACTACAGGGATAATATGGGTAGTGTCGGTCCTATTAAACGTGAAAAACTGTTCATAGCCAAGACTGACGACGCGTTTTATGATACTTCCACGAACTTTACCATCAACACTAAAAGCATTCTATGGGACCTCCGCGAACTTTACTTTCTCATTGTCATGAATCAAAATCACTCTGTATATGTGTAGTCTTCCATTATTGAAATGATTGCAAGAAACGAAGGCTCTACAAGTTGTAACTGTAAGTCTTCAATACTTTTGTATTTCTTAAGAGGAAATATTGCGAAATTTCCATTGCTTCTTCTTCAGCAATAACGCAATTGTTGATTTTTCTGATTATTTTCTTCATGTCTTGAGCTCACTTTCATTCTCATTTTCTCAGAAATTTGTTCTGTTGTTTGTGTTTATGGTTGAGCTGAACAAATCAGCCAATATATATATATATATATATATATATATATATATATATATATATATATATATATATATATATATATATATATATATTATTTTTTCTTCAGCAGTTTCCAAATTCAACAAACGGATATTCTTCAAGTCGCCAGAACAAGTATGTTTTAATTAGTTTTATTTTTGTAATTAATCTGTTTTCTTCAGCATCTGTGCTTTGTTTGTGTCATAAGATTTATATACGAGAATGCTATTGTTGAAGGGCGAAACCAGGAATTTCCTTTTGGGGGAGCTGCAAAATTGTTTTGAAATAATATCTAATTATATTTATTGGATTTGGATAAACCTCAATAATATAAAGAATTTTTATTTATTGAAAAATACTCATATACCTAATTATGAGAGGTATAATGAGCGTTACCTTTCAAAATGTTTTATATGCTATAGTTAATGGCAAGAATTCTTTTCTTATAATGACTAATAATTAAAATTGAATTTTTTTTTTTTTAATAAAGATTAACGAAATAAAAGATATATATATATTTTTTTACATAATAAGGGTTGATATACAAATTGTGCATGATTTTTTTATATACATAATTAGGATTGATCATTGATATACAAATTGTGCATGGCTTTTTTTATATATAATAAGGATTGATATACAAATAAAAGATGTAATGTTTCTTACTAAAGAAATAAAGAAGAATCATAGTTGGTCTCTCATGCGGACGTAATCTTGTTAGGTGGCATGGTAAAGTTGGTAAACACTAAAAGGCAGAAATATAATCTAAATTTCTCATAATGAAAACCGTAAGATTTTTTTTTTAGAATATATTCGCACCATCTAACCGGAATTTTGATTTTTAAACAATGTGGAAGTCCGCAACTGAGACTTTTTGGGTGGAATCAATGGCATTCTTAATAACTCAAGTTATGAACAATTAAAGAATCTATATTTTAATACTATAAATCAAAGGGTCCAAAACTGGAAGCAAGGATACAAGACTCTTCGGAGTAGTGGTCCTGATAGGCTTAATTTGAAGTTGGAGTGATAATTAAAATAAAACAGTTAGGGAAAACCAGAAAAGTTAAGGTAGTTATATGTAACTTCATTTTTAAAAAAGAAAACATTTAATCTTCAACGTGTACACATTTTCCTTGTGTCCATGAAGAATTGTTTGATCTCTTATGTTCTTCAGGTGTAGTTAATTTGTTTGCAATACCTTGACACAAGCAAGTTGGCAGTGGCATCCACAATTATGCATAGTGAAATACCATCTAACCTGCCTTCTTATTCTACCTTGCCTGGATGGAAATATGATGTGTTCTTGAGTTTCAGAGGAAAAGACACGCGGAAAAACTTCACTGGTCATTTATATTCTGCATTGGATCAGAAAGGAATATTTACCTTTAAAGATAACCATAGACTTGAAAGGGGAAAGGTAATATCATTGGAACTCTTTAAAGCAATTGAAAAATCAAGGTTTGCACTCATCGTTTTTTCAGAAAATTATGCATTTTCGACGTGGTGCCTGGATGAACTTGCGAAGATTTGGGAATGCATGAAAGTGAAGGGTCAGATAGTTCTGCCAGTTTTCTACAATGTCAGTCCATCCGAGGTTAGAAATCAGACTGGAAGCTTTGAGAAAGCTTTTGCAGAACATGAACAAAATTTTGGGGAAGATGTGGAAAAGGTGCAAAGGTGGAGGGTTGCCTTGACAGAGATTGCCAATCTGTCTGGATGGCATTTGCAGAATAGGTAACACTAATAGTTATCTTTCCAATCTGTTATTTTTATATGTTAATTTGAATATACTGATACTCAGATAATGCATGTAAACTAAAATAAAAAGTATTGAGAAGTATCCTTGCAGAATATATATCTTAAGTTTAAACAGCAAGTGCTATAAATTTCTACTAATTAACATTATGCAACATTACACATTATAGCTGATATGAAGTTCAACACAAAATGTAGTGTATACTTGGGGCAGATCAAAGATTAAAAATTAAATGGGGATTAAATATTATTGGCCTATCCAAGATTTTTCCAGTATTATTTTACATATTTACTCTTGAAAATTGTTTCATAAATTTAATAGCCAGTGCAGAGATTTTTTTCTTGCCGTTCTCTTAGATTCAAAGAAAGCTTTGTCTCAAATTAAGTTACCCCATCCCAATTCATCCTTTTTCCAGTAAAGTCATAAATTGATAGAAAGGCCAATTTGAAGGCACCTGAAAACAAATCAATGGAATTATATGTGTTGAAGATTTGGAAATATATTCCGTAACAGAACTCAGAAATAATATTTTTGTACTGTTAGTTTTTCTCTTACACTACTTGGATTGTCAGTAGTTTATTTCCACTTAATTTGGTTTCAATTATTTGACATCTATTGGAATTGATATTTAATTCCAATGAAAATAAAATAATAGATTGGCTTAAGATTATTTTACGTATTTGTAGGTCATACTAACTTTTCATATTATTGACTATTTTTCCCTCATTTGCAGGGAAGAGTCCAAATTTATTGAAGGCATTGTTTACGACATATCAAGTAAATTGGGTCCTACCTTGTTAGATACCAGTTGGAATCTGGTAGGAATGGACTCACGAATGAAGCAAATGGACCCATTGCTAGGTATAGGTTCGAATGATGTTCGCATGTTAGGGATTTGTGGAATGGGTGGAATAGGTAAGACAACTCTAGCAAGATTTGTTTCGGATAAGATTTCTTATCAATTTGATGGTAGTTGCTTTCTTGCCAATGTTAGAGAAGTTTCTTTGACAGAAGGTCTGGTCCATCAACAGAAACAGCTTATTTCTGAAATCTTGAGAGAAAGAAACGTAAACATATGCAGTGTTCACAAAGGATCTAAAGAGATAAAGGGAAGGTTAGAGCATAAAAGGGTTCTTGTCATACTTGACGATGTAGATCAATTAGAACAACTAGAAGCATTAGCTAGAGAGCGTGATTGGTTTGGGCTTGGAAGTAGAATCATCATTACAACCAGAAATCGACATTTGCTTGTTAGCCATGGCGTGGATAATGTGCATATGGTTGATGGATTAAGTCATCAGGAAGCTCTTCAGCTCTTTTGCTGTAAAGCCTTTAGAAAAGGTCATCCTACTGATGGTTATTTACAGCTCTCATGGAAAATGGTCAAGTATGCTGCTGGCCTTCCATTAGCTCTTGAAGTTTTGGGATCGTTTTTGTTTGGTAGAAGTGAAGCTGAGTGGAAAGACGCATTGAATAGATTGGAGAAAGTTCCTGACAGAAGAATTTTTGAAATTCTCAAAATAAGTTATGATGGGCTTCAGGAACTAGAGAAGAAAATATTTCTGGATGTTGCTTGTTTCTTTAAAGGGAGGGACAAAGATGAGATAAGAGAAATACTAGACAGTTGTGATTTTCACCCAGATATTGGAATTAGCGTTTTGATTGATAAATGTATCATAACTCTTTCAAACAACTCATTGTGTATGCATGATTTGATACAGTGTATGGGGTGGGAAATTGTTCGCCAAGAGTGCCCAGAAAAGCCTGGCCAGCGTAGTAGATTGTGGCGTTCTAATGATATTCATCGTATATTGACAAAAAATGAGGTATGCTGTCCTGGAGAGATTGCAAACTTAAAACATTATTATGTCAATATACTGTGCAATATATAGATACAATATCAGATAGATAGGATTGAAGTTTTATTATTTTTTACCCGATCACTTAACTATTGCTCTTTTTCCATCAGGGCACAGGGGATGTTGAAGGCGTAATCCTAGACTTTCCCACATACAAAGAGTTAAAATTGAATGCTGAATCCTTTTCAAGGATGAACAATCTAAGATTACTCAAAATCAAAGATGTAAGCCTTTGCCAAAGCCTTGAATATCTTTCAGATGAGTTACGTCTTCTGAATTGGCACGGCTACCCCTTAAGATCTTTGCCATCCAATTTTCAACCCAACAAACTTTTCGAGCTTAACATGTGTTACAGCCACATTAAACAACTTTGGGAAGGAGTAAAGGTAACATTCTCAATTGCATAAGTACATCTCTGTTTCTTTGTCTAAAATGTAACTCAACTTTTCCTGTTTGTCGAAACTGATCTTTTCTAATTAAGTTTAATTAAGTTTTTGTTTACCTTCTATCAGCATTTGAACCAGTTGAAAATAATTATTCTAAGTCACTCAACATACTTAACTAAGACCCCAGACTTCACTGGTGCCCCAAATCTTGAGAGACTGATTCTTGATGGTTGTACGAGTTTATCTTTTCTTCACCCATCGGTTGGACTCCTTAAAAGGCTTATATTCTTGAATTTGAAAGACTGCAAACAGCTTAGGAGTCTCGGAGCTAAATTTGAATGGGAATCTCTTGAGGTTCTTATCGTTTCCGGCTGCTTAAAACTGAATGATTTTCAAGAGATCTTTGCAAATGCAAAGCATCTGTTGCAGCTTCTTTTAGATGGGACAACCATAAAAGAACTACCTTCCTCAATCCAACATCTCACTAGGCTTATAACGTTAGATATGAGGGATTGCAGAAACCTTATTAGTCTTCCCAACAGCATCTGTGATTTGAGGTCTCTTAAAGTTCTTAATATCAGTGGCTGCTTAAGAGTAAACAAAGTGCCAGACGACTTGGGGCATATCGCAAGTTTGGAAAATCTTGATTTAGGTGGAACTGCTATAAGCCAACTACCATCTTCTTTTGTACTATTGAAGAATATCAAACGGTTATCTTTTCATGGATGCAAAGGAGAGCCTCAAAAGTCCTGGAGTTCTCTCTCCAGCTTGTTCCCATTGTTCTCTAGATCAAATCCAGAGTCCGTGGGCTTGAGGTTACCTTCTTCTTTATCAGTTTTATGCTCTTTAAGTCACTTGGATCTAGGTGATTGCAATCTACAGGAAGGTGCAATTCCCTCTGATATTGGCTTCTTACCATCATTAATAAAATTAAATCTGAGCAGGAACAATTTTGTTAGTTTACCTCCAAGCATCAGTCACCTCCCTAAGCTTGAAATTCTTTTGATAGAATATTGCGATCGACTACAAGCCTTGCCAGAGCTTCCAGCAAGTACAGATGAATTATATGCTCAGAATTGTACATCCTTGGAAATTTTATCATCAAGTCCATCACATATATTCAAATCAAGATCACGAAAGTTTTATTTAAATAATTGCTTCAAACTGGCTGGAAGTAGAAGAACCAGTGGCGTGACAGTCACTTTTTTTAAAAATCTGCTTCATTCGCTGTTAAAAAGTCAAGTTCAGGTATGGTTATACAAATTAATTTATTTATTTGCGACTTCAGTTTTAGTTTTGATATCTTTAATTATAAACATTATTTTCATTAATTGTAAAATCAGTTAGTAAATGCTAGCTTATTGCCTATATCTTGATGACATTGACTATGAGTAGGACAATTTGATTGAAAAATTTTCATCTTATTATTGTTAGATTGTAATTGTAACTGTGCCTCTGAAAATAATATTCTGGCTTGCTCATTGCTCTCTTATAGCTTCAGAGTTCTGATAGTGCCTGTTCTTTATTCACAGGGACTTAAATGTGGAGTTACACATTCTGAATTTGAAATTGTTGTTCCTGGATCTCAAGTTCCAGACTGGTTCATTTATCAAAGAAAAGGTCCATCAATAAGTATTTCTCGGCCAATGCAAACATGTAGGGGACTGGCACTTTGTGCTGCTTTTTCAGTACATGATCCAAAGGGTTTCTGTCCAGACAAATGGATGGAACTTGATTGTAACATACAAGTGACTATCGCTCCTACACATGCCGTTTCCGAGACACCGCTGAACACTGTTTTCGAGACACCCATGAACACTGTTTACGAGGGACCCATGAACACAATAACTAATCTTACTGTCTCCATGTCAGTCCCTCCCAATTCCTTGGCTGGGATAGATCACCTCTGGATGTTCTACATTTCTAGAAGTTATCTCACCAACAACGATTGTTTTTATCTAAGTGTGGTTTCTTTTGGAGATAAAACCGATAAAGGCATTACTATGAAGATAAAAGAATGTGGGCTCCATCCAGTATATGATTCTGATATTGAAGAATTCATCAGTGCATCAAATAATCTTAGCAGCAATACTAGTCCTGAGGTTTTGGATCCTGACAGATTAGTAGTAACAAGTACCGTCATCAAGCGAAATCGTGATTACTGCCCTAATCAGCAACCGTATCTAAAAAGATGGAAGTGATACTGTTTGAGTGCTTAAACCTCAGGAGCAAATAACTTTTGGAATTAAACTCTTCACTCCTGCTAGTACTCATGTACTTGATTATCAGAGGTATACTGAGCATTAACTTTCAAAAATGTTTTATATGCTATAGTTGTTGGCAAGATTTCTTCTCTAACAATGACTAATAATTAAAATTGAAATTCATTTCTAATGAAGATTAACGAAATAAAAGATTCTCTTTCTCTCTCTCTCTCTTTCTTATATATATATTGTTATGCCTGAGAAAATAAGGCTGACGTAGAGCTCGGTCAGTGTAAGTGGTCAGAACTTAGGGAACAAAAGAGCAGCAGTCTAGGTGCAGCCACATCGCGTGATGACGTAAGCAGCATGCTTCTGTTAGTACTGTGGGTATGCGCTAGACTAGCAACAGGCTAGAGAAAGGTCCACGTGTCCAATCCTTACACCAAATCGCGTAAATCGCTCGAAGTAGGCAAGCAACGAGATGTTAAGAAGGATTTGAACAGAAGTTTGACCTAATCACAGATTTAGTAATCATTACCCCCAATTCATCTCACTATAAATAGAGTGTTTCTCCCGTTTGTAGGATTAGAAAAATTCTCTCTAGAATAGCCTACATACTCTTTCTCTCTCTCTCACTTGTAACTGTTTGTAATCACTTCTAAGTTAGCTCATCATACGCGGCTTGACCGTTAATATTAATAAAATACTAGTGGACGTAGGAGTCACTTTCTTAAGCATTTGAACCACTTTAAACACTGTTCTCCATTTCTTTCACTCTCATTCTACTATTCACGTGCGTTGTTTGGGTCAATTCAGCACTTCACACGTGCGTTTAGTTGGTGTTAAAATCACGCATCAACAATTTGGCGCTAGAAGGAGGGCCCCCTGATTTAGTGCTTGTCCTTCATCTGGAGACCTAAATAAGGAGAATCTCTAATTAATTGGTCCTACAATAGCAGATGGCTCGTCGATTCGAATCTGAGCGAACCAATCAGAATAATGAGGAGATCCCCTAGGTGCAGGACACTTCTTCCCGAGTGCCCCCAGTCCTTGTAGAATACCGTGGGGCATATCCTTTCAAGCTCATGGCTTGACCCAACTGTCATGAGCTACTTGGGAAGGTTCAACAATACTCTCCAAACGATCAGCCAAAGGCTAGACCGGTTGGATTGGGTTGTTCCACCAGAAGCAAATGAGGCGGTGCAACTGCCAAAAATGCCTGTGGGTCGCATGAAAGTACGGAAAAGGGCGTGGCCTGTGTCGTGCCCACTGCAGCTCGTCAAAGGAAGGAAAAACTAGTGGTGAACAATGGGCCTAGAGGTTTTGTGGGACCAGCAAACACCGATTACACCTCGGGTAGAATACTTGTGGGGCAAACACTTGGTGACAGGTTGCAGACCGAGCTGTTCCATGCCACATCGCGCGAGCACTCCCATAAAAGTGTTAGGCAGGGCGATTCTCATCACCGCCAGAATAATCGTCATCGTACAGGAAGTTCCCACACTCCGCGGGTCGGTGCGTATGTAACACCTACTGAAAACTGTACAATGCATGCATAATAACAATGGAAAAGTTGGGCCCAAAGTTTTCTTTTCATTACAAATCATGTGTCTTTAATACATAAAGAGTACTGTTTACAAAAAAATGTATTTCAAAAGACAAAACAGGGGAAACAGTGTAGCTATTCCTCATTGCTTGCCGACGCCCCTCCGACCGCAACATCATCTAGAACCTGCATCCACAAAGGAAAATAACGGGGTGAGCACAAAAATAATGCTCAGTAAGTAAAACTCCCTATCTGTCTGTCCCCGTATGAATAACTCTTAATTCTTTCCTTATGCTATCTCTGATTCTATTTCTGTTTCTAATAACATCATGGCCTCATCTTACCGGAGGTGCACTTCCGGATGGCGTTCACACAAAGACCATCTCACTCTCTATGGCTATCGGGTGGAATTCACACAGTCCCAACCCGTTCTTAGTGACTACCGAGTGAGGATCACAAAGCACCAACTCGGTTCTTTCTAACTATCGGGTGGAGATCACCTAGCGCCTACCCGTTCCTCATGAATTTTTGGGTAACGATCACCAAGCATTTACCCGTCTCTAGTCACTATCGGGTGATGGTCACAAAGCATCAACCCGTTTCTACTAATGTCGGATGATGATCACAAAGCATCAACCTACTTATCTACCACTAACCGGGTAGCGGTCACAAAGCATCTACCCCTTTCTACTACTCATCGGGTGACGATCACAAAGCATCGACCCATCATTCTAAGGGCTATTCGGATGATGATCACCAAGCATCAATCCGATTCTTATAACGGTCGGGTAATGATCACAAAGCATCATCCCAACTATACTACTCTTCTAATTCATTCTATAGTAGCATTTTTCAATGCTCTCTACTCTTAGAGTAATTTTACCCACTAAGCTCTCTACTCATAGGATAAGTGCATAAACCATTTCCTTACACTTTCTTAGATCACTTTTCCATGTACAACTAGTGCCTATGGATGGTTCATCTTCACCAATGCACTTATGAGATGCCAACATGCAATGTTGCAAGAATTAAGGTTCATTTCTCATACTCAAACCTCTATTAGGCATTTCATCAAATAACTCATGGGCACTATAAAACTCTATCATAGCCATGATTCTAAAACTTTTCTTAACCATCCAAAATGGGGAAAAACCCCTTCACAAAGCCACAAAACCTGCCATAGAAAACACTTCTAAAAAGGGAATACATAATACCCCTTAAATTCCATCTCAACTACCTTGCCAAACCAACAACCCATTTCTCAAATTTGCAAGGTATAAACAATCACAAAGCATAGAAATCTCTATTTAATCCTTCATACATGCTATATTACATGCACATCACATACATACATCATTTCTATCAAAACCCTAATCAAGAAAATTCATAAATCTCAACTTGGGTTGGGTTTTACTTACTTGTTAAGGAGAGACTTCACAAACTCTTCCTTTCACTTGATTAGCTTGACTTTTCCTCTAATCTTAACCAAAAGAAAGAAAACCCTCAAACACCAAAATGAACTAAATCTCACAAATCACACAACTTAAGGAGAAATCCTTACCTTAGGAACCCTTAGGTTGTTTTCTCTACCCCAAATCACTTCAAAAATCCCTTGGAAAACCTTGATCAAAAGAAAGGAGAAGTTGAGAGGAGAAGAATGAAGAGTCACGTTTTTGAGAAGAAGAAATGAAGGGTTCTTTGATTCTAATTCCTTTTAATGAAATATTAACACACTCATTCCCATTTTGCCCTTGTTCTATATTGGGAATTCCATCCATATCCTTTGATTCATTACAAACTCACCCCTATCTCAACCTATTCTCCTTGAAATATCCTTACAATTAACTCCCCACTTTTCCTGCTAATTAGGGGTAGAAAGGTCAAATTGTCCCTAAGGAAGAAAATATCTAAAACTCAATCAACCTTTTATTCGGCCCGTCGCCGCGGCGAAGAAACCTCTATCGCCGCGGCGAAACTGTCCAGGGAGTTCCCCTTGGTTTCAACACATCTTCGCCGCAGCGAAGTTTCTTCTTCGCCCCGGCGAAGCACAGCAGACTGAACTTCTTCTGTTTTCATCCAATTTTCAGGGCAAACATCAACACAACACTCAAACAACCAATAATAACAAAACCAACTCGATTAAGGGCAAAAGAGGAAACAATAACAACGTACCTCAAGCGGGGCGTTACAGCGTACCACTGCGGAGGTCATGAAAATTCCCTGCACCATCTGTCGCCATCACACGACTCTAGCCAGTGTGTGTCAAGGTTGGCCGAAACTGCCGACAAAGGCGAGGAGGAATCCGACCTATGGTCATTCCTCAACCGTAACCGCGAGATTCGAACCCGCATTACGG
Source organism: Pistacia integerrima (assembly GCA_026225825.1). Classification (NCBI taxonomy): domain Eukaryota; kingdom Viridiplantae; phylum Streptophyta; class Magnoliopsida; order Sapindales; family Anacardiaceae; genus Pistacia; species Pistacia integerrima. Next base: position 6,105,370 of record CM047745.1, on the reverse strand, counting down.
AAAGTAATCCTTAAATGGCTCTGCTGCCTCAGATAGAGGAGCTACAACGAGCTCTAGATCGATTAAAAGCTCAGTAGAATGAGCAAGGGCAAGTTGCGTAAGCGTCTCCCTTTTCTGCGGCTGTGTTAGCCGCCCCTCTTCCATCCAGATTCAGAATGCCTGATATGAGGGCGTTCGACAAGAATTTTGATCCGCAGGATCACCTGTATGAATTCAACGACCTAAGGGAGCTTCACGAAGTTTCTGACTTGGCAAAATGCTGTTGTTTGACAGTAACTCTTACTTTGCATGCTAAGCGATGGTTCAGATTGCTCTAAGCGGGATCGATCAGCTCGTGGAATCAGATGAGCTCGAAATTCTTGAGACACTTCCAGGCCAACAGGAAATTCTCAATGCCTTTGAGCTACCTCAGCAACATAAGGCAAGAAAGGGACGAGTCCTTCCAGTCTTACATCGACAGATTCCACAAGGAGCTCCATAAAGTTGCTCACACCCCCAAAGAGTCCGTTCGAACTCTCATCATTGCGGGAGTTCATCCACAGATAGATCTGTGGAAAGAGCTGCAATCAGAGGACGATATTTCCCCAAGCCGCTTCTATAGCCTTGCGGAGAGATACCTCCGGATTGAGAACTCCGTAGCGGCGTTCCACCATCACGACCCCTGCACTTCAGGCAATGCGTCAGGTCGGGGGGAGAATAGGAGAGCTGATCGTCGATGGGTTAACGATGATCAGCGAAAAGGAAAGAAATAGCGGTTCGAGCCCAAGAAGTCTTATGCTCCCGTTCCTTGTCGCGACCGCGACAATAGTCAGTATACCCCTTTGAATGCATCTGTCTTGGCAATTCTTGACAAATCAGAAGAGGCTGGTCTGCTCGAAGAGCCAAAGCCCATGAAAGTTCCCTCCTCATCCAGAAACAGTAAAAAATAGTGTCGTTATCATCGGGACGATAAGCATCACACCGATGAGTGCTGAGCTCTCAAGCAGGCAATCAAAAAGCTTATCAAGCAAGGGCATTTCAAAGAGTATATTGATGACTCCGTTCCCGTCAGGGAGAAAAATCAAGGGGAACCTTGTACAACCGTTGTGATCGTAATGGTGTCTGCAGCATGGGAGTAATCTTTGGAGGGCCGCACCTCGCAGGGAATTCGTGAGGTGCTTAGGAAAGATATGCTCGCGCTGTAAATCATGACTCTATTAGCGTGATGAACACGACGCGGTGGCCACCAAAAGTTCGCCGAGAGGAGAAACTCACATTCTCGGAAAAAGACGTAGTCCGATTGCATCATCCCCCCAGATAAAGCGCTTCGACGTCCACATAATGTTGGTGGACAACGGAAGCGCAGTGAACATTTTGTTCCTATCAGATTTTGAAAAAATGAAATTGGATGAGACCGACCTGAGGCCTGCCTCAATCCCTCTCTATGGTTTCACAGGAGACCACCTGATCCCCAAGGGAACGATCTTGCTTCTAGTCATGCTGGGTGACTTTGACAAGGTGACCAAGATAACTGAATTCTTGGTAGTGGATTGTTCGTCCGCTTTCAATGGCATTTTAGGGCGACCTCTACTGAGGAACTTTTGAGTAGTCACTTTGATCTATCATCTTAAGATGAAGTTCCCCACCTCGACGGAGATAGAGGAGGTAAGCGGATCACAACGCGCATCTCGCGACTTCTATGTGAAGGTAGTACAGATGGCGTGCAAGAGAAAAAGCATCACGTGCGACATTCCCAAACAGGCAATGGCAATCAGTTGGATTGAACCACGATCTAGCCCAGTCGAGGATAACATGGACCCCCGTATCCAGGAATGCCTTTTCAGTAGGCCAGTTGAGGATTTATCTGAAGTGTCAATCGACTAGAGCGAGTCGAGCAGAGTGTTGAGGACGGAAGCAATCTCAACCCCCAGCTCGCTAGCGACTTGACCAACTTCCTTAGAGAACATCGATGTGTTCGCATAGACGCATGCCGACATGGTCAGGATCAGCCCGGATGTCATTTGCCATGCTTTGAACATCGTAGTGAAGTCAGGCCGGTCTGCCAAAAGAGAAGAGCGATGGACCCAAATCAATATGCCAAATTTCTTGTATGATAATGATGTCAAATTTCTTATTCCAAGTTTCTAAATTATATTACAATAATAACTAATCATGTGTATGCTAATGAATTCAATTTTCATTTTTAGCCTAAAATGGGATAATGTTAGTGTTTATATCGGGCTGGGCTAATCAACAAGATAGTCTAGTCCCTTACATTTTTCTTGTATGATAATGATATCAAATTTCTTATTCCAAGTTTCTAAATTATATTACAATAATAACTAATCATTTGTTTTTCTTATTTGCAAATAGATATGGCATTGACTCCATCAAGTTCCACTCCACAAGGGCCACAACCCTTAACTAATAGTAATGCAGCAATTGCAGATGCTGTTAATGAAGAAGATGCATAACAAATTGATGTTAACCCTTTTGCAAGGAAAAAGAGGGCTAAGATATCTGTAGTGTGGTAGGAGTTTAGAGAAATTGACATTCTTAACAGACCAAAAAAGGCTGAATGCATCCATTGCAAAAGGAGGCTTGTGATAACAGGTACCAGGAGCACTACTCACCTTTCAAGGAACTTGAAGACTTGTGTATGGTGAAAGCTCTTTGAAAGGCAGCAATAAAGGTTTTTCCAAGCAACAGATCCATCTGATGTAGGCAATGTTATCCATGTTCTTATCGGAGGTAAATTTGACATGGCAAAAATGTGGGAATTAGTGGCCACTTGGGTGTTGATGCATGAACATCCCTTTATTGTTGTGGAGGAACAAGGATTTAATAACATGCTGAGGTATGTGATCCCTCAATGGGAAAAGAGTAGCTGTAAGATGTGTAAAAATGATGCTGTTACTTTGTTTGAAAGGGAGAAGATAAGGCTAAAGACTTTGTTGAAGGATGTTGACATAATAAGCTTGACGCCTGATTTATGGAAGTCAAGTAATCAAAAGATTGAGTACATGGTATTGACAGGGCATTTCGTAGATGGTAATTAGAGGTTGCAAAACGGATTCTAAACTTCCTGTACATAACTCCTCCACGCATTGGTTCCCAAATTGCAGATTTAATTTATAAGTGTTTGAAGGAATGAGGTATAGAGAACAAGGTGTACATAATCTCAGTGGATAAAGCATCAAGTAATGATGCAACAATCAGGATTTTAAAGGAGAATTTGGCAATTAACAATAGGCTACTTTGTGGAGGGAGATTATTCCATGTTAGGTGTTGTGCACACATCTTGATATTGTTCAAGATGGGCTATCCCAAATAAGGTCCATTATTGATGATGTTCATGATAGTGTGGCCTATGTGAAACAGACAGAGAGTAGGCTTGTTGTTTTTTCAGAGATAGTGCAAATGTTACATTTGCCTAACCAAAAGCTGATCCTAGACTGTAGAACAAGGTAGAATTCCACTTTTGAGATGTTATCAACTACAGTGAAGTTTAAAAATGTCTTTCAAACGTATAAAGAGAAAGACACTGTTATAATTGTTTGTCCCACTGTAGAGGAATAGGTAAAGGTGGAGCAAATTTGTGACGTGTTGGGGATGTTTAGTACCATTACTAATATCGTTTTTAGGAGTGAATATTGGACTGTAAGTCTATATCTTAGTGAGATTTTTTGGGTTAAGGTTATGCTAGATCAGAAGTCAATGGATGAAAATGATTTTATTCGACATATTGTTACAAAAATGAAACATAAATTTTACAAGTATTGGGGAGAATGCAACTTGTTGATGCGTGTAGCGGCTATCATAGATCCTAGGTGTAAAATGGCGGTGTTGGACTTTTGTTTACCTAAAATTTATATTGAGATTGATGCCTAAGCACATAAGCGCAATGTAAAAGATGTGTTGTATCAAATTTACTAGGAGTATGTTGATGATTGTCAATCTCTATCCTCAAACATTGAACAACCAACTGCAATGGTTCCTCGGGGCAATGAATGAACAGAACCTAATGCGTCTGGTTTTGCAATGTTTGCAGAACATATGAAAACAGTTCAAAGGATTCCACCAAAGGAGTCAGAGTTAGGTAGTTATCTAGGAGAGGGTTGTTTCATGTTTGTGGAGGGGAATTGTACAAAATTTGAAGCATTAGAGTGGTGGACGGTTAATAAAATGACGTATCGAATGTTGTCTAGGATGGCTCATGATATACTAGCCATCCCTATAACCACAGTGGCTTTGGAGGCCTCGTTTAGTGCTGGCGGCAGAATAATAGAAACGTATTAGGCCTCATTGTTTCCCAAAACAGTACAAGTGCTCCTTTGTGGATGTGATTGGTGTCGCCATCTCAATGGAGTTCATAGAAATAACAAAGTAAGTGTAAATTGTAACAAGTGATTAGTATTTATGCATTTTCACTTACTAGTTAGTAGTTACTTTCATTTTTGTAATCGAAACTAATATTTTCCAATGATGCAAGTTGGAAAGAGCAAAAACAAGTGGAGATTCAACTTCCAATCGAGTGAAGCTTACGAAGCTTGAATGCATTTTTTGGCCAGAATCCTTAGGCATCCATCAGCTCTCGATCACTTATGTAGTTATGTTTCATAATAAAATAGTTTTTATTCTTCATTTACAAGTCATTTACAATTGCCCTTTTGTCTAAATGTTTAGGGTTTTTTTGTATATAAAGGTTCGTTTTTGTAAGGATTTGTTGGTTGTTTGAGAGGGTGGAGAAGAGATATGTTTCATAATATAAAGGTAGGTTTTTTAAGTGTTGTTGTGAACCTAAGCTATGATGATGTTGTTGTGATTCTAGTGAAGTGTTTATTTATGTTATGTTATTGTTGAATTTGTGATGTTGTTTGAGAGGGTAGACTATGGAGAAAAGATGTGATTCTTGTGAAGTGTTTATTTATGTGATGTCCATTGAGTTTTAAACTGGAGACTTTGTTGATTTTACCTTACATGTTTGTCTTGAAATTTAGATATTCTATAATTCTAATTAGGGATGTTTATTGTTGCTGCAGGTTTTTTGAATTTGGAGTTCTAGACTTTGCTGGAAGGTCTTTTGCTCTTTGTTGGCCAAAATATGTTGGCCTGAAATTTTGATATACTATAATTCTAACTAGGGGTATTTATTGTTATTAAAGGTTTTTGAATTAGAGGTATTTATTGTTGTTGCAAGTTTTTGAATTAGGGGTATTTATTGTTGCTGCAGGTTTTTTGAATCTGGAGTTCTAGACTTTGCTAGAAGGTCTTTTGCTCTTTGTTGGGCAGAATATGTTGGCCTGAAATTTAGATATTCTATAATTCTAATGATGTATATATTTTGTTGTTACATGTTCAAAGGGTAAAAGTCTAGTGAAAGGTAAAGGTGACCCATGATCTGGTTGCTCAACTGCTGTAAATTTGGTGTTGCTTTGCTAAATGCCAACACGTTGTATCTTGGCTAGTGTATATTTTGTTTTATGTTAGTTTGGACTTTCTAAGCAGTTGGCTTGGCCATTGTATTGCGCATGTGAATGAGATAAATCCAACGTCCCAACCTCCAAGGTCCCAACCTCTAAATATAATTATGTATTATGTAAATATGTATTGGCTCGTAATTATGTATTATGTAAATATGTACTGGATCTTTAATCTTGAAAATATTAATCAAGAAGTTTCTCCTCTAGATTTTGTAATCCTGGATTCTCAACTTGGATTCAGTTGAAAATGTAATTTGATTGCACTGTTCGATTTCAATTTCAGTTTGTAATCTATATTTAAAACTCTTAAACGAGCTTTTCATTGAGCTCGATTTCCAGCCTGGTAATGAGCTCTTACTCGAGCTATAAAATGGTCAACAAATCAAACTTGATTAACGAGCCAGGCTCAAGCTCGAATCAAGCTCGACAAATTCATGAGTCGAACGAACTATACGCGAGCCATAAGTAGTTGACGATCTCAATCTCGATCTTAGATTTCCCTGCTCGGCCAGCTTGAGCTCGAACTCGAGCCTAGTGAATAGATTGCGAGCTAAGCATAAGCTGAGCACTATTCGGCTCGACTCAGCTCGGCTCGGCTTAGCTTGTATACACTCCTGTTAATGACAGATATTAATAAGAATTATATAGTGGCATTACATTGCCATTCCCAAGGTCTACATAAAAAGATATAAAGATTCATGTTAGTCCCTTTACATTCACTAGATGTTGTTTCCTCAGTAAAAGAAGCTTCAACACAAACACCACAATCATAATCAAACGAAGCAGCGACAATACAACAATATTAAGCACACGATGAGATACAAGTGATGAAAGCAAAATTACAAGGAACCTAATTAAATAGTAGCTGAATTTGAAAAAAAACCGGCTGGACCGTTTATTAAAAATCAATAAACTGGTTCACGAAAAATTAAAATTTAATATTAACCCTAAATAAATAATAACCAAATTTTCAAGCAAAAATTCGAAACACTAGGTCTAACATTAATTGTCTAGTTCAAAAAACAATACAAATTAATATTATGTACATGCATTAAATTGGTATACATGGATATGTAATATTTATTTTAAATTACTATTCTTAATTTCTTTCTTGTCCAATTCAAACAAACATTGCAATTTAATACTAATTATTTGGATTAAATAGGTATACATAGACATGTAATATTTATATCAAATTGCAATTTATAATTTATTACTTATAATTATTAATTGAACATTAAATTAAATACTATAACAAATCTTTTCTAATCTATTATTTTACTCAATCTTATGATACTTTGTAGATTGTATAATTTAAAAAAAAAAATATTACAATTTAATATTATTTATTTGGATTAAATAGGAATATATGGACATGTAATATTTATATCAAATTACAATTCGTAATTTCTTTATTATTTGTTAGTTTTAATTGTTAATTGAGCATTAAATTAAATACTATAACAAATATGTTCTAATATATTATTTTACTCAATCTTATGATACTTTGTACATTGCATACAATTGTATATATATATATAAGGATTGATATACAAATTGGGCATGATTTTCTTGTAATTTAAGGATTATGAATTCTACTTTAACTTTAATAGAAAAATAAAAAGTTTCAAAATAGTATGGGTATAAAAAGATAAATTTATTTTTTCTTGTTGTGTGAAAGTTATTATATTTATATTGGTAAATAAATGAAATTTGAGATTTCTAAGAAAAAAATTCGTTAATCCACATAAAACATGACTAATTTGATATAACTAAAAAATTAATTACCTAACGTGCTATAAAATCCAACTTTTTTATTCTAAACTCATTCTAGCCCGAATTTTGTTTTTTATAATTTATTCGCAATGTAACCAGAATTTGGATTTGAAAACAATGTGAAAGTCCGCAACTGAGACTTTTTGGGTAGAATCAATCGCATTCTTATAACTCAAGTTATGAACAATTAAAGAATCTATATTTTGATACTATATATCAAAGAGTCCAAAATTGGAAGCAAGGATACAAGACTCTCTTTGGAGTGATAATTGAAATAAATCAGTCAGGGAAAACCAGAAAAGTCAATGAAGGTTTATGTTTAACTAAGTTCATTAAATATTTGCGGAATGTGTTAATTGTACTCATTAGTGCTTATGGGTATGGTCATTCATCATATCAACAATATGTAGAAAGTAAAGCACATATGGATTTCTATATGGTTCGGCTAAAAAGCTTTTAACCTACATCCATGAGACCAAGTCTAGATCAAGCAAATCCACTATAACAAACATGTTACGAGCTAATCCAAAGTTGAAATTAAGTACAATAATGTAAAACACTTCCTGTTATACACGACTCTAACTCTACCGTCTGATTACTTCAACGCTTTGCTACAACCTGCTTGAGTCCAAGAATCCACCTAGACAGCTCGAGCTCCTCTCAAGCTTCAATGGCCAAAATCCACTTTCAGCTCCACAACTTGAACTTCCTTCAAGCTTTCAACAAAGGAACCACGTTCCACCAATCTCATCAAGAAGATAAATGATCGTCAAATAAACTAACAACAAACAATCTAAGGGAACCTAACTGAGTAAAAATGCTCTATTAAAATTCAAAGAACAATAACAATGGAATACCCAGGTTCAGGTTCAAGAAATGCAAGGAAGAAGATGATGGAAATATATATCCTTGATTAGCCAATCTCATTAGTACACATGGCTATTAGAGTAATGAAAATGACTTTATTAAGATGATTAAATACCCATTTGTGCTTAATAATGAAATCATAGTGAGGCAATTAAAGAATTTATGAGATTATGCATGAAAAATCACATTTTAATTTTTCTTTACAATTTGTGCATGTTTGGAATGAATTTTGAGATTGTGTAAGTTTATATTAGGGTGTGATTTATTAATTAGAGTTGATTTTGTCTCATTTATGCTATTTAGGGGTCAAATTGTCGTTCTCCCCTTTTGTCAAACTTATGAACAACACACAATCTTAAGCAAAATACAATCAATATCATCAATCAAAAATAGTTTTGCACTAAGTAAAAAAAAAAAAAAAAATAACTAAACTGAATAACTCCCCCTCAATTAGTATACTCCCCTTGAGTAACTAAACCAAATCACTTCTAAGTGATTAGCAATCAAAAGCACAAGAGGGTTAGTTCAGTTCTCAACCAATCAATATAAAGTCAAATCACAAACAAACTAAGAATAAATAATGATTGATTGATTCACTGCACATGAAAGAAACAACATTAGCAAGTGTTAGTAAATCAATAAGCAGAGGCAACCGAAAAACAAAAATTATTGCCCATCAATTACTCTGAGTTTGCCAAGATCGAGGTATGATCTATCTATCTATCTATCTATCTATCTATATATATATATATATATATATATATATATATATATATATATATATATATATATATATATATATATATATATATATATATATATATATTACGTGCTTAAATTGAAATAACAAAGATCCATGCAATGATTTGATTATACTAGCGTTTGGAGGCTTTGTCAATATCTCTGAACGTGATTTTGCTACCGATTTAAGAATGGAATCAAACTCACATCGTCCACACGAAGATAGTACGTTAGAGTCCAGGAATTAACTTTGCTAGAGTTAATTCTTGGCTTGAAGGAGTATGGATTTGGAAGATTGAATGAAGAGAAAGGAAGAGAGAAATTTTCTCTTCAAAAATTCGCTCCACGGCCAAATGAAATCTTAGGTTAGAAAACCTAAATGTTCTTTACTTATATAATAAGTAAAATATCCATTCCACCCACTACAAGAATTTAGACTTTTCGCAACAAAATAATTTGTCACTATATATATCAAAATTGTGACTATTTCACTAATGTGAGGAATTATATTGGTCACCAGATTGGTCACATTAAGCTCGTACTCTTAAGTGTATGGTGACGAAAGAGTGTTTGGTCATCATAGCCTAATTATCTATTGTGACAATAATAATTTGTCATTGTAAACTAGTTTATTGTGATAAATTAACAATAGGCGACAATTTTTATCACTATAAGTAATATTTTGTCACAATTAATTTACATTTAAAGACCAAATGATAAGCTTTATGGTAAGAATATAATATATGATGACGAAATTGATTTTGTCAAAATTGTGACAATAATAACTAAATTATATTCTCATAATTTTAATAGTAACCAAAATTTATTTGTCATTGACTTTATTGTGACAACATTTATTTTGTCACATGTTTGTTTATATGATAATATTATTTGTCAAAAATTGCACAGTGTCGGAAATAATTTTGTAAAAAATTTAATAGCATGACAAATAATTTTTAATACAAATTTTTTTACATAAAAAATTTTTTATTGACAAAATAATATAGGTGTGACAAATATTTTTTGTCACCTCAATATACTTTGTTTCTCTATCTTTGCATAACCCTTCTTGCATTTTTTTTGGGTAGAAGGTAATTATATAAAGAATAAAAGAATTGAGTCCCAAAAAGAAGAGCCCTACAAAGTCAAGTTCCTTGGACAAGCCCAAGCAACCAAGCCAAAGAAAACAAAAAAGGTGGCATGGATTTACATTCCAAAAAAGCCACCAAGCAAGCCTCAAAGAGAACTCTACAAAATGACCAGCAACACAAAAACAATGTCGGGCTTTGGTATACAAAAGCCAACTGCACATGCTATACACAAAAGAATCATCCACCCAAAGAACCCAAAAATTCTGCACAACTACTAAAATCCTGCTTATATATGCAACCAAAACAAGAAGAAAAGGAGGGAGCAGCAACCTGGAATCTGTATAATTCCCCATCGAAAAAAGCTCCAAAAAAGGTTCTGTTCAATGGCGAGAAAAATCTTCCTCCAAGCCTCCAAGGTTTCAACATGGACATATCTACAGCCCAAACAGTAATACTCGCCCAGAACACACGAATAAGTAAGCAAGAATGCAGTAGTTTCCTTGGAGGAAGTGACTTGGCGGCATCCAAAACCTGAAGAGTTAAAAAAAAAAAAAAAAAAAAAAACACAAAAAGAGGGAAAAATATCGTCAATACAATATGAACAATGTTTATAGGATTAAAAGAATTTGGAAAAGCATAAAGTGGTAACATTCTTAAGAGAGAATAGAGCTATAAGGTAATACAAAGTAGCTACTATTGGGTGTTAAAGGTGAGCCCATGAGGTTGGAACTAGTCATTACTTAGTAAAATACCCAAGAAAAACCAACATTATAACTATCTCCATTGACTTAAAGCTAGGAGCATTTGGCACATAAGGGATAATCATTACTTCAAACCAGGGCAACATCTTACAAATTATTTGCATTGGGAAACTAAAGATGATAAACTAACAAAATGATTTCTTGAATAAGCAGTTTGGTTGAAGGAATAAAAGCTACTAATTCATCAACACCAGTAGTACTCCCACATCAAAAACATAAACCAAGATGCTCAAGAATTAATTATATCTGTAGAACTTGATCATAGTTGTATCCTTCAACAGAACACACTTATCTTCTTATTACTTAATTAAGGGATAATAGAATATATGAAGTGATAAAATGATGCATCCTCAAAGAAGTTACAATTCTAGATTATTCTAGATTTCAACATTCATCATCCAACCAAGTGCATATCATATAGAAGTCACGCTGTTTCATGAGATGCACCAAATGCTTGTAGTTTGATCCTCACGCTAAACATCCAACATATCATATCCCAAAAAAATGGAAAGTAATGTTTGTCTCTTACCCATAAGTGACATATGGCTCCACCTTTTGCAGCTGTTCTTATATGCCTTCACTAGCCATGGCAAAGACACCGCTAAAGATTTTCGTCAATCTTAGTTTGTACAAGATCTTCTTAGTTTTTGGGTGCATGTCATTTTGCCTGAATAAAATGATAGTGAGATATCATTACCCAAAACAATACAAAGCAAAAAACTTTAGGCAAATCACCAAAGAATGCAACATACCCTTGTATGCGTATGATAAAAAGCAGCTTAGATTTTGGCTCCACCAGAGCTGATTTTGCCCTTTTCCCTCTCTGTTTCATTCAAATAAGGTTTAATTCCTTTGTAGAGACACAGGTTAGTAATTGCTAATATCAGACCATGTTTACACTAAACCATAAACATTAAGGATAATAGGCAAACACAAAAAATTAATTTGTATCACAAACAAATTATCATCAAATAAATAATATTGAATGAAAGCTGAATCCAAGAACAATGGATTCAACAAGTAATATGATTTTGATTACAGTAAATCATAATAAAAAGACCAACAAACATGCTGAAATTTTGTCTCTATATTTCCACAATTATATATTACTACTCAATAAATTCTATTTTCCATTAATTTCTCCCACATAACCAATGCAATGCACCATATAATCAATTTAAATGCAATATGCCAACTCAAATGAAAAAAATTTAAGTTGAAAACACCAGAGATTCAATATATAAGCCTTAAAAATCAAACCTTCAAACGAAATTCGCCGCCGCCACCGCCCCTTGGTGACAATCCCTAGCTAGATGACTATTTTGTTCACAGTTGTAACAAGCCCCTCCGTCATCGCCTCTTCATCTTTTGCCTCTCTACCCACTGCCGTCGCCTTAGCCTTCACCACAGTCCAGTTGGCACCAGGCCTATAATAGCACGGTGCGATTCCGGCAACCAATGCACCCTTAAACCATAACCGCAACAAACAAAAACCTCCAAACTACACATTATATTAACCCAACACAAGCAACCAATGCACCCCAAACAACCATCAAATTCACCTTGAAAATGAACAAATCCATGAAAACATTAAACAAATGGTGAGAGAGGGCAAAAAAGAATGAAGAGAAAAAAAGAAAATAAATTAGAGAAGGTGGCCACCTGCTAGAGTTCGTTGTGATTTCGATTGGAGGTTGTTAGATTTTGGGGCTGTTGGAGGGAAGTCGGTGGGGATCAGGGAATGTGAGCAACAGGCATGAAAGAAAATTGGGGGTGGAGCTTTTGGGACGATGGGGTGGGGAAAATAGATAAAAAGGGGCTGGGCAATTTTTTCTATTTATTTGAAATTTGATTTTTTGTCTTAATTATTAAAATTGGTTATTTATTAATTTATATTTTATATATTTTTTTCTTTTGTTTAAAAAACTTAATTTTTTTTAATAGACTGATTTTTAATGAAAATAAAAATGTTTATCTTTAATATATAAAATATATATTATTATTCATCATATGCAACACAATTTATATTATTCGACCCTTCATAATTTTTATAGATTTAATGACCCAAACTTTTCAATTGAGCTTTTTTTTTCAGGTTTTTATATATGTTTAATTAATCAATTACTTATGCTTATAAAAAAAACTAAAAAATGTCTATCGTTAATATATAAAATATATATTATTATTTGTCATAACTGTAAATATTGTAATTGATTTTTTGTTATAATTTCAAGCTAATACATATTCATCATTTACATGCATATATATTCTCATTCACCCTATAAAATTAGAAGTTTAAATCAATCACTCAATCGAGTCCTTGCTGCAATAAATTAGAAATGGCAAATTAAATTAAATAGAGTATTAACTAAACCACATATCAAACACCCACCTCAAGGGTACCTTGAATTGTATAATTTATCTCAATCTTCTAATTTCATATGACCATATACTGTATATACTTTAGTACATGACAACCAAAAAGAATAAAAGTGTTCCAAAAAGGACGAGACAGCCGCCTGTATGGTCTAAAATTATGTTATTCATTAATCAAATACTGGTTGTAGGGTCTTTTTTTGATATTAATTAATTTAGTCAAGTTTTATTAGTCTAGAGTTATTATTAGAAGTTGGAGTAGTATTAGAATTAAGTATTACTACATATGATTAACTTGTAAGTCTATATAAGAAGCCTAAACCATGGATTATCATTGTATTTTTATTGGATTAGGATATATTCTAATATACTAAAATGGGTTCTTTTTTTCTCTTTTCTTTTTCCAAATTAAAAGTAAATTGTGTGCAAAGATCATTGGTGGAGCAGCTAAACATTAATGAAATAAATTTAAAAAAAAAAAAGACCAAAGAAAAAGCCAATTTTAAAAAAAAAATGGGTATTGTAAGATTCGAACCTATGCACTCTTCTCTCAACTCTTCCCTTTAACCACTTAAGCAAACCAACTCATTTTTTTTTCTTTACTCTCTCTCTCTCTCTCTCTCTCTCTCTCTCTCTCTCTATATATATATATATATATATATATATATATATATATATATATATATATTATCTAACTAAAAATACAAACTCACAGTCAAAGTGTGAGAGAAACAATTGCGTTTTAGAGTATGTCTGTCCCTTCTCCCTACTTCTTCTCCTTCTTGTGTTTTATTTTTCTTCTTTCAGGATTTGGTTTTTCCAAATCAATTTTACAAAAAATAGAAGAGATCAAAGGCGGCTCACTTCACTCAATTCAATTTTTCCCTTTTTCAAGCAATTCAAATTTTCCCTTTTTTGTTGTAACACCAAAGAAAATTAGGAGAATCAAAGGAGAGTTCATAAGGAAATTCCCTTTTTTGCCCAATTCAATTTTTCCCTCTTACCCTTTTTGTAACCATGGCTGAATCAATTTATTTTTGTAATTTCATCTTTGATGTGAACATGTAATACAAAAATTAATATTTAACATGTGATCCAAATATTAAGTCTATAACATTAAAGCCGAAAATGTAAATATTTGTATTCAGATTGAATTTGATTTGTATTCTTTTATCATTAAAGCCGAAAATGGTATATAATATTTACATTTATAAAATTATTAATCATTTTGTATTTTTTACAATTTTTTGGCTTTTCGAGTTTTAAAAAAAAAAAATTAAAGGAGATCATATTATATGTTTTTTAGCAAATATTTGTCACAAAATATAACGTTCAATCTAACTCAAATATTTGTCACTAATACCTCCATTATAACATATATAAATAACAATTTTTTTTTTTTTTTGTAATGATAAATAATTCTTTTGTGACAAATGAGTTTGTAATTATAGCATGTATTATTAAATAGAGTGACTAAAGTTTTTGATGACAAATATGTTTGTCACAATAAACAATTTATCTCGACGCTTAAATTTTGACTCAAACATTTTATCATTAATACCTCTATTTCAACATATATTATGACAATTTTTTTTAATAATAAATAAATTCTTTTTGTGACAAAATAATTTGTAGTTATAGCATGTATAACTAAATAAAGTGACTAAAATGTTTTATGACAAAATATGTTTGTCACAATAAACAATTTACCTAGGCGCCAAAATTTTGCGCCAAAAATTTGTGACGAAATATTATGATAAAAATGTTTTTCTTCACTACATTTATTATGGGTTCCTTAATTGTGATAAAATATTATGACAATATTTTTTTTAGTCACTGTATATTCTCTTTGTCATACTTAATGTGATGTTTCTTTATTTTGTCATAATAACTATATTACTCGTGACAAAATAACATTTGACAAAATTAATTTTGTTACAATATAATATATTTCTTGTAGTGACCCCTCAACTTTAGCGTCAACCAAACATTAGGTAGAATTACATATTAGTCCCTATTTAATTATTTAGTTAAATATTAATATTGACTTTTATAATCAAACTTGTAATTTTGCTAAATTACTCCAATAATAAAATTGGACACAGGCTATAATCTTAGTAAATTTAATTACACAACAAAATTACCAATATATCCTTTCATCTAAAAAGATGAATATACCCTTCCAAAATTTACCATCCTTAAACTGTCTCTTAAGTGTGTGACTCGTAGGCTCCTCATCATATTAGCAGTGAGTAGTATCGCGATTGACACCAATCAATTGTCTGACTACACACAGACCAAGATTGTCCCCAGCAAAGCATCATGGCCACCTGATAGATTCGGATTCAATGAAACAGCTATAAAGTTTTAAGGTATTACCAAATCTTTAAACTTATGCGGAATGGGTTGCTTGCTCAATTTTTAGTGCAAATGAGTTGTGAAAAATTTAATAAAATATACGTCAAAGCAAGTAAAGAGCATGCTCATTTTTACATGGTTCGGCATCAAGCTTACATCCATGGGACCACGTTCAAAGGAAGCAAATTCACTACGAAATACTTATGAGTTCAAATACAAAGCAAGATAACCAAAGTTGTAAAACACTCCCCGCTTTCTACACAACAACTCTATCTTCTTTGGTTGAACTTCAAGTCCTCATAGCAAGCTTCCCGAACACAGCAACATCATGTTGAAGAAGAGCTCCTCTCAAGATTCAACAATTAAGATAGGATAATAGCTTACACACAAGCTTTCGTCATAATGGAAATAACATCCAAGATCTCACACAAGGACAAGTGAAGAAGGTAATTCTAAGCCTAGCAAAGCATAGTAATAAACCTTAACCAAAATAAGAACCTTAAAGAATATTCAGAAGGGAAAACAAATGTGATCAGATTCCTTGAAGAAAAATGCTAGAAATGAGTGACTATAAAGAGATCAATGCAACAAGGGTTGGGGGTAAAAAAAGTTAAATATTAACTTTTTTGTTTTTCTTTTTGCACAAGAAATTTGAGACCACAGACAAAAGCGATATTCCTTTTCTCACACAACAAATAAAAAGTGGACAAGTGTAAAAGAAAAAAACATAGTATCAATAAGGAATAATATTGTCCAAAAAGTAAAATAAGTGTGTGAAGTGTGATTTGAGGAAAAATATCTGCTAGACGCATTGTGAGCACACACATGCTACAGTGCTCACACTTGTGAAGATGTTCACCTTTAGCAAGTGTGTGCACAATGGCAGAAAGGAAAAAATAGTGCAAGACTCAAAAACAGGATCATAAGGTGACAAAAACACTAACAATCTTTCCCATTGTCACTTATGATCAAAGCACAGTTCTAAGACAACAAAAGAGAAAACATTTTTCAAAGTAAGAAATTAAAAATACAAAACAACTCACCATCAATAATAAACCTTCCCCTAAGCAAAACATAACTCAAGAAAGAAGTTACTAAAGGATTTCCAAATGAGGTAGATCAACATGTCATTCAAGAGAATCTGCATAGCAAGGGAGATATTAGCAATAAAATTTAACTCATAGAACCAATCTGATCATTAACAAAAACAAGAAGCGCCAAAAAGAAAATAACATTCATAAAAGGTTCTATAGAGTTCTACTTAAAGAAAAAAACTTAAAGTGTGATCACAATAACAGACAATCAACCAAAAAAAAAAAAAAAAAGAACATAGTAAAAGAAATAACCAGTAAAAAAATAAAGTTTTTGCGTCTAAAAAAAATTTGCTCTATAGCAACAACACTCAGAATCAAAATCAGGATCGACATCATCTCCCTCTTTTTGATCATAAGTGATCAACTTTTGTGTCGAGAAGATCTTCTGATGGGGGGCTTCCTACCAACAAATTTGACATGAGTCTTGATAGGTGTAGGAGCTAGAAGAGGATCAACTGCAAAGGTGGACACATGAGCAAAGGTGTCCACATCAGGGGCATCTTCTATAGTCTAAGAAATAGTAAGAGGGGCCACATCTTTAGATTTTTTTTCCTTATTTAAGGGATCAATTTCAGGAACAGGCACAGAAGCATAGGTTCCTTTTGCACTTTCCTTAGTTGCAATTCTGGAATCAGGTTCATCCATAACGTCTTCTTCATTAATTTCTAGAATGTCTTCAGGAATGACTGGATTTGGATTCTTAGGGACAAAATTTGCACTGGTATGGTTGGCATTCATATGAGCTTAAGGTTCAATAGGAACAACAGTCTTCTCAGCAGGAGCAGAGGCATCAGGGGCATCCTTGGAACCATTTGAAGACCCTTTACTTGGAAGCTCAACCTTGGTTTCTTTAAGAACAATTTCAAGGGAGTCAACACAAGCCAGCAAAGTGGTTTGATAAGAATCCACTTTCTGATCAAGATCCTACAACAACTCAAACAATTTGGACTATCAAGCACTAGATTTTATAGGATGTGCTTGAGAGGATGAAGTTACATCCACAACAGGGATAATAGGCTTGAGAGTCTTAGAAGAGATACTTCTAATTTTAAGAAAATGATCATTAGACTATTTTGGAGCCCTATAAGAGTTAACAAACCTTGTGACTAGAGAAGGGAAAGGTAGAATAAAGGATTTCCTTTCAGACTCATAAGCGGTCTTGATCAATTTGTAAATAATAGAAGCAAGGTCGATTTTCTTTTCTTGCACAATGCCATACAACAATTTTGCTTTATCAAGTCTAATAGATGAGTATGCCTAGCGGGTGACTAGTTGGTGATGGTGATTTTGACAAGAGTCTTGTACAAGGATGTGAGCACATTGATAGGAAGAAAGCCATCATCAGGCCAAACTGTCAAAACTCCACCACTAAGGTCATTAGCCATAAACCTACGCTCCTCTAAAGGGACAGTTAGGTCATCTTCGTTTTTCACAACATGGAGCTTTAACAATTTTCAAATCATTTTAGGGTCAAAATCCATCCAAATACCCCTTACCCAGACTTGGTTTTTGTGATACGAGGTTTGTTCTATGTCTTTCCTAAAATGTGCATAAAATTCTTGAACAAAACCCTGACCAGGTGGCACAGGTTTCACCATAGTTGATTTCATTTTTGTTTAGCCATAATTTTGGCAATTTTAAGGAACTTAGAGAGTTAGACATTTGACTCACAGATAATGGGCCTAAAAACAATAGAGTCTTTAAACCTAGACTCAGCAGAAACAAAGATTTTTTGTTTACCTAAAACCTTAGATTGAGGCGATGTTTTCACCTTCTTTTTGCCTTTAGCAATCTAAGCTTGTTTCTTCTTCTTTGCTTGGGATTCAACAGAGGACCCTTTTGAGCGTTTTAGTCTCTTTATGAGAGGTTGATCATCAGATGGAGTGGATCTTAAAGATGAAGATTTTGACATTGATTTTGAAACAGAGGGGGTGCCTTCACTTAAAGCAGAAGAGTGCACACTTTCCTAGGTATGTGAGCATTGCCTTGTTCTTATTCTCTTCTTGGCTTTAGTAGCCTTTCTAATGTCATCAACGAATCCTTGTTGATGTTCCATTGAATCTCACAAAAGGTTGTTAGGAGAGAATATATAGAGAAAGGTATGAATAAAAAAAAGAACTTTGGATATGACAGCTGAAAAGAACAAAGTGCAACTTTTAAAAAAAGAGAAAAGTCCACAACCCTAGAAAAAAATGGGTTTTTCCTTTTATTCACTGAAGACAATGTGAGCATGTCAAACAATCATGCGTGCACAACAAACAAAAGTCTCACATGTGATAACATAAGTGTACAAATTGCACACAATGAACCATATGGAAAACACTACAATAAAAGAGATACTTAGGAGAGAAATCAAGGTCAAAAAACTACAAGAATGTCCACACAAGAACTCTCAAAGAGGTGACATCAGACAATGCAAAAGACAAGAGACACAAATAAAATGAAATTACCATGAGATCAATTTCATAAAAAAAAAAAAAAAGTTTACAGAAGCAAGTATTGTCAATCAGTGTGACATATGAGAAAAGATCACCAATCATGGGAATGCTGAAGGAATGATCTCAATCAAGTCACTTTCACCCAGTGAGCAGCTATTTCTTTTGTCAATCGATGAGCAAGAATGCATAGATTCTTTGTCATGAATGTGTGTGGTGTCTTCAAAGGGGAGCTTGACTCATTGGTCAAATAAACATCATTTGACTCCCTCTTCCCGCATGTTCTTTTTACAAATCAATCCATTGAGTTCTTTTTTATTTCTTTTTCAATGAATACTTCAAGCATTAAAAAGAATAAAATCTTTCAAATAGAAATCAAGTGTAGCTTTCACATTTGCAAGAGGTAGCCCTCTAAATGGTAGATCTTCCAAGGACATAGGGATCTCTACATCCTAGAGGATTACTCACTTATGACTTTCACACTACAAGCAAGGTAGCTCTTTCACATGGGGACAAAGTCAAGCAATACAAACTCATGGAGAGATTTTAAGACATAAAAGCTTTTAGATAAGAAATCGCAAGGTGGACACATTTAAGTAGCATGCTACCACAAGACTGGAAAAAAAATTCTTAATCACTAACATGAATTAGAAGAATACTTGCAACAATAAAAAGTTGGAAATTTTTCTCATGGCATCTAGGATAAGATAGGGACACTACTCAATTTGAATAAATCCAATGGACTTCCTCAAATATACAGAAGTTTGCAAGTCTAAAGCCTTAGTAAATAAGTAAGCAAGTTGAGAGTTTGTGTTAACATGTGCAAGAATGATCACTTTCTCATCAACTAAGTTTCTTATAAAATGATGCCTAATGTCAATGTGTTTGGTTCTGGAGTGTTGAACAAGATTTTTAGAAATATTTATTGCACTAGTGTTATCACAAAAGATAGTTATGTATATAGTTATGCATTCTTGATCAAATCCATAATCACATAGCATTTGCTTTAACCAAAGAACTTGTGTGCAGCAACTCCCTACAGCAATATATTCAACTTCGGCTATGGAGAGTGAGATTGAATTTTGTTTCTTGCTATACCAGGTGATCAGGTTGTTGTCGAGAAGGAAACATCCTTCATATGTGCTTTTTCTATCATCTAAGCACCTTGCCCAATCAGCATCACTAAAGCCCACAAGAGTAGGATTAGAATCATGCTTCTAAACAACTTATTATGAAATTTTTTACCATTTTCATCCTTAAAAAGTTTAAGAGTGGAGCTCGTTGGAGTGTTAGCATGCTTGGCAGATTCGAGATTGAATCTTTTGAGCATGTTTTTAGTGTACTTAGACTGAGAGACAAACATGCCACTATCAATTTGTTTGATTTGAAGACCAGGGACCATGCTTAGTTCTCCCACCATACTCATCTCAAATTTATCTTTAATTAAAGTAATAAATTTTCTCAATTAAGTATATGAAGTTGAACCAAAAACAATATTGTCTACATAAATTTGAGCACACAAAAATCACCTCTTTCATGCTTTATGAACAAGTTTTTGTTGGCAATACCTCTAGTGAAATTATGATCAAGAAGGAAGGAGGTTAGCCTATCATACCATGCTCTTGGTGCTTGATTCAATTCGTAGAGTGCTTTCTTAAGTTTGAACACATGATCAGGCTTATGAGGATCTTGAAATCCTACTAGTTGCTCAACATAAACTTCTTCCATCAGCATTCTGTTAAAAAATGTATCTTCATGTATATTCCGTAAAGTTTTAGCTTCATATAGTAGGCAACTCCCAACATTAATCTTATGGATTCAAGCCTAGCCACAGGTGCAAAAGTTTCATGGAAATCAACTCCTTCAACTTGGGTATACCCTTGTGTAACAAGTCTTACTTTGTTTCACACAATGTTTCCAAACTCATCTGATTTATTGTTGAAAATCCACTTCATTCCAATGACATTAATCCCTTCAGGTCTTGGAACCAGTTTCCACATGTCATTTCTCTCAAGCTGTTCTAGCTCCTCATGCATGCCAACAATCTAGTGGTCGTCTTCAATAGCTCATTTGCATTTCTAGGTTCTAAAAGGGAAACTATAAAACCCCTCCCTAGCCGGGTATTTCCTAAGTATCCCTTGGCCATTGAGAACATAGAAAATGCACTCCTAGGAAAAAAGTTCATTTTAAAATCCTATTCAAAGAAAAAACTTGTGGTTTAAAAACATTTTTTTTCTTCTAAACTATAATTAGTTCTTTGTACAAGTCAAATAATATAGTTTCCTTTCATGGAGTAAATTATTAAATCCATGGTAATAATTACTAGAAACATACACAAATTTTACTAGCAATTTGATTTCCTTTATTAACACAAACATATTTACTCCATTATAGAACATGGACATATTTACTACATTATGAAATATGAGCATAATTACTACACTAAATACTAGCAAAACCATTCAATAGTTATCATTAAAACATCCCTCGTGCTCATAGCGTCTCTCGGAATCCTCTCCCAGCTTCATGTCTTAATCCTTACTGTAAAACATTTTAAAACATTTCATGGGGTGAGCGCTAATCGCTCAGTAAGGGAATATGGCCATTTAGAAACTATTAAGGTTCATTATACAAGTATATTACTTAGGAACTTACATACCTACAGGACATGACCTTCATTGATTGACATTAACAAGTTCATAAAACATGTCATACACATTGGACTTTTCTCATAAACATAAGTCATAATATAACCATACATAAAATAACATAGAACATATATGACTTATGCAATATTCATAAACATGGTAGGCCTATTTCTTTTGTCTTTGTACTTGATTTTTTCATTAGTCTTTATTATCCGATCGGATTCATTTGAACCATTACCTTGTTCTTGGTCGTCACCTCAAAGGACTCATGGTTTCCATAAGAATTCCATTCCTCTGATCTTGGTTTATACCTCAAGAGACTCATGGAATTCATTCTTTAACATTTCATAAATTTTTTCATAAGTCAACTAAATAAGCTATATGCATTACCATTATGAATGCAAACATATGGAATAACATCTCCCATGCTCAATCATACTATTCATTCATTTAACATGTACCCTTGGCCAATTGCACAACTCATCAATCAATTTAGCAAAACTCCATTACATGAATATTCTCCTACTAAATTCCTTAAATTAATTCATTCAATTTCTCATACCATATAAGGAATTTCAATTGTAAGATTATTCAGGGGTTTATTAGAATTAAAAAAAAAAAAAGGGAATTTCCGTTAAGAAGGTGGATGCCATATAGTTGATCACTTTTCAAGAAATTTTTCCCTCATATTCCAATTTGAATTGATTTTTGGCTAAAACATAAAAGTTTTAGGGCTATTTCTTAAATTTTTAATACTTTAAGAATCAACTCAATCAGACTTCTATAACTTTAGTTATGACTGATTCAGTGAAGCATGTGCAGTATAAGTCTTAGAAAGCCAAATCCGAATTCTATTCATTTTAACCATGTCACCTTCATTTGCACATTCATATCATTTGCCATATCATTCTAAGTATAAAAGGCCATAAAAACCTCCCTTTTTACAGAACCAAAAAGTGCCCAAACATCGTCCAACTACAAATCTCTTAATTGGCATTATCATCCTCCATATTCACACATACACTAATCAACACACCCATTTAAACAATACATAACTAAAACATAGCATCACACTCATATTAACATAAATACATGTAAGTTTCATAAACCCTAGGTGTTATCAATTGTAGTCATAAGGGAGATTTTTTCCTTACCTTAGTATTCAAAGCACAAAGACACTCCTCTTTAGCTCCAAAGGTTCACCCTTTCTACCTTACACACATAACCACTTATGAATTTCTCTTTTAACTAAAAATCAAAACAAATAGGGTTTTGAAACTCACCTTAAACCCTGAAATTGAAGTTCTTAAAGTGTGGATGGTGATCTCCTTCAAAATTCAACTTGAAATCCTATGAAAAATTTAGAAGAAAATGCTTGGATTAGTGGCTTCTATGGTGGATTTGAGAGAGGAAGAAGAAGATGATGCACTTGGTGTGTACAAGGTCGACTAATCTTTGTTAAAACCTTGTAGATATTTATTTCATTACTACTCTATTATGATTGGTCATTAAAAGTTAGATATAATGGTCCTTTGGAATAAATTTTTCATATAAGGGTGTTTTGGTCATTTCTACCATAACATAATGATTAGCACTCATTTAATGCCATTTGACTTCTTTTAAACACTTGGTAATTAAGCAATCCCGTTAGGTAAATGACTAATTTACCCTTGGTGCACTTTTATGGATACTTAATTCATATGGATTTGTATGAGAAGACTATTATACCCTTGGTTACCGTTTACGCCATTTAACCATATCAATCAACTTTATGACCATTCTACCCTCATTTCTCTTCAATGACATCACCCCTTACACTTTATAATGGCCACATCTCGAAATACATGTAAATTGACCATTTTACCCTTCTATTCAAAAAAAGGAAATTACTTGAAAAGGTAAATTTCATACCTTAGGGCATCGAAATAATAACGCGGGGTTTACAGAAACGTAGCAACATAGGACAGGTTATTAATTTCACTCAATTTTTTACACTTACTGACCATTACCTTGTCTGGATTTCCAATCATTGTAGACGGTGAATGTGCCTTTTTAATCCAGGAGGGTGGTTCTCTGGTTTTGGGTGTCTTTTTTTGAGAGATTTCATCAGATAGATCAACAATTAATTTGAGTCCTTGTCTCTCTAAGAGAGATCCTTGTTGAGCTGCGGAGGCATTCACTTCTGATTTTGATGTGGTCACATCTTTATGAGAATTTGGAGTGGGCACATTGTCATGGTCAGTGATCACATTAGGAGGTGACATTAAGTCATCAATATCTTCTTCATTGGAAAATTGTGAAAAATCTTTTGAATTAGAGAAAACAACATTAAATGAGTCAATTATGCGTTGAGTTCTCATATTGAAAATCCTATATGCCCTACTATTTGAAGAGTATCAGAGAAAAACACCTTCATCACTTTTGGAATCAAATTTTACTAGGTGATCTTTATCATTCAACACATAGCACTTGCACCCAAAACCATAAAAGTATGATAGATCTGGCTTCTTACCTTTCCATAGTTCATATGGAGTTTGAGAGGTACCTTTCCTTAGAAAAACTTTGTTTGTAATGTGACATGCAGTGTTGATTGCCTCAGCCCACAATCTTGTTGGTAATTTTTTGTCATTTAACATAACTCTTGCCATTTCTTGAAGAACTTTATTCTGTGTCTCCACAATTCCATTTTGTTAAGGTGTTTTTGGAGCATAAAACTCGTGCCATATACCTTACAAATCACAAAAACTGGAAAAATTAGTGCTCTCAAACGCCCTTCCATGATCACTTCTTATCCTCACAACTTTCTTTACCCCACAATTTTGTTCAACTCGAAATATTTTGATCAATTTTGAAAGACTTCAAATGTATCAGACTTTTCTCTTAGAAAATTAACCCAAGAGAATCTAGAAAAGTCATCAACACACACAAAGACATATCTCTTACCTTCCAAACTTTCAGTTTGCATAGGCCCCATCAAATCTATATGAAGAAGTTCTAAAACACATGAGGTACTTGACCGAGACAAGGATTTATGAGGAAACTTTGTGCTACCTTGTCAGCACGGGCCACAAACTTTACCTTTTGGGAACACTAGATTAGGTAAGCCTTTCACAACATCCTTTTTGGAGAGTTTCACAATATCTTTGAAATTTATGTGTCCAAGTTTTTTGTGCCAAACATCAATATCATCTAATTTGGAACTTAAACACGCAACTTTGTTAGTCAAAAGATAGCAATTATCATTTGATCTCTTTACTTCAAGAACTGAAGTACCATCATCATTCAAAACTTGACACAAATTTTTTGAAAATTTCACAACACAACCTTTATCACATATTTGACTTATGCTTATAAGATTAGCTTTAAGACCTTCAACATAGAACACATAATCCAGAATAGGGAAACCAGGAATAACAATAGATCCTTTGTCAAGGATTTTGCCTCTTTTGCCATCACCGTAGGTCAAATGACCAGCCTCAAAAAATCAAGATCAGTCAACAAACCTTTGTTACCTATCATGTGCCTTGAATACCCGCTATCAAAGTACCATTGGTCATTTTGAAATGCAAACAATGATGTATGAGCAACCAAACAATTGGTACTAGACCGTAATTTTCTATTTTTGAAAAAAATGTTTTGATGCGGGGATTTTTGAGAGGGAAAAACATGATTTTCAATGCACCTTTTCAAGTATAAAATGAGCTTGAAATAATTTGGTCTAATGTGACATTTCTTTTGACAAAAATGACAAACAAGGGTAAATTTTCTTACTTTCACCTACAAGAAATATATTATATTATATTATATTGTGATAAAATTTATTTTATCAAGTGTTATTTTGTCACAAGTAATATAGTTATTATGAAAAAAAATAAAGAAATGTCATATTATGTATGACAAAGAGAATATATAGTGATTAAAAAAAATATTGTCATAATATTTTATCACAATAAAGAGACTCATAATAAATGCAATGAAGAAAAACATTTTTATCATAATATTTTGTCACAAATTTTTGGCCCTTAGGTAAATTGTTTATTGTGACGAACATATTTCATCATAAAACATTTTAGTCACTTTATTTAGATATATATGCTATAACTACAAATTATTTTGTCACAAAAAAATTTATTTATTATTACAAAAAAAATTGTTATAATATATGCTAAAATAGAGATATTAATGACAAAATATTTGAGTCAAAATTTAAGCGCAAAGATAAATTGTTTATTGTGACAAATATATTTGTCATCAAATATTTTAGTCACTATATTTAATAATACATGCTATCATTACAAACTTTTTATCATTACAAAAAGAAAAAAAATTAACATTTGTAAATGTTATAATGGAGGTATTAGCGACAAAATATTTGAGTCAAATTAAATGTGATATTTTGTGACAAAAATTTGCTAAAAAAACATATAATATGGTCTCCTTTAATTTTTATTTTTAATAACTTGAAAAGGCCAAAAAATTTTAAAAAATACAAAATCATTAATAATTTTATAAATGTAAATATTATGTACCATTTTTGGCTTTAATGATAAAAGAATACAAATCAAATTCAATATGAATACAAAATTTATATTTTCAGCTTTAATGTTATAGACTTAATATTTGAATCACATGTTAAATATTAGTATCTATATTACATGTTCACATCAAAGATGAAATTACAAAAATAAATCGATTCAACCATGGTTACAAAAAGGGAAAAATTGAATTGGGCAAAAAAGGGAATGTCCTTATGAACTCTCCTTTGATTCTAATTTTCTTCGTTGTTACAACGAAAAAGGGAAAATTTGCATTGGGCAAAAAAGGGAAAAATTGAATTGGGTGAAGTGAGCCGCATTTGGTCTCTTCTTTTCTTTGTAAAATTGAATTGAGAAAACCAAATCCTAAAAGAAGAAAAATAAAACGCAAGAAGGAGAAGAAGCAGTGAGAGGGACAAACACACTCTAAAATGCAATTGTTTCTCTCACACTTTAGCTATGAGTTTGTATACATATAGTAAGGAACAAAAAATAAATGAGCAGGTTTGCTTGAATTGTTAAAGGGAAGAGTTGAGAGAGAAGTGCATAGGTTCAAATCCCACAGTACCCAATTTAAAAAAAAAAATGGTTTTTTCTTTGGTCTTTTCTTTTTTTAAAAAAAAAAAATTAATTCATTAATGTTTAGCAACTCCACCAATGATCTTTGCACACAATTTACTCTTAATTTGGAAATAGAAAAGAAAAAAACGAATCCATTTTAGCATATTAGAATATATCCTAATCCAACAAAAACACAATGATAATTCATGGTTTAGGCTTCTTATATAGACTTACAAGTTATCATAATTCCTAATTCTAAATTGATTCTAATGGTATAATATCCTAATTTTGTAATGAGTAATATTTCTAATCATACCTACCAATACTTAATCTTAATACTATTTCAACTTCTAATAATAACTCTAGACTAATAAAACTTGACTAAATTAATTAATATCAGAAAAAGACCTTACAACCAATATTTGATTAATGAATAACATAATCTTTAGACCATATAAGTGGTTGTCTCGTCTTCTTTGGAATACTTTCATCTTTTTTGGTTGTTATGTACTAAAGTATATACAGTATATGATCATATAAAATTAAAAGATTGAGGTAAATTATACAATTCAAGCTACCCTTAAGGTGGGTGTTTGATATGTGGTTTAGTTAATACTCTATTTAATTTAATGTGTCATTTCTAATTTATTGCAGTAAGGACTCGATGAGTGATTGTTTTAAACTTCTAATTTTATAGGGTGAATAAGAATACATATGCATGTAAATGATGAATAGGTATTAGCTCAAAATATTTATAGTTATGACAAATAATAATATATATTTTATATATTAAAGATAGATATTTTTTATTTTTTTTTATAAGTTGATTAATTAAACAGATATAAAAGCTTGAAAAAAGCTTAATTGAAAAGTTTGGATTGTTAGATCTATAAAAATTATGAAGGGTCGAATAATATAATTTGTTTTGTATATGATGAATAACAATATATATTTTATATATTAAAGATAAACATTTTTATTTTTATTAAAAATTAGTCTATTAAATAAAAGAAAAAATTAAGTTTTTAAACGAAAGAGAAAATATATAAAATATAAATTAATAAATAACCAATTTTTGATAATTAAGAAAAAAAATCAAATTTCAAATAAATAGAAAAAATTGTCCAGTCCCTTCTTATCTTTTTTCCCCACCCCACCACCCCAAAAACCCCACCCCTAATTTTCTTTCATGCTTGCTGCTTACCTTCCCTCATCCCAACCGAATTCCCTGCAACAACCCCAAAAACCATCAAATTCACCTTGAAAATGAACAAATCCATGAAAGCATTAAATGAATAGCGAGAGAGGGAAAAGAAGAATGAAGAGAAACAAGAAATAAATTAGAGAAGGTGGCCAACTGCTAGAATTTGTAGTGAATTCGATTGGAGGTTGTTAGATTTTGGGCTGTGGGAGGGAAGTTAGCAGGGATGAGGGAAGGTGAGCATCAGGCATGAAAGAAAATTGGGAGTGGAGTTTTTGGGGCGGTGGGGTGGGGAAAAAAAAATAAAATGGGGCTGGGCAATTTTTTCTATTTATTTGAAATTTGATTTTTTCTTAATTATAAAAAATTGGTTATTTATTAATTTATAATTTATATATTATTTCTTTTGTTTAAAAAACTTAATTTTTTTTATTTAATAGACTGATTTTTAATAAAAATAAAATTTTTTATCTTTAATATAGAAAATATATATTATTATTCATCATATCCAACTCAAATTATATTATTTGACCCTTCATAATTTTTATAGATTTAACGACTCAAACTTTTCAATTAAGATTTTTTCAAGTTTTTATATCTGTTTAATTAATCAATTACTTATGCTAATAAAAAATGTCTATCTTTAATATATAAAATATATATTATTATTTGTCATAACTATTTGTAATTGATTTTTTTGCTATAATTTCAAGCTAATATATATTCATCATTTACATGTATATATATCCGTATTTGCCCTATAAAATTAGAATAAATCAATCACCGAGTCCTTTATGCTAGACCTAGCAATCTTTGACTGGTACCTGTGGGGCCATGGGTACCCAAGTAAAACGGGCGGGTATGGGTGTTCATGGGTCCGTTTGGTTCTTTATTTCCTACCCTATTTCCAATTCTATTCTCAAAATAACTGTTTGTTTCATTATTTAAGAAATACTATTATATTTTATTCAATTCTTTAAGACCACTTAATTTTATTAATTTAATTAAACACCTTCGGAAAAAAGTTTACAAATTAACAAAAACATCCACACTCACCCATAGTTGCCAGATTTCAGCAACCACCATTGGTGGTAGCTGGAATCTATAATCTATCACAACGACGTACAAACTA
This sequence comes from Pistacia integerrima, assembly GCA_026225825.1. Taxonomy (NCBI): domain Eukaryota; kingdom Viridiplantae; phylum Streptophyta; class Magnoliopsida; order Sapindales; family Anacardiaceae; genus Pistacia; species Pistacia integerrima. Next base: position 6,076,332 of record CM047745.1, on the reverse strand, counting down.
TCAAAATTGGTCGGTAATTTGCTGATCTGGCCTTTTTCAGCCAGATCCACAATGGATTTGTTGGCTGTCGTTGATCGACAACGACGACTATATCTTTGGCCATCACTGATGGCCAAATTTGGTTTTTTGTGACTGTCGACGACTAGATTTGGTTGTAGATCTAGCCTTTTTCGGCTAGATTCGTGCTAGATCCGACCGGTCTATGTCGTAATACTAGATTCCGACCAGATTTCGATGGTGGTGGTTGAAATCTAGCACTGTGGGTGGGTGGGGGTATTTTTGTCATTTTATAAAATTTTTATGTATTGGGGTGTTTAGTTAAATTAGCAAACCTAGGGTTTTTTTTTTTTTTTTTGTTAATTTTTAAATTTTATCTCGTAATAATCACCCTACTCAACTATCCAATACTATTTCCAAAATCTTATCCAAAATAATAAACCAAACGGACCCCATAATATTTACTCGTACCTGACCCGCCCGTAAAATTGCGTGTGGGCCGAGTGATGCCTGCGGGTACCCATACAAAATAAAAAAACAAAAATGAAACATTAGGCCTCCTCTCTCCTTTTAACTCTACATCACTCTATATAAGAAAGAAACAAACAAACAGGTATTTTTATTCTCTTTTCTCAATATTCAATTTAAAGTTTGGAATGGCGATTTTAGTTTCGGCTTCAACAATTCCTTCCTTAAGCACTAAAGCTTCTTCTAGAAACCTTTCCAAACTCTCATTGCTATCTTCTCTGCTTCCCTGTACAGTTCCCTGTACAGTTCCGTCAAATTCAAATTATTAACAATAGCCGGATTTCATCTTCCTCCCGACCTCATTCTCTAGTACTTATTTGATTTATGTTTTGTTCAACTAAAGAAGAAGGGGTTTGTCTAAAGAAGAAGGAAGAGAAATTGGGTTTGTATGAAGAAGAAGCAAGAGAAAGGTTGTTGGGATTCTAAATAAACATGATCTGCTAGCGACGCAAGAGAAAGAGAAGCTGGGTTTGTATGAAGAAGAAGGAAGAGAAAGGTTGTTGGGACTCTAAAGAAACAAGATCATGACTATGAGCCAAGGAAGAGAAAGGTTGTTAGGATTGTTGGACTTTCTCTTTCTTACTAGTTTCTACTTTGTCGGTTGTTTTTGTAGGAGGCAAAATTTTCAAGCTTTAACAAAGAGAGGCGGTGGGCTAAGCTTAGTCTACGGTAGGAAATAACAAAAAACTAGGAAAAAAATTGCAGAACAGTCCATTTTATGCGGATGACTTGCGGGTCGACCCGTAGTATAGGCGAGTACAGGCCATGCATTTCCCGACCCATGAAAATTTTTTACACATGCCGGTTTTACTTGTTATCCGTAATTATCTGGCAAATACCTGCCCGCCCCGCCCATTTCCCAAGTCTACTTCCTGCAATATATTAGAAATGACACATTAAATTAAATAGAGTATTAACTAAACATACATATCTAGCACCCACCTCAAGGGGAGCTTGAATTGCATAATTTGCCTCATTCTTCTAATTTCATATGATCATATACTGTATATACTTTAGCATGTGACAACCCAAAAGAATGAAAGTGTTCTAAAGAGGACTAGACAACCACTTGTATAGTCTAAAGATTATATTATTCATTAATCAAATGCTTGTTGTAGGGTCTTTTTTTATATTAATTAATTAAGTCAAGTTTTATTAGTCTGGAGTTATTATTAGAAGTTGGAGTAGTATTAGGATTAAGTTTTGCTAGGTATGATTAGTAATATTACTCATTACAAAATTAGGATATTATACCACTAAAACCCTTTTAGGATTATGAATTAGGATAACTTGTAACTCTATATAAGAAGCCTAAACCGTGGATTATCATTGTTTTTTTTTATTGGATTAGGATATATTCTAATATGCTAAAATGGGTTCTTTTTAACTTTTCTTTTTCCAAATTAAGAGTAAATTGTGTGCAAAGATCATTAGTAGAGCTGTTAAACATTAATGAAATAAATTAGGAAAAAAACCAAAGCAAAAACAATTTTTTTATAAAATGAGTACTGTGGGATTCGAATCTATGTACTCTTCTCTCAACTCTTCCCTTTAACCACTTAGGCAAACCTACTCATTTTTATTTCTTCTTTCTTACTAATTATATATATTTATTTTGTTTGTATATAAAAATACAAACTCACAACTAAAGTGTGAGGGAAACAATTGCGTTTTAGAGTGTGTTTGTCCCCTCTCCTTGCTTCTTCTCCTTCTTGCATTTCATTTTTCTTCTTTCGAGATTTGGTTTTCCCAATTCAATTTTTCTCAATTCAATTTTACAAAGAAAAGAAGAGACCAAAGGTGGCTCACTTCACCCAATTCAATTTTTCCCTTTTTTCGCCCAATTCAAATTTTCCCTTTTTCGTTGTAACACCTAAGAAAATTAGGAGAATCAAAGGAAATTTCATAAGGACATTCCCTTTTCCCCTTTTTGTAAACATGGCTGAATCGATTTATTTTTTGTAATTTCATCTTTGATGTGAATGTGTAATACAAACATTAATATTTAACATGTGATCCAAATATTAAGTCTATAACATTAAAATGAAAATGTAAATATTTGTATTTAGATTGAATTTGATTTGTATTCTTTTATCATTAAAGCCGAAAATGATAAAATTATTAATGATTTTGTATTTTTTACAATTTTTTGGCCTTTTTGAGTTTTTAAAAATTAAAATTCAAGGAGACCATATTTGTCACGCCCGCGGCCCCACACAGGAGTCCCTCGCAGTGCCCACACAGGTACATGACTCACAAAGTACTGTCCCCCCTTAAGGGATTTCTTTCGCCTCCCCCACCACTCAAACCCAAGACCAAGGGGCTATAGTCATTTGGGAAGCATGGTGAGTACCATCAGGCCAGTACTTTGTGAGTCACGTACCTGTGTGGGCACCGCGAGGGACTCCTGTGTGGGGCCGCGGGTGTCACAGATTCGGATTCAATGAAACAGTTACCTATAAACGATATGGTTACCATGCAATCAAATTCTTTCATCATCTGTTATCTCATCGAGACTGTAGTATAGAAATAGTGTCAACCTCAGCTACCCTCGATGTGTTTGTGTTTAGTTATTGGACCAATGATCGAAATAATAAATTAGATTGGGCAACAACTCAATCCCATTGTTGCTATAGTTTTAGTGTTATTGCCATATACTAAAAACCACCGTGAGATAACTTCTTCTGTACACGGGGAGTGATGAATCCTTTGTCGATCTACCATAGTCTTGATACACTCCTTAATGCAGCCAGTCACTACCATATTGATAGTTCTAAATAGAACTACTTTAGGCTAGTGTCAAACTACACCAATTGGTGCATAAGGCGCTCCGGTGATCTCAAGTCTAAGGATCACATACAACACCATTCATTAGAGGATTTATTCCATAGACACTAGGGTTACCATCTATATAGAATCCTCTGGTGGGTCAGTCCAGTGAACTTGTCTACAGTAAGCACCCATGTGTTGCACCAGGTTTTTGGTAAATAACCTTGACAAGTGAGATCAGTCACTGCCTTACGACAGGATCGTTCAACACTATGATAGTCTTACCGTATTATCTGTGTCCTTGGTCAGAATAATACTAGGGCTAAGGATATTTCTAGAATGGTCACCACATGTAGGGTTGTGCAAAACTGCGTACGCAAACTGGTTTTGACTGGAAAACCAAGGACCCAAATATTTGGGTACCCTTAAAGGCGTACCCGCAAACCGAAGCGCTTTTTAGAGTACTCGTTTTTCGATACCCGAATATTTGGGTCAAAAACCGGATACCCAGTTTATGACCTGAATTTGCATAACTTTGCATGAATTTTAATTTTTTACATTTCAAATTTCAATTTGCAGATACAATTCCCTCCAAATACTACATCAACTTTTAATTTAATAACTTAAATACGTAAGATTTAATATACACCAAACATCAAATGTTTTGCAAACAAATACAACTCATAATTTTATTTTCTATCATTTCCAGTTTTGCTTAGTGTTTTATTCACTTAAACGTGATCATACTACAATTTTTTAGAAGTTTTATGGTAATTTTTTCCAAGAGGAGGATACTGTACAGTAAATAATTTTTATCTAAAGGATATATATTTATCCTTGGGGTGTACACATCTTCAGTTTTTTGAATTCCAAGCCTATACTTTTAGTGAAAAAAAATGTAGAGCCAGGCTTTCAGATATGGGAAGGGAAAGAGCTAAAGTCAAAAAAGGAGAATCTCCATAGCACCAAGAAAACTTTGCCGTGTTGAGTAGAGCATGTTTGATTGTTTTCCCCCAAATTTTGGGTGCATATTGTTATTCCTCTATATTCAAGTTCATTTTTCACGGAAAACATTATAGAAAGACATAATTTCCAAATGTGGCACCGTATGACTTATTTTTTATATCAGAATCTGATGCTTCTCAATCTCCGATTGCAAACTTGCTGTCTGGTCATCTTTCACAATGTCTGAGGTGTAAGGCAACAATTGCGGTGGAAATGATATGCTGGGCATTTATAATACTTGCTCGTGTTCCAATTATTAATAATCTGAAAATCACAACTAAATAAAATATCATTCATTATGTAGTTAATTTTGAAGGAAATGATTATCTGTAATGTTTGGAAAATGATATTAGGCTAATCATGTTCATTTGTGATGGATTGATGATAATTCAAAATCTATTATTATTAATGATGTATTTATTAGTTATGGCAATCTACAATTAATCAGGATGGTTAAAATAAATAAATAAACATTTCAGATAATATGAATTTGCGGGAAACAAAAATTTAAGAAAAAAATAAAATAATGAAATTTTGTTGAGGACGGCGGGACCAAGAGAATCAAAAGACAAAGGAGGTTGAGGCTCACCTATACTTCTAGAAAAATTAGTTAAAAACTGAGTTTTTCTATTTTTTAATAAAACCGGGTACCCAGTTTTCTTAAAATGAATACTCGATACCCGAACCGAAAATTCAGGTATCGCATCATAAATACCAGAAACTGACCCCCAAAAATTTGGGATCGGTTCGGTTTGGTTAACATGTTTGATTCGGTTAACAGTTTTTTTTGCGCACTCCTAACCACATGTGATCATAGGGTTCTCACTATCAAGATTTGAAATACTTGATACCCTCGTCACGGCTCTACCATCTTAACGACATATATCAATACATACAATTATGATTTATATGATAAGTATAAAATGTCTTTTATTGATTAATAAACATTATTACAAAGAGTCAATTCTATAATAATTAATTGAATTTAGGGCACGTACTCCAACAACAATTTCAATAAGGATCAATAAACACAATAAATAACCTGCATCAGTAACCATATTTCATAACAAAGAAACACAACAAACACAAATAAGAAAACCTTCTCCTCCCTTTTGTTCATAATGTTTAGCAATCCTAGAAAATTTAGGAACGTGAATAGTGCACGGACTCTAAAAAATAATTTGAGGACATGTAAGATCGAGATGAACACACCAGGAATCGTTTGAGCAAACTGAACCAATTTAGATAGTATGTGGTTGTTAGAGTAGGTGCCCTAAAGTCAATTGATTATTGTATAATTCACTCTTTGTAATAATATATTTATCAATAAAAGGCATATTCTCCTATATCATGTAAATCATAATTATGTGTATTGATATATGTCCTTAGAATGGTAGAATCGTGACGAGAGTATCACGTGTTTCAAATCTTGATAGCGAGAACCCTATGATCACATATGGTGGTCATTCTAGAAATGTCCGCAGTCTTAGTATTGTTCTGACCAAGGACACAGATAATACGGTAAGACTATCATAGTGTTGAACGACCTTGTCGAAAGACAGTGACTAATCTCACTTGTCAAGGTTATTTGCCGACAACCTGGTGCAACACATGGGTGTTTGCTGTGGGCAAGTTCACTGGAGAGACCCACTAGAGGATTTTATATAAATGGTAACCCCAATGTCTATGGAATAAATTCTCTAACGAATGGTGGTGCATGTAATCCTTAGACTTGAGATCATCAGAGTGCCTTGTGTTGGTTTTTGGATCGTTTACGTAGCGGAAATATAAAAAATTTTCAATCACAAAAACTATAAAACCAATAATCCAATTATGGATCTACATCATTTTAATACAAGAAAAATAATTAAATCAAGTTAAATGTCATACCAATGTTTGGAGGCTCCTTCGATTAATGTGATTCGCTCCCACTCCAAGTTAGGAATGAACTCCCGGTATCCCACGAAGACGGGACAAACGTCGTTGAGGAAATATTAGGCTAGTTAATTCACTCAACTAAAATAATAAAAAATGCAGAATTTTTCTTTGCAAAAAAAAATTCTTCTCTCACCAATGAAGGCTCACGTTTTGAGAGGAGAGGAGGCTAGGGTTTCTTTTAATTGTTGTAATATCATTTCATTCTAATTTTTGTTGCACTTAACTATTGCACCTAAAACCCTATTCCAAATTGGAATAGCCATCTATTCCAATTGGATATTAGAATAGATTACCCTTGCAACCAAACATGGCATTTTTTTCAATTCAAATTGAAAAACCAAATTTGAATTCACATTATCAATATTAATAATTAATATTGGATAATATCCATTATATATATATAAACTAAATATTTAAGTGCATATAATCTCACTAATTTAATTTCCACATGAAATTAAATTTAGGCAATAACCTCAGCAAATTTAATTACACTGTGAGATTACCAAAATACCCTTTCATCTTAAAAGACGAAAATGCACTTTCATCATAAATGACAAAAATACCCTTTCATCATAAATGACGAAACTACCCTTCTTATGAATTTTATTCTTAATCCGTCTTCTATGTGTGTGACCTGAAAGCTCCTCATCATATTGGCAATGAATCATATCGTGATTGACAATCAATCCGATAGATTCAGATTCAGCGAAACTGCTACCTATTACTGATATGGTTATTGTGCAATCCAATCCTTTTATCATCTATTATCTCATCAAGGCCGAGACATAGAGGTAGTGTCAACCTCGGATATCCTTGATATCTCGATATTCGGTTATTGGACCAACGACCAGAATAGATTGGATTGAGCTACAACTCAATCCCACTATGGCCATAGATTTAATGTTGTTGCCACCTATCGAATTACTCAGTGAGATAATTTCTCCCATACGTGGGAGTGATGAATCCTCTATTGATCCACCATAGTCTTCACACACTTTTCAATGTAGCTAACCACTACCGTTCTAATAGTCTTGAATAGAACTACGTTGGTTTAGTGCCAATTTACACCAATCGGTGCACAAGGCACTCTGGTGATCTCAAGTATAAGGATCACATGCACCACCATTCGTTGGAGGATTTGTTCCACAGACACTAGGGTAACCATCTATGTGGAATCCTTCAGTGAGCCGGTATACTGAACTTGCCTACAGCAAGCACCCATGTGTTACACTAAGTTATCACCAAACAACCTTGATAAGTGAGATTTGTCACTGCCTTTCGACAGGGTCGTCCAACATTATGATAGTCTTACCATATTATCTGTGCCTTAGGCTAGGATAATACTGGGGCTATGGACATTTCTAGAATGGCCACCACATGTGCTCATAGGGTTCTCGCTATCGAGATTTCAAACACTTGATATCCTCATCATGGTTTAACCATCCTAAGGACATATATCATTTTCTTATACGAATATAATCAGATCATATGATATAGATAGATGCCTTTATAGATAATAAAACATGATTACAAAAAGTCAATCTACAAAATAGGATTGACTCTAGGGCACTACTCTAACAATCTCCCATTTGCACTATAACCAATCATTCAAGTATTTAATGACAAATAACCTTAAGTGCTCTTCAAGCTTCCATTGTGACAGAGGCTTCGTTAGTGGATTGGTGAGATTTTTATCAGTATGCACTTTACTAATCTTCACATCTTTCCTCTCAACCATTTCCCTAATGAGATGAAAATGTCTGAGTATATGTTTGGACTTCTGGTGAGACCGTGGTTTATTTGCTTGAGCTATTGCTCCATTATTGTCACAATAGACTTCTATTGGATCAACAATATTAGAGACCATACCAAGTTCAGTGACAAACTTATTGATCCAAACCGCCTATTTGGCTGCATCGGATAATGCAATACACTCGACTTCCATTATAGAGTCTGTTATAGTGCTTGGCTTGGAGTTTTCCAGCTTACTGCACCCCCATTGAGACAAAATACAAACCCTAATTGCGAGCAATAATCCTTGTCTGTTTGAAAACTAGTATCACTGTATCCTCTTATAATAAGCTCATCTTCCCTTCCATATACTAAGAACATATCCTTAGTCCTTTTCAGGTACTTAAGGATGTTCTTGATAGCTATCCAATGATGCTTACCTGGATCCGATTGATATCTACTACAACTAGTTAACTCACACGAGACATCAATTTGAGTACATAACATGACATACATGACAAATCTAAGTGCTGACGCATATGGGATTCTCTTCATTCTATCTCTCTCATCTTGTGTTTTAGGACACATATCCTTAGAGAGATAGACACCATGTGACATCGGAAGAAATACCTTTTTGGATTCTTCCATGCTAAATCTCTTAAGTACTTTGTCAATATACGTACTCTGACTTAGGTCAAGTAACCTACATGATCTATCATGATAGATCTTTATTCCGAGGATATAGACTGTTTCTCCTAAATCCTTCATGGAGAAGCACTTGGATAACCAAGTCTTTACTGATTGCAAGTTCAGTATATCATTCTTGATGACAATTATGTCATCGACATACAACACTAAGAATGCCACCACGCTCCCACTTACTTTCTTGTAAACACAAGGCTCATCTTCATTCTTGATAAAACCAAATTCATTTATGGCTTCATCAAAACGAATGTTCCAGCTCCTTGAAGCTTTCTTGAGTCCATAAATGGACCTTTCCAACTTGCATACCTGATCAGCTTGTCCATCAAGAATGAAACCATCGGGTTGTGTCATATATACATCCAACAAGAAAGCTGTTTTAACATCCATTTTCCAAATTTCATAGTAATTGTATGCCACAATTGCAAGCATAATCTAGATAGATTTAATCATGGCAATCGACGAAAAGGTTTCTTCTTAGTCAAACCATGAATTTGTTTGAAACCTTTGGCAACTAGTCGTGCCTTATAAATATGCACCTTGCCATCTATGTTGGTTTTCTTCTTGAAGACCCATTTACACCCTATGGGGTTTACCCCTTTAGGTGGATCCAACGGAGTCCATCTCAGATTTTATGGCTTCAAGCCATTTAATAGAATCTGGATCTGATATAGTGTCATCATAGGTTTTTTGGGTTCATTGTCTTGGTAGACTAGTACGTTACCATGCTGAGTCATGATAAAACCATATCTCTTAGGCTCATGACGTACTCTTCCAGACCTAAGTAGCTTATGTGCTACTTGAGGTGGTTCACTTTGATCCACAGATTGTGGAGTAACTTCCTCATGATGTTCAACCACTTCTTGTGGCAAATCTTCCTGTCCTTCATCTAATGTATCTTGAGGTTCTAGAACTTCATCGATTTCTACTTTTCCCCAACTAGTACCTCTTAGGAGAAATTCCTTCTCTAAGAAGACACTAGTATGAGCGACACAAACTTTGCACTCTTCTGTTAGTGTATGCCCTAGGAGCCAATCGTATTGTCTGTTTCAGGACATTATATCTTGTAAATATATTATGAATAAAAGAAAGTGTTCTTATTTCACATGTTGATTTCTGCTTCATTTATATTATATTATATTTAATATTGCATGTGAAATGTCCAGATGACATAGATCTTCAGAAGATCAAATCATCAAACAATTCCCTACACAAGTAATGTTAATTGGGCAATAACATTGCATAGTAGGCATGCTGAATGTCTCCATTGAATATCATGTGATGGTATTAGTGTGGGTTATTATAAGAGGTATGTCACTAAGGCATTAGCATGGATAAACGGTTAGTGGACTGTTTATCGAATATGATCGATTACGATGAATCACATAGATATGGTCAATGATGCATCGTAGGATCATGCTAGTGTACCACTGATCGTTAGACCTGAGACATCATGGTTGGATTCAACATAGGATGCATATGGTTCATATGGTGTATAAGCACGAGACTAGTCATGTCTTGTGTAATAAGTCGGTTTGGTCATATGTTATTCATGTGCGAGGACAAGTGATGGTCAAGATGGGATCCGTTAACTCAAAATAGTCCAATTTCGAGTTCCCAGACGAATGTCAATAAACATTGGAAAAGTAGTTTCATGTTGACGAGTTCCATTGTATCGATTGACAATTTGATTAAAGATTAAGTTAAATGTTTTGACATACCATGAACCATTCTTAATCGAGATTAGATAATGGAGCAATTTGACTCCACGGTACGTACGATCAGAATAGGTTCATTGGAGTTTACACTTCATTGTGGTTTAGGGGTTATGGAACATTGTTAGACGTCTACCATAATCAGTGGGAGTTTTGATTATAAAGAATTATAATGAAACATATCAAAATCAGATATTAGGCCCACGGCTAGATCACAGTGAACCAAAATGGTCACACATAAAACCAAGCTCAAGGAGAGAGAGTAATACATATCATTAATCAGATTAATGATGTCGGACATAAATGGTTGCATCCGAATTAATGTATTGGTGAGAAATTATTATCCATGGATAGCTAGCACTAACCAAGGGTAATAAGAATTTATTAAATATTATTATTGAATTGGATTCAATGATGGGGGCAAAAGTGCATTGATTTTATTCTAAAGGGTTAGAATATTTAATGGAATTAAAATTTAGTCTAATTATGAATTAACCATAAAACCAAGGACTTGACATAAATGTTTATTCTCAAGTTAATTTTAAATTGTTTGAGGCTTTCCCAAAACAATTTAAAATTACACTTTGTGCCCATGGTATATAAATTAAGTTTTATACAATTTTAATTCAATTGAATCAATTGAAATAAAAAGCAATCTCTCACTTTCTCTCTCACCCTCTCGGCTCTCTCATCTTTGGCTTGGGTGGACTTCATTTTGAGTTTCTTCATTCTCTTTTGAAGAATCTAGACTCCAGGTTTCAACATCAAGCTTTTAATAGCTAAAGGAGTTGGAAATTTTCTATCCTTTTCTTACATTAATATGTTAATGTTATAATGGTTTTTTTTTTTCTACCTTATGTCCATCATCATGATTATCATTTTCTCTCCATTTCCATGTCCAAAATGCATGAATCCCGAATGGTATCAGAGCATGTTTAGATTCATGCATACATGTAGCATTTTTGGTGAAAAATGCCTTGGTTTGGACATGAATATGTTTTTGCTTTAGATGCATGTTGAAGTTATTGTGTATTTTGAATACAAATGATGACGGATATGTGATATTCATGCTTATTAACATGCGTCTATGAAATTTTGATATTTAGAATACGAAATTTCTTGTTCTTGAAGTCATATGTAACATGCATGTTTGATTTATTGCATCTTGATGCATTTTTGTTAATTATAAATATGTCTCATTCATATGATACATGCATGTGTAATATAAGCATATTTGATGCAAATTTGATGATTTTGAGAAGGGATGATTCAAATGAATAATATATTTTAAATGCACATTTGAAAGTGTTATATGTGATACAATAGTCGATAAATGCATTTGACTTAGATTGTATTGTGAATGCAAGTTGGTTGATTCATCTTTGAGTAAAAATCGGTGCATGATGCATAGATTTGCATTTTTTTTTTTTTTATTTGATTGAATGTGATGTGAGAGATTTTTTAATGTGATGGGTAATATAATACTTTTTATAAATATTATGGTGATGAAATTATGCATGTACCCTTGGTTTAATATATATATATATATATATATATATATATATATATATATATATATATATATATATATATATATATATATATATATATATATATATATATATATATATATATATATATATATATATATATTCATGTGATGGATAATATAATGATAATATAAGTTTAAGGATAGTAAAATTATGCATGTATCCTTTGTTCAATCATGACATGTTTTTAGGGTATTTATTACATGAAGTCCTTTATTTATAAATATTGCAACTTGCATAAATATTTATTTATATGCCCTTGATTGAATTAATATAAGTGATGAATGAATATTAATTAGGGGATGATCATGGGTGTATATTTATTTTTCCCAAAAATATTTGATATTTGGGCATGTAATATTCTTTCAATGGCTTGTAATAATAATTAATTTTATTATTAGTTTGTTATCCAGGCCTGCGTGTCTTGAATTGATTTATGTAATCGTATAATCAGACGGAGGATGGAGATTCGATCAATCACCGGATGAAGATCCGCAAGGAGTAATAGAATTAGGTGAATAGTTTACCTAATTACGATGTATTTTCCAAAACCCCATGATCATCCCACCATATTTTATATTTATATGGATGCATCTGAATTAATGTATGTGATAAATGTACAACATTTTTTAATCAACGACTAAACCTAATAATCTCCCTAACAAACAATATTAGATCCAAGCCTTCCATTATGGGCCAATTAATTCTTTGACATAAAATTAGAGATCCCAAGATTTATATTATGTGAGGGATGCTAATTTTATGACATGGAATTAATTGTCTTAGTTCTTGGATAAAAATTTTCATAATACCCAAGATTTCTGTTATGTGAGGGTATAATGGGTTGGATTTAACTAGTCTAGGGTACCAAGATTTCTATTATGTGAGATATCCAAAACTAGAGGCAAGGATTGAATCATACCTTATATAGTTATATAAAAGGAAGTAGTTTCCTACTTGTTAAATTTAATTGACCAAGATTTCTATTATATGAGGTTTAATTAAATTTAATAAGAATTTGATTCCCCACTAGAAATTTATTCTAACAAAATTTCCAAATCATCATTTGGGGGAGTATGGGATTTGAATAAAATAGTGGGAGCTAATAAGATTAACGTTAAAGGGTTTGAATTTACAAGACACAAATAAAACTTATATTTTTCCTTGTAGTCTCTTTCAGTATTTTGTGATATTTAGTTAACGAAAATGAGCAATAACTTACTTTTGAGGATTCTCAATAACAACATGCTAATCGGACCTAATTTTAACAATTGGTTAAGGAATTTGAGAATTATTCTCAATTGAAAAGGCTGGGTATCTCGTGGAAGCACCCTTTCCACTTTCTTTGTCTCTTGATGCCACATCGCAAGAAAAGGAAGTTTTCGATAAGTAGCAAGAGGATGACTTATGAGCTCAAACCTACATGCTAGCATCAATGAATGTTTGAGCTCCAAGTTGAGTAAGAAAAGATGGAAAGTGTGAATGAGATAATGATCCATTTATATGAGTTTATGGTAAGAACTTAGTGGTGAAGCAATATGAATTGTGTTTGACACTATTCACAATGAGGCTTAGGGAGGGAGTTGCCCCAGATGATCATGTTATGAAAACAAGTAATATTATAGGGCAATTGCATACACTTGAGATTGCGATGCCACACAGTCTTGAGGTGAATTTGATTATGCAATCCCTTCCACCAAGTTTCAGGCCCTTCATCACAAATTATAATCTCAATAGGATTGAGCGCACTCTTGTAGAACTATCGAATAAGATTCAACAGTTCTATAAGCAGGGAAGAAAGGAAAAAAGGCAAGAGGATGTTTTTGCAGCTTCTTCTAGTAAGACTAAGAAGAAGCAATGGAAGCAAAAGAAAGTTCCAAAAGTTGGACCACGGAAAGATCCTTTTAAGAAGGATGCTTCTAAGACTAAGAAGGGCAAAGAAAAGGTCAATGATAAAGGCCATTGTTTCCACTGCAAGAAAGATTGACATTGGAAGAGGAATTGGCCTCTTTTTCTAAAGAGCTTGAAGAAAGCTCTAGCAGGTATGTTCCATTCTTATGTTATAAAATTTGAATTAAATGTTAGTTCAAATGATCATTACTGGATATTAGATTCATCTGCTACATCTCACATTTGTATTTCATTGCAGGCACTGCAGAATAGTTCTGCACTATTAAAAGGTGAAGTAATTTTGAAGATGGCAAATGAAGCAAAAGTTACGGTCGAGGCAATGGGTACTTGCCATTTGACATTGCCATCAAGACACATTTTGTATTTGTATAGAACTTTGTATTTTGCCAAAGCAACTAGAAATCTCATTTCTATTTTTGTTTTATGTAAATCTAGTTACAAAATACAGTTTAATGGAAATGAATGTCTAATTTATTTTGGAAATGAATTAGTTGGCAAAGCAATTAATACAAAATGGTTTGTTTGTTTTGGTAATGAATGATTATGACATACTGAATACCATTACAAATAAGAGATCTCGAAATGAAATTAATCCAAAATTACTTTGGCATCATTGATTAGGTCATATAGGCGATACAAGTATAATCAGGTTAGAAGCAAATGGTCTTTTAAGCCTATTGGGTTCAGAACCCTATCCACTTGTGAATCCTGTCTTCAAGGAAATCATCCTTTAAAGGTAAAGGGGAAAGATCCAAAGAATTATTAGAGGTTGTACATTCAGATGTATGCAGACCATTTAATGAAATGGCTCGAGGAGGTTTTCAGTACTTCATTACCTTTACCGATGATTATTCTATGTACGAGTACTTGTATTTAATGAAATACAAATCTGAATCCTTTGAAAAGTTCAAAGAGTATAAGAATGAGGTAGAGAAACAGACCGGAAAGAGTATTAAGTCTCTGTGATCAGATCATGGTGGTGAATACTTAATTACATAATTTCAAGATTTTCTAAAGGAGAATGGTATAATATCCCAGTTGACTCCTCCGTATACGCCGCAACATAACGGTGTGTCTGAAAGGTACGGTCGATGGTAAGTTTTACAGACTTGCTAACGTCACTATAGGGATTTGCCCTTGAATCTGATGTGCATATTTTGAATAGGGTACCATATAAATCTATTGAGATGTGGTATGGCCGGATTTTGGACACTTCTTATTTCGTTTGTGCCTGAATTGCAACTTAATTTCATATATTTAATGTTTCAGACCAAAACGTGCAGTTAGAGCAAATACTGGGCGAAATTGAGTTTCTGGACCCAAAAGCAAGCGAATCTTAGGATTCGTGGAAGTTTTGAAACGGATTTGAAGCACTATGAAGCTTGTTCCTATTGGAGATCACAACGATTGAAGATTCAAGGAAGGAAGCAAGTCAAGGGCAGTTTCATAATTTTAGAATAGTTCAGAAAAGTTCGCCGAGGCTTAGTTCTTTCTTCGCCGTGGCGATAAACTCTCGAGTCCGATAGTGAATTAAAAGCCAACTCGATGCCGTGGTGAAGTCTGCAAATTTCAGTTATTAAAACTGTGCGTTTTAATTTTATGTGAGAGTCTTAGGTTTTTTTGAACCGACTATATAAAGGGGACTTAGTCGTTTTGTAAGGGTTCGACTTTGTTTTAGGAGAAGAATAGAAGATTGGAGATTGAAACTCTTTGGGTTCATCAAATAGGGAAGATTCACTCTCTTTTCATTATTCCAACATGTTGAATTCCTTACTTACAAGTTTTATTTTGATTTGTTTTAATTTTAGTATGAACTAACTCAGTTTTGGGTTAGGGTTTTGATGTAATTGGGATTTTAATGTTTAGTCAATAAATTGATGTTGCTTTTACATTCTATTGCATGGATTGTGTGATTACTCTTGTTTTTATTGAAATTACTTGTTGAGCATGATGAGACTGAGAAGTGAATCATGTATTAGCTTCTTAGGGTAATTGCCATTGTCTTATTGAATGCTAGAGATAGGTTTGAGAACCAATGAAATCAATTTAGGATTCCATTTAGCTTAACGAACTTGGAACTATTAACCTTCAATTTGTTGGGTGCGGAAGCTTAATAGGGATAAGTAGGAAAACATAGCCTGAGAAGGTATGTTTTACACATTAGGGTGTCCGATTTATAATCCGTGCATGTGAGTGTAGAAGTAACCGAATTCATAGATTAATTCATAAAATCCTAGTGAATTCAAAACCCTAACCACTTTATTTAATTGATATTTCTCTTGAATTAACTTTGCTGTCATTAATTAGCTTTTAAATTATGTTGTGGATTTTGTTTCAATTTTAGTTTGATTTTTCTCGCACAAATCCAACATCTTTTGGTTTCTCCAACTTGATAAACAACTAGGAAAATCAGTGCTTAACATGCAATCCTCGTGGGAACAATACCCTACTTATCACTTTATTACTTTTTGTGACTAGTGCACTTGCTACACATTGCATGTTGTAATTTCAATGCATCAAGTTTTTAGCGCCATTGTTGGGGATTGATTTTGTGCTAATATTGAATTTTTCTGGTTTTAGCTAGATTGGAGTTTAATTTTAGTTTTAATTGTTTGCTAGTTTAATTTTGCTATTCTTTTTTGTTAGCTTGTGATCTCACGCTTTCTTCCTGTTAGTATATATTAGTGTATGCCCTAGAAACCATTCGTGTTGTCGGTTTCAGAGCATTTTGTCTTGTATCTATATATCATAAATAATAGAAGAAAGAGTTCTTCAATTCATATATATATAAATTGCTTCCTTTATTCATTCGTGCATTTAAAATAAAGTATGTATATGAATTATCCAGATGATTCATTTAATCGGTAAATGAATTATCAAAAAGGGTTCCCTACGGAAGCAATATAATTTGGGCAACTATATTTCACAATAGGCATATCAGATGCTTCTGAAAGATATCATGAGTTGATATAAGTACAGATGACGATGATAGTCATGTCATTGGGGCATTGGTATGGATTAGCAATTGGTGAACTGTTTTTCGAACGTGACCGAATAACGACAAATCACTTGGAAAAGCATGTAGTCAATGATTTATCGTTTGGTCATATCAGTGCACGATGTAGTCCTTTGACCTGAGACATTGTAGTCGGATCCGATACAGATGCGTATGGTTCATATGGTGTATAAGTACGAGACTAATCATATTTCATATAATAAAGCCTATTTGGTCATGTGTTGTTCATATGCGAAAACGAACGATGGTCAAGAGGGGATCCATTGACTTGGAAATATAGGATCAGGAATACCGCTGACTCCATTCAGATTCGAGTTCCTAGATGAACGTCGATAAATGTAAAAAATCAGAATCTCTGGCCAGAGTCTATTATTAGTCATACAAAAGCAAGTTTGTGATGACGAGTTCCGGACATATTGATCGACGATTCGGTAGAAGATCGAGTTTAGGATTTTGACATTCCATGAATCCGTGCTCGATCAGGATATCTCAATGGAGGGACTTTACCTGCATGGTACGTATGATCTGAAATGGGTTCGATGAAGTATTTCTTCATCGTAATTTAGGGACTATGGCACATTGCTAGATGTTTAGCATAGTCGTTGGGCCTCCGGACAAGTTTTTAGATTCATCCAGAACTGGCTCACGGCTAATCCACGGTGGACCTACATGGTCACACCAATAGCCTTGAGAAGTTAGAGAAGGATGAGAGAGAGAAATGATTATCCGAAGAGGGCTAGCACCTTCTGAGGGCAATAACAGGATTTCTAAAGTAATAGTTACATAGAAAATTATTTGTGACATTTTAAGGGTTAAAATGGTCAAGCAATAATTAATTATATTTAATTATTATATCTTCAAGTGTTAAGATTAATGAGCTGAACAAAAATATCCTTTTAATAGTTAAAGGGTAAAAGGGTAAATTTATGGGTTGTTAATGTAAACTAGTTTAGTTTACATGGGCCCTTGAATAATATTGATTATTCAAAGGGTAGCATAATAAATTCATGGGGTCCCTTTTTAAAATAAGATTTTATTGGGCTTAGAAGTGAAAAATAAATAATTGCAAAATTGCCCAAGTATATAAAAATGCAAAAGTTTGCATTTTAGTTCATTCTTCAATTGTTCACTCAAAAACAAACTAAAACTCTCTCTCAAACCCACAGCCACTCTCTAATCTCTCAAGGTGGTGTTAAAGTGTGGAGGTTTCATCCTTTTGAGGCTAATCTTCATCAATCCAAAGCAAAGGAGTAGGTATAATCTCTTTTCAAGCTTTGCATGAAAACTGGTTTTGTGAATCCTACCTTTCAAGTTTTCAATCATCACTTCCACCACTCTTCATGCATGCTGATTTTAAAAAATGGTATCAAAGCCTAAAAGCTCCATGCATGTCATTTTTTAGCAAAAAATCAGGTTATAACATGTGTTCATATGTTCATCATACTTAGTTGAGTTTGCATGTTGGTGGTTTGGTTCAAAAATGATTTTTTCATCTTAGATCTCTACATGCATGTCTTGGCCATACTTAGATAAGAGGTAGATGTTCATTTTTCTTCTCATTCTCATTTGTTTTGAATGATGGTAATGGTTATAATGAGCATGCCTTTGTAATGAATGAGTTGCTTGATGTAACAAGCATGTTTGATGCATGTGTGTGTCTCGGCCATCTCTTTATTTTAGGAAAACATGTTTTTTCTTCTTGCTCTAATATGTATGGATATGTTAGAATGTGATTTATAGCATGTTTGGATGAAGGTCATTGCATGAGATATGTTGAGAACTGCATGCATGCATATATGTCATTCTCGGCCATGACTAGTTTTGCCATAAGGATATGTCATTTCATTCATGCATTGATGAATGATGTTTAAGGAAATGTTGCATGATGATTTATTTAGTAAAATGTTCATGCATGTTTATTTCCATGACTTTGATTAAATTATTTATGTTCTGACATGCTAAATGTGTTATCCTTTAATTTGATTAAAGTATATTTTTGCATAAAGTGTATGCAAATGTTGCAAATGTTTAGTGGTGGAATTTGATGCTAGCATAAAGTTATGGATTATTGATTCATATGATGAATTGTGATATTATATATGATGGTGGTAATTTTTACGTAAAATATTTAATTTGATTAAATTATTTTATAATGCATCATTGCATGACATAAATTATTATATTTTTGAAATGTAATAATTTGGTTGTTTGAATGGTTTCAAAAATTGATGATGCAAGATGACATGATTGTCTTTGAGAAGATAAATGTGTCATAAAAAATATTACTTTAGTTAAAAGTAACTTGTGTCATAGAATGATTACTCTTGGAGTAATAAAATCCATTTATCTATGCCATGCAGACTTTTGTGAAAAATATTGAAATGATGCTAACAATTAAATAATATATCTTTGGGTGGAATATGACAAAAGTGTTTGTGTAATGATTCATATAAAATGTGTAATTGTTGCATGCCCCAAAATTATGATTAAATTGCCACATGAATATACATATATAATATCTATTAATATATGAGATATATTTATATTTATATATATTAGTGTATATATATATATATATATATATATAATTTAAATAATTGTTTATATATATATAATGAATGAATATTAGATTAGAGGGTTGATCATGGGCGCCATTTGGCTTTCAAAATATTCAAAAGTGTTATATATATATATATATATACTTTAAATAATTGTTTATATTCATGCCTTTAAATAATTGTTTATTATATTTGGTATGAATGTTTAATATTTATTTATATAAAGAATGAATATTAGATTAGAGGGTTGATCATGGGCGCCATTTGGCTTTCAAAATATTCAAAAGTGTTTGTAATATTATTTTATTAAATGGCTTGTAATAATTAAATTTTATTTATTTATTTTAATCGGGCCTGCATGCCTAAGATCCAATTTGTAATAAAATCGGCTAGACGGGAACCGAAGAGCATCCAGATGACGATCCAATCAAAGATATAATATTAGGGTAAATATTTTGCCTTTAGGATGTATTTTCGAAAAGCCTCATGGTCAACCCACATGCTTTAATTTATGCATATATGTGATATGTATGAATGGTTAATTAAACATGACATGCTAAAAATGAATTAACTAAGGTTAAACCTAAATCTCCCCAATTTAAAATTATTAAATCCAAGTCTACCATTGTGGGATAACTAAATTCTTTGATATAAATTTTAATATCCCAAGATTTCTATTATGTGAGGGATATAATCTTTATATCATAGAATTAAGTTGATCTTGTTCTTGGATGGATATTTTCACCTTGACCAAGATTTCTATTATGTGAGGACATGATGAAAATGCCGTCCTAAGAAAGCACAATGGTTCGGATTTAACTAGCCTAGGGTACCAAGAATTCTATTATGTGAGTTATTTGAAGCTAGGACAAGGAATATGAATCAAACCTTATATAGTGATATAAAAGGAAAATAGTTTCCTACTTATTAGACTTAATTAACCAAGAATTCTATTATGTGAGGTTAATTGAATTTAATGAGGAATTGATTCCCCACTAAGAAATTTAATCCTACGAAAATTTTCAGATCCTATTTAAGGGAGTGTAGGACTTGAATAAAATAGTGGGAGCTAATTTGATTATGCATTAAAAAGGTTTAAAAGATTACAAGACACTAATAAAATTACTTTTCTTCGCAGTTTCATCTTTGTGATAAATAATCGAAAAATGGCCAACAATGTTCTCCTAAGGATAATGGACAATAACATGTTAACCGAACCCAACCTAAAAGATTGGCTAAGAAATCTTAGAATTGTTCTAGATTTTGAAAGAATTGCTTATGTCCTGGAAGCACCTCTTCCACTTGATATTGGACCGGAAGCTCCACAAGCTGAGCTTGATGCTCTTGAAAGGTGGAGAGAGGATAGTAGGAGGGCTAAAAATTACATGCCAGCCTCCATGAATAGAGAACTTCAAACTAAGCATGAAGAGGTTTCAAATGCTTATGTTATCCTCATAGCTCTACAAGAGTTATACAGCGAAAATCCAAGAGTGGTTGAGTATGAGTTATGTGCATCCCTCTTTAGCATGAAGTTGAGGGAAGGGGTACCTCCAACTGATCATACTCTTAAGATGATTAATGGATTAGGTCGACTGGATGGATATGGGGTGGTCATGCCAGACCGCCTCAAAGTGAATTTGATTCTACAATCCCTTCCTCTAAGTTATAAACTGTTTATAACTAACTACAATCTCAATAGGATTGAAAGAAACCTGTCTAAATTACTAAATAAGCTTAAAGAATTTCATAGGCAGAATGTGAAAGGGAAAGGACATGAGGATGTCTTTGCTGCCTCCACCAGTAGGGCCAATAAAAGGCCCAAAAAAGCTACCAAAAGGAGGTCCAAAAGTTGGACCTAAGAATAAGAGCTTCAAGAAGCCAGCGGCAAAGGCATAGAAGGCCAATGCAAAGGGAAAATGTTTCCACTATGGAGAAGATGTACACTGGAAGGGGAACTCTCGTCAATACCTGAACAGTCTAAAGAAAGGCAAAGGAAAAGCAGGTATGAACCAATGTCTTATGATTGAATATGAATTAAGTGTTAATTCTGATAGTCATTCCTGGATATTAGATTCAGCAGCAACATCTCATGTTTGTATGTCTTTGCAGGTACTTCAGAATAGTTCTAAAGTGACAAAGGGCGAGATAATTTTGAGGATGGCAAATGGGGCACGAGTTGCAGCCGAGGCCATGGGGACTTGCCCACTAAGACTACCTTCAAGACATGTTTTGAATTTGCTTAAAATATTGTACTTTGAAAAAGCCACTAGAAACATCATTTCTATTTCTGCTTTGCGTAAAGCAGGTTATTATGTACTGTTTAATGGAAATAAATGTTCAATACATTTTGGAAATGTTTTAGTTGGTAAAGCTGTGAATACAAATGGTTTGTATGTCTTAGAATTGAATGACTATGCTTCAATCAATACCATTTCTAATAAAAGAACTCGATCTGAATCAAATCCTAAAATTCTATGGCATCATAGATTAGGTTATATAGGAGAGAGAAGATTAGTACAGCTTGGAGAAAGTGGGATCCTGAACTCATTGTGTTTTGAACCCTATCCAACCTATGAATCATGTCTCCAAGGAAAGATGACCAAGTCTGCCTTTAAGAGTAAAGGAGAGCGAGCTAAACAACTATTAGAACTCATACATACAGATGTATGTGGACGATTCAGTACTTTAGCCAGAGGAGGATTTGAATACTTCATTACCTTTACAGATGATATGTCACGATATGGGTATTTGTATTTAATGAAATACAAATCCGAATCCTTTGAAAAATTCAGAGAATTCAGGAATGAAGTAAAAAATCAAACTGGAAAGAGTATTAAAATACTACGATCAGATCGTGGGGGTTAATACTTGAGTATAGAGTTTCAAGAGTTCTTAAAAGAAAATGGGATCATCTCACAATTGACTCCTCCTTATACACCCCAGCTTAATGGAGTGTCTGAAAGGAGAAATCGCACCTTATTGGATATGGTACGATCAATGGTGAGTTTTACAAACTTACCAAGGTCTCTGTAGGGGTACGCTCTCCAGATCGCTGTGCACATCCTTAATAGGTTCCCATCTAAAATTGTCCAGAAAACACCGTATGAGATATGGTATGGAAAACGTCCAAGTCTGAATTATATGAAGATTTTGGGCTGCCCAGCTTATGTTAAATTGGTTAAATATGATAAGCTGGATGTTAAATCCGAGAAGGGTCGGCTCATTGGATATCTTAAAGATAGTTTAGGATATTAATTTTACTTCCCAAGTGATCAAAGAGTTTGGATCAGTAAAAATGCGCACTTCCTCGAGAACGAATTCTTGGAGGAAGACGGTGTTGGAAGAAATATTAAACTCAAGGAAAGTTCGAAGAGCCAAGAATCGAGATTGCTGAAGATGGAACGTCCACTCAGCGAACCTCAATATCAGATACTATGGTTCCAGTACGAAAGTCTTCTAGAATATCAAAACCTCCAGAGAGATATGGGTTCCTACATGAGCAAGATTTTGAATCTTACTTAGTGGGAGTAGATGATCATGGTGATGATCTTAGAAGCTATGAAGAAGCAATACTGGATAGAGATTCAGGAAAATGGCTGGAAGCGATGGATTCTGAGATAGAATCAATGCATGCCAATCAAGTATGGTCGCTTGTGGATCCACCAGAGGGAATAGTTCCTATAGGTTGCAAATGGGTCTACAAGAGAAAAGTTGGCAAGTGTGGGGAGGTAGAAACCTTCAAAGCCCGACTGGTGGCGAAAGGTTATACTCAGAAACAAGGATTGGATTATGAGGAAACCTTCTCGCCCATAGCTAGATTAAATCCATCCGTATAATGCTAGCCATCGCAGCATACCATGATTATGAAATTTGGCAGATGGATGTCAAAACAGCTTTCCTTAGTGGGTTTATTGAGGAAAACATCTACATGGAACAACCGATAGGTTTTGTATCCTCTACTGAAAGACATAAGGTATGCAAATTGCATCGATCCATTTATGGATTGAAGCAAGCTTCAAGAAGCTGGAACATTAGATTTGATGACATAATCAAATCGTTTGGTTTTGTTAAGAATCTGGATAAGCCCTGTGTATACAAATAGGTTAAAGATCATGCCATTACGTTTCTCATATTATATGTAGATGACATACTTTTAATGGGAAATGATATAGGCATGATGACAAAGATTAAAGTTTGGTTGTCCAAAACCTTCTCGATGAAAGACTTAGAAGAAGCGACATATGTCTTGGCATTCATGTCTATAGAGATAGAACGAAAAGGGTAATTGGATTATCCCAGAAATTGTACATAGAGAAAATGCTAAAAAGATTTAGCATGAAGAACTCTGAGAGAGGTCTCTTGCCCTTCACTCACGGTCTTCATCTTTCTAAGGAGATGGGTCCAAAGACCGATGAAGAGCGGCAGCGGATGCGTAATGTGCCTTATGTGTTTGCCGTAGGCAGCTTAATGTATGCAATGCTATGTACAAGACCTGATATAGCTTATGCTGTAAGTGTTACGAGCAGATATCAGTCAAACCCAGGGGAGAAACATTGGTCAATTGTAAAATTGATCCTTGAGTACTTGAGAAGAACTAAGGATCTAGTTCTGAGTTATGGATGTTCAGAGTTAAACATCCAAGGATACTCAGATTCTGATTTCCAATTAGATATTGATATAGAAAGTCTACGTCAGGGTACATTTTTATATGTAATGGAGGAGCTGTTAGTTGGAAAAGGTCCAAACAGACAACCACAGTTGACTCCATTACAGAAGCTAAATACATTGCTGCTTCAGAAATAGCGAAGGAGGCTATTTGGATGCGAAAGTTCGTAATTGAACTTGGTGTGGTTCCAAACATAGCTTACCCGATAAGCATGTTCTCTAACAATACTGGAGCTATTGCACAGGAAAAGGAACCAAGGGCACACAAAAAATCCAAACACATTCAGCGTAAGAGAATTTGTTGGAGCCGGAGAGATTATAATTCTGAAGACTTCTTCAACAGAAAATGTAGCTGATCCACTAACTAAGGCGATGACACTGAAGTAATTGGACCATCATCTTGAGAAGATGGGTATGAGATACAACATCGAATGGCTTTATGATGCGTGGTTATTACAACATGCAATGATAGCAAGTATACTAGTCGCACAAAGTAATAAAGTGATGAGTGAGTATCATTCCCACGAGGACTGCTAGCTAAACCCTAAGTTTACTAATGTTCTCAAGTTGGAGTAACCGAAATCTTTGGATAAACGGGAGCAAAATTAATTACAAAAACTAACCCTGAACTATCTAATTTAAAACTGTAACTACAAATGCAAAGTGAAAAAAATATGGATTAATCTAATTCAAGTAAAAACGGGTAAGGTTTTGACTTCATCCGGATTTTATGGGTTTAACTTAAACATTAAGGTGTACGCGGCGTTGTTATACTACTAATTACTGCTAGGCAGTTTTTAAGGTGAGTTCTGGTTTCTAGCCAATATACCCTTAATTCAATCCACATTCATATGCATTGTCTGTAAATCGGATTCACTAAGGTATGAAACATACCTTCTCAGGCTATGTTCTCCTATTCTTCCTTATTAACTTTCCACACCCAACAAATTGAAAGTTAACAAGTCCAAAATCATTAGGCAAAAGAGTCCTATAATGATTTCATTGATTCTTGAATCTATCTCTAGCATTCAACACTAAAATGGTGTTAACCCAAGAAGCTTAACATGAATCATTTCTCAATCTCATCATGTTCATCATATACAAGCATCTAAAACTCAGAGCAAACACACAAACACAACATAATCATATGAAAATAAACAATAAATCACTCAACCCATTAAAATCCGAATATCCATCAAAACCCTAACCCAAAAAGAGTTAGTTCATAGCTAAATCAACACTACAACTACGAAAAACGATAATATTCAAGCGCAACATAATGAAAAATAAAAGAAAGAATAAGAAATCTCCCCAAATGATAAATCTTCTGGTTCGAATCCAGTCTTCAACCTTCCATCGCTCATAAAATGTTCCAAACTTAAACAAGAAAAATGTAAAAGACTGCTTAACCTACTTTTTCTGGACTCCTAAACAATTTGGCAAGTGTTTTCTTTTATACCTCGCACAAAACCCTCAGAAAAACACGCACAAAGTAAAAATGTGCGTTTTACAAAATTGAATTTCGTAACCGTCGCCGTGGCGAAGAACTAAGCAAATATGGGTCTCGTCTGCCTTACTTCGTCACGGCGAAGCTTCTTGAAAAAGTCTAAATTTACAAGAATGCCCCTTCGCTTGCATTTTCGCTTGATTCTTCGATCCTCGGTGCTCTCTCTCATGGGAACAAGCCTCATCGTGCTTTATCCTGCTTCAGAACTCTCCCATCTTCTGAGATCCGCTTACTTCTGAGTCCAAAATTTACAATTTTGTCCTTATTTGCGCAAAAATGTCCATTTTAACCTGAAACACAAAATGTGAAGAATTAAGCCACAATTCAGGTAAAAATGAAGTGGAAAGTATCCGAAATCCAACTAAAATGTCTAACAAAAACTGTATAATCCATGGATTATCACTTTAGTGCAAGTGGGAGTTTGTTAGTGTATATTAGTGTATGCCCTAGAAACCATTCGTGTTGTTAGTTTCAGAGCATTTTGTCTTGTATCTATATATCATAAATAATAGAAGAAAGAGTTCTTCAATTCATATATATATATATATATATATATATATATATATATATATATATATATATATATATATATATATATATATATATATATATATATATATATATATATATATATATATATATATATATTGCTTCCTTTATTCAGTAATGCATTTAAAATAAAGTATGTATATGAATTGTCCAGATGATTCATTTAATCGGTAAATGAATTATCAAAAAGGGTTCCCTACGGAAGCAATATAATTTGGGCAACTATATTGCACAGTAGGCATATCGGATGCTTCCGAAAGATATCATGAGTTGATATAAGTACGGATGACGATGATAGTCATTTCACTGGGGCATTGGTATGGATTAGCAGTTGGTGAACTGTTTTTCGAACGCGACCAAATAACGACAAATCACTTGGAAAAGCATGTAGTCAATGATTTATCGTTGGGTCATATCAGTGCACGATGTAGTCCTTTGACCTGAGACATTGTAGTCGGATCCGATACGGATGCGTATGGTTCATATGGTGCATAAGTACGAGACTAATCATGTTTCGTATAATAAAGCCTATTTGGTCATGCGTTGTTCATATGCGAAAACGAACGATGGTCAAGAGAGGATCCATTAACTCGAAAATATAGGATCAGGAGTACCGCTGACTCAATCCAGATTCGAGTTCCTAGACAAACATCGATAAATGTCAAAAATCAGAATCTCTTGCCAGAGTCTATTATTAGTCATACAAAAGCAAGTTTGTGATGACAAGTTCCGGACATATTGATCAAAGATTCGGTAGAAGATCGAGTTTAGGATTTTGACATTCCATGAATCCGTGCTCGATCAGGATATCTCAATGGAGGGACTTTACCTGCATGGTACGTATGATCTGAAATGGGTTCGATGAAGTATTTCTTCATCATGGTTTAGGGACTATGGCACATTGCTAAATGTTTACCATAGTCGTTGGGCCTCCAGACAGGTTTATGAATTCATCCAGAACCGGCTCACGGCTAATCCATGATGGACCTACATGGTCACACCAATAGCCTTGAGAAGTTAGAGAATGATGAGAGAGAGAAATGATTAAATATCCTTTTAATAGTCAAAGGGTAAAAGGGTAAATTTATGGGTTGTTAATGTAAACTAGTTTAGTTTACATGGGCCCTTGAATAATATTGATTATTCAAAGGGTATCATAATAAATTCGTGGGGTCCCTTTTTAAAATACGATTTTATTGGGCTTGGAAGTGAAAAAATTACAAAATCCCCCAAGTATATAAAAATGCAAAAGGTTGCATTTTAGTTCATTCTTCAATTGTTCACTCAAAAACAAACTAAAACTCTCTCTCAAACCCACGGCCACTCTCTAATCTCTCAAGGTGGTGTTAAAGTGTGGAGGTTTCATCCTTTTAAGGCTAATCTTCATCAATCCAAAGCAAAGGAGTAGGTATAATCTCTTTTCAAGCTTTGCATGAAAACTGGTTTTGTGAATCCTACCTTTCAAGTTTTCAATCATCACTTCCACCACTCTTCATGCATGCTGATCTTACACTTCCTTTCTGTGTAGTTTATGCAAAGAGCTAGACGTCATTTAGTGGTTGCCATTGATCTAGAGATTGAAAGAACCGTAAGAAGACTTAACAGAGAAAGAAGAGAATGAGAGGCGATAGTCATTGAGATGGCGAAAAATAGAACATTGAGGGAATTCTCAGTGCTCTCGGTTGATGGTAGTGGTCCAAGTATAACTAGGCCACTAGTGCAAGCCAATAACTTTGAAATAAAGCCAACAATCATCCATATGATCCAACAGTTGGTACAATTTAAGGGAGATTTGAAGGAAGATCCAAATTCACACATTGCAAACTTCTTAGAGATCTGCAATACCTTCAAATCAAATGGAGTGTCAGATGACACCATCAGATTAAGATTATTTCCTTTTTCATTAAGGGATAAAGCAAAAGGATGGTTAATGGCACTACCACCAGGAACAATCACAACCTAGAATGACTTGGCACAAAAGTTCCTGACTAAATACTTCCCTCCAACGAAATCGGCAAAGATGGAAAATGATATCACATCATTTCTACAGTAAGAGACTGAATCACTTTATGATGCTTGGGAAAGATATAAGGAGCTACTAAGAAAGTTTTCGTACCATGGTTTGTTGGTTTGGATGCAAGTCCAAACGTTCTATAATGGGTTGATGATAAATGTGCAAACGATGGTGGATGCAGCATCTGGAGGAGCATTGCAAAACAAGACACCTGAAGAAGCTTATGAGTTACCTGAAGTCCTAGCCAGTAACAACTGTCAGAGACCCAATGAGAGAATGCAGTCGAAGATGTCTATGGGTTGTAATGCCCCACTTGAGGTACGTAGTTAATGCTTCTTCTTTTGCTCTTTTTGAGTTGATTCATTAGTATTATTGTTTGGTTGGCCTTACAGTGATATGTTGAACACTTGCCTTGAAATGGTTGAAAATATAAGAAGTTTAGTGTTTCAGGCTTCGCCGGGGCGAAGAATAATCCTCGCCGCGGCGAAGCGATGTTGAAGCCTTGGGGAAGCTGTTAGAGTAGATGCCCTAGAGCTAATCAATTATTGTAGAATTGACTCTTTGTAATAATGTTCATTAATCAATAATAAAAGGCATTTTATTCTATATCGCGTAAATCATTATTATTGCAATATGTATTGATATATGTCCTTAGAATGGTAGAACCGTGACGAGGGTATCAAGTGTTTCAAACTTGATAGTGAGAACCCTATGAGCACATATGGTGGCCATTCTAGAAACGTCCGTAGCCCCAGTATTATTCTGAAGTAAGGGCATAGATAATACGGTAAGGCTATCATAGTGTTGAACGACCCTGTCGAAAGGCAGTGACTGATCTCACTTGTCAAGCTTTTTTGGTGACAACCTGGTGCAACACATGGGTGCTTGTTGTAGGCGGATATACCGCAACAAGTTCACTGGACTGACCCACCAGAGGATTCCATATGGATGGTAACCCCAGTGTCTATGGAACAAATCCTCTAACGAATGGTGGTGCATGTGATCCTTAGACTTGAGATCACCAGAGCGCCTTGTGCACCAATTGGTACAGTTTGACACTAGCCTAACGCAGTTCTATTCAGAGTGTCAGTACGGTGGTGATTGGCTATATCAAGAAATGTATCAAGACTATGGTGGATTGACAAAGGATTCATCACTCCCGGGTATGGGAGAAGTTATCTCACGGTGCAATTCAGTATATGGCAATGACACTGAAACTGTGGCCACAGTGGGATTGAGTTGTTGCTCATCCATTATTAATATCGGGTCATTGGTCCAAACGAATATATAATATCGAGTAACCAAAGGTTGACACTATTTCTATGCCTTCGTCTCGTCGAGATAACGTATGATGAAAGGATCGTATTATACGGTAACCATATCGTTGACAGGTAGCTACTTTGCTGAATCCGAATCTATCGGGTGGCCATGATGCCTTGCAAGGGGCCAATCTTGGTCTGTGTATTAGTGAGACGATTAATTGGTGTTAATCGCGATACTATACACTACCGGTATGATGAGGAGCCTATGAGTCACACACATAGAAGATAATTTAAGAGCCAAGAAGAAAGAAGGGCGTTTTCGTCTTTTTGGGCGAAGGGGTATTTTGGTAATTTCACAGTGCAATTAAATTTCTTTGAGGTCGTAGCCTTTTTATTTAATTTGTTAAAAATTAAATAAGTGGAATTACGGTTGAATGTGTGTTCGCACATATTCAAATAAATTATCATTATTGTTAAATGTTAATATATATATTAAATATATATTAATTGATTTTTAATTGAAATAATGATGAAATAAATAAAATATCTAATTTGGGAGTGTTTGGCAACATGGGGTGTTTGGGTTGGAGCCCAAGCCCATTCCATGTGGGAATAGGCAACTTGGTTTGCCTATAAAAAGAATAGTGTTTGTGTGTTTTATTAATTAATTCAATTTTTGCCTTTTTGAAAAACAAAGAGAAAAACACAACACCCCATACACTCACTCCCACGCCACTATCACCCTTTTGATTGAAAAATCAAATACTTCTTTTCTTCTTGATTTCTTAAGGCCAAGGAGGATCTAGCAAATCCCTCCTTGGTTCTTGGTGGTTGTCTTCGTGTGGACTTCTTGGTTCGATCCTATACTTGGATCGGTAGCAAACACGTTCAGAGACAACATTGGTGGAGCCTCCAACGTGGGTATGAATCCAAACCTTTGGATTTATTTTTCTGCAGATTCTATAAAATATAAACTGTAATTTTCTATGCCCTGATTTTGGGTTCTAAGGAATGATCCATGGTTGTAATTTTTTTTGTTTTCCGCTGCGCAACCGGGTTGTTTCCTAACAGAAGCTGCTGGACAGTTTCGCCGCGGTGTCAGAAGCTTCCTCGCCACGGTGACGTGCCAACCAAAATGTTTGTTAAGTTTTAGATATTTTCTTCCCTAAGGGCAATTTGACCATTCTACCCCTAATTAGTAGGAAAAGTGGGGAGTAATATGTAAGGAATTTTCATGGAGAATATGTTGATATGGGGGTGTGTTTGTAATGAATCAAAGGATATAGATGAAATTCTCAAGGAAGAGTAAGGGCAAAATGGGAATGCTTGTGTATAAATTTCATTAAAAGGAATTAAGTCATTGCAAACCCTTCATTCTTCTTCTCCATCGCCACTCTCCTTTCTTACTTCCTCTCAAATTCTCTTTCTTTTGTTCAAGGATTTTTAGAGGGCTTTTAGAGTGATTTGGGGTAGAAAATCAATCTAAGGCATCCTAAGGTAAGGATTCTTGCTTTGGATGTGAAGTTTTGTGAGATTTTGAGTATATTTGAATATTGAGGGTTTTTGTTCTTTTGTTTAAAGAGTAGAGAAAAAGTCAAGCAAACCAAGAGAAAGGAAGAGCTAGTGAGATCTCTCCATAACAAGGTAAGTAAATCCCAACCCAAGTGAGATTTGAGAATTTTCTTGATTAGGGTTTTAATAACAATTATGGATGTATGTTATATACGTGTTATATGCTATGTTATTGAGTCTTAAATGGAGATTATTATTGCTTTGTGATTGTTCATACATTTCAAGTATAAGAAGTGAGATGTGGGTTGGAAAGGTAGTTTGAGATGGAATTTAAGGATATTGAGAAATCCTTTTTGGAAGTGTCATTCTTTGGCAGGAATTATGGCTATGTGAGGGAGTTTCTCCCCATTTTGGATGGTTAGAGAAAGACATAGAATTATTGTTATAGTAGAGTTTTGTTATGCACTTGAGTTGTTTGATGAAATTCCTAATAGAGGTTTGAGTATGAGTAGTGAACCTTAATTCTTGCAACATTGCATATTGGCATTTTATAAGTGCATTAGTGGAGATGAACCATCCATAGGCATTAATTGTGCATTGAGAAGTGACTTAAGAAAGAGTAGGAAACTTTGTGTATGCACTTGCTCTAAAAGTAGAGAACTTTGTGGATGCAACTACTCTAAGGGTAGAGAGAATGAGAAGTTCTAGAGTAGAGTGAATGACAAGAGTATTAGAAATGGGTTGATGCTTTGTGATCATCACCCGACAGTTATGAGAATCGGGTTGATGCTTTGTGATCATCACCCGATTAGTTATCAGAATCGGGTTGATGCTTTGTGATCGTCACCCGAAAGTCATGAGGACCGGGTAGGTGCTTTGTGGTCTCCATCCGATAGTTACGAAAACCGGGTAGGTGCTTCGTGATCCCCACTCGGTAGTCACTAAGAACGGGTTGGTGCTATGTGAACTCCACCCGAAAGTCATGAAGAGTGAGATGGTGCTGTGTGAACGCCATCCGACCGTACCTCCGGTAAGATGAGGCCATGACGTTTAGTAGGAAACAACAGAAAGTGTGAGGAAAGAATTAAGAGAAATACATACGGGGATAAACAGATAGAGGGTTTACTTACTGAGCATTATTTTGTGCTCACCCCGTTATTTTCCTTTGTGGATGCAGGATCTAGGTGATGATGTAGTCGGAGGGGCATCGGCAAGCGAGGAGCAATAGCTACACTGTTTCCCCTGTTTTTGTCTTTTTAAATGGCTTTTTGTAAATAATGCTCTTTGTGTATAAAAGACTTATTAAATATAATAAAAAGAAAAGTTTTGGGCCCATTTTCTATTGTTATTATGCATGCATTGTACTAGTTTACAACAATTGTTACATTTTTGGTATCAGAGCAAAGATTTTGGGATTGAACAGTGTACTATTCTCATCGCCACGACGTCCTGTAACCAACTGTGTGAGTTAATTCTTTCCTTACAGTAATTGTTTCTCGAGTTCATTGGTGTGATTGTTTTGTAAATGAGGCGTAGTTATCGGAATCGTGGTAAGGGTGTGGTGAATGAAGGAGAACCTTCTAACCCACTAGAGTCTACGCCCCCTCCCTTGGATGAAGCTAGAATCGGGGAATTGTACTAGTTTATAACAGTTGTTACATGGGTATTCATGAAGTTGATGCTAACACGACCATTTCAGCCCAACTTACAGCACTTCAAAAGCAATTAGGAGGTATGTAAGTGAATTCTATTCAAACACCTCAACTGACATGTGATTTTTGTGTAAGTAACCATGCGAGCAATGAATGTCAAGTGGGGAACGCCTTTGCTTCAACTTCATCATCATCAGAACAAGTCAACTATTTGGCAGGGAATCAGAGACAACAAAACAATCCTTTCTCCAACACGTATAATCCTAGTTGAAGAAATCATCCAAACTTGTCCTAGGGCAATCAGAATCAATAGAATAGCCAATGGAATCAAAGAACAGTGCCAAACAATCAAGTGGGGGTGAATAATCAACTAGGGGATCACAAATTGTCAAAATTGGAGGATATGTTCAGGAAATTCATGCAAGAGACCACAGGTTTCATGAGTGAGACGAGGGAAACTTTCAGAAACCAAGGGGCATCCATTTGAAACTTGGAGGTACAAGTGTGGCAAATAGCCGAAAAGCTGAATGAGCGACCACAAGGTTCCCTACCAAGCAACATGGTGACAAATCCATGTGAACAAGTAAATGCAATAATTTTAAGAAGTAGAATAGTCTTGGAAGAGGTTGAACAAAAAGGGAAGGATGAGAACCCACCAAGTAAAGTGAAGGAAGAATCAAATAAAGAAATCGATGAAGAAATCAGGGTTGAAAAGAAGCCAACAAGTTCCAAAGAAGAAAAACCAAAGAGGGCAGAGAGGCCAAGGCAAAAGAAAGAAAAATTGCCATTTCCTAAGCTACAACCGGAGTTGGGACATCACACCCCTCCAGTGCCTTTTCCTTAGAGGCTCAGAAAGGAAAATCAGGATAAGCAGTTCACGAAATTTCTTGATGTATTTAAAAAATTACATATTAATATTCCTTTTGCAGATGCCTTACAACAGATGCCGAGCTACGCAAAATTTCTCAAGGAAATTCTGTTAAATAAAAGGAAGTTGCAAGAGGAGGAAACAATGATGCTTACGGAGGAATGCAGTTCCATTCTATAGAAGAAATTGCCACTGAAACTCAAGGATCCAGGGAGTTTCTATATCCCTTGTGTCATAGGAGATATTACGTTTGATAAGGTTTTGTGTGATTTGGGTGCAAGTATAAATCTAATGCCTTTTTCCATTTTCAAGAAACTAGGGATTGGTGAAGTGAAGCCGCAATCATATCCTTGTAGCTTATAGATAGATCCATCAAGCATCTAAGGAGCATTATTGAAGATGTACTAGTTAAAGTGGATAAATTCATTTTTCCAGCCGATTTTTTTGTGTTGGATATGGAAGAAGACAAAAAGATTCCTCTCATCCTAGGATGACCATTTCTTGCCACTGGAAGAGCCTTAATTGATGTACAAGTGGGGAAGTTGATTATAAGGGTGCAAGAGGAAGAAGTGACATTCAATGTCCTTGAGACTCTGAAAGTTCCATCGAAGCAAGATTCATGTTTCAAAATTGACTCGGTGGATAAGTTAGCAATTAAAACTTCCAAGATTGATGATCCTAATTCGCCAATTAAGGGATGCATGGTCAAGTCAAGGCAAATCAAAGATGAAGACCATAAACCAGAAGTTTACACAACATTCCAAGTGGGCCACAATCGAGCATTTGTCTTCACAAAGGACGAATTTCTTAGTTCAAGAAGGCTAATGGAAAGTTAAAAAATCAGAAATTTGTCGATGAGAATGCTCAACCCTAAAACGAATGACCAAGGGATGGAAATGGGTGGTTAAGCTCTCAACAAAGACTCAATGTGATAAGAATCATCAACAATGGAAGCCTCAGTGCAGGGAAAATTTTCGGGAAGAGATGTGTCTGGATTAACAAAGGACTTGAGAAAGTCGAGCTTCCGACTATAAACAAGCGCTTCTTGGGAGGCAACCCAAGTGTTCTCATTTTTTTTTAGTTGTTTTAAATTCGTTTATATGTTTTATGACTTAGGAAACAGTTTAATTTCGTTTGTTTTTGGTGTTTCAGGTGAATGATAAAAAATGTGGAAAAATTTGGAATTCTCCAGATTTCATTGCGGCAAAGTTATTCTTCACCGCGGCGTTGTACTCACTGCCAAAGTTTATCGCAACGAGAAATTTTCTTTGCCGCGACATCGAGTGTATCAAACAAATGGATCAAGAACTTCACCGCAACGAAGTCTGCTTTCTATAAATATTCGCGATGACTCTTCATTTTCGTGAAAACTTCCAAGAACCAAACACTTCCACCTTCAATCCAGAGAGTTTCTAGTGAATTTTCTTCCTACTACTCCACTCCTTAACCCTTATAAACACTAAATCACCTCACTTTTTTAAGGATTTTTGCAAAATATTGAAGAAAAGTTTGGAAACCCTAGGTTTTCAAAATTTGGGGATCTTGCAATCTGGCAGAAATCAGTGAAATTGGTGGTGAATTCGTCATGGGTGTGGTAAGATTTCAAGTTCTCTAGCCTTAAATTTGATCAATTGCAATTGTTAATGCTTGAAGTTTGAGAAATTGATTGAATCAGTTGAGTTGTGGACTTTGATGCAATTTGTGGGTGATTTTGACTTAAGAAGTGCTGAGTTGATTTGTTTTGTGTTGAGGAAGTTGGGTTTTTGATTTTGAAGTGGTTTGATTGAGTTTGGAAGAGTGGTAATTTTGGGGTGTAAGTGTAATTTTTGAAACCTTTGTGTGAATTGAGGAGTGATTGTGGTTTGTCGAAAGTGTGCTTTAGTGTTGAATTGTCGAGTTGAATCACTACGTTTAGGGGTAGATTTAGGTGATCACTTTTGAAAACCAAAGTAAAGGAAAACAGCTCGATAGTAGATTTGTTAATCAGAAGGCTAGGCAGTGTTATGAAGGCACAATTAAAAGAAGGATTGACCACCGTCCATAGAGAAGATTGGATTCGAGGGAGAGGTTGGGATATCTTTTTGCATGAATCGGAGCACTTAGCCATAGAGCCAATAGTAATAGAATTTTATGCCAACTTCCCTGAGTGTGAGCCTAGGCATGTTTATGTGAAGGGTATTAAAGTGCAAATTAGTGCGAAGATTATCAATGATTTCTACAGGATTGATCCAATTGACCATGATGAGTATTTGGAATTCAAAAAGAAGGAGATTAACGAGGAGGAGATTCTTAAGGTCATAGCAAAGCCGGGTACATCTTGGGAAATTTCGAAGAAGGGGAGAAGAAGCATAAAAGAAACTAATTTGATTCCCATGGCTAGATTGTGGCAGTATTTTGTTTGTGTGCGGATGGTCCCAGAAACGCATTACAGTACGGTGGTTTTTGAGCAAGCAGTGTTACTTTATGCCATTGCCACTGGAAAGAAAATGGATGCGGGGAATATAATAATGGAGAGTATACGACATGCAGCTAATCCAGGGAGAGGGAGCTTCGCCTTCCCACATCTCATCACTGAGATTTGCACTCGAGCGGGAGTCAAGAAGGCAGATGATGAACCACTTCTTTATCTTGCCACACCCTTCGATCATAACTATTATTAAAAGCTTCTAGAGCGTCATCCCGGTGAAGGACTCAGCTTTGGATCGAAAAGACAAAGAACCACAACAACGGCCACAACATCTAGTTCAACATCCATGACAAGGGAGCTGTTGCATCAAATTTTGGACAAGGTGAATAGGATGGAACGACGTCAAGATTGGATGGCAGGGCAAACTCAAGTGATGTACGAGATGCAATACAATTGCTGCACCAATCTGGGCATTGATGTTTCAAACTTCCAATGGCAAGATTGGCAAGAAGAGGAAGAAGATGATGACGTCGAAGGAGAAGAGGAAGACGACGAATGAAGCCTGAAACACTTGTTTTTGTATTTTTTTTGTTTTCATTTGTTTTTGTTTTTGTTTTTGTTTTGTATAGTGGCACCAATTTTCCTTTGTTAGATTGTTAATTCTTGTTTGAATTTTCTAATTTAGTTTCTAAGGGTGAGATTAGGTTGTAATTTTTTCATATCATTTTGTGGAAATGTCTAACACAGTGGACACCATAGGATTTCATTTGTTTTACAGATGATGATGATGAGGAAGCCAAGGAATGGGTGTGCATGATGTTGAACGAAAATCAGCCATCATAGATTGCTTAGGGAAATATCTCGTAGCCTTTAATTATGTTTTTCTATTCTTGAAATGTGCATGACGTGACATTGGGGACAATGTCATTTTAAGCATGGGGGTAGGAAAATTTGAAATTTTGTTTTGTGTTTAGTTTGTTTTATGTTTTGTATTGTTGTTGCCAATGATGAATTGTGTAAGTCTATGATGAGAATAGGATTGTTGAGATTTTATTTATGGAAAATGTTAAGCATAGCCTCAAGTTTAGGTTGGTTGATTAATTTTTCTTTTCTAGAGGTTTGTTGAGTGGTTCAACCACCATTTTCATTATTTCGGCATGCTTAGAAACATTTTATGCGGTTAGATGAAGTCTTGATAATGTTGGTGGACTCTAGAACATAGTTGAGAAGTGCTTGAGGCGAAATTCTAGAAATAGACATCATTGAGGAAATGATTTAGGCAATTTTTTGGAACGTTTGAGCCTTTCCAGCCGACCATGAATAAATTTTTCCCTAGTCACCCATTTGAGCCTTATGAGATTATCACTGTCCTATTCTTCTTGTGCAACCAAAAATGCCCAAACCTTTCACCCTAAACACGTTTCACAACCTTTAAGAGAATTTTGAACCTAATGCAGACACAAAAGAGCTTGGAGAGTTGTGTGAGATTTTGACGAACCATAATAATAAGTTTGGGGGTCGCAAAAAGGGCAAGAAGAAGGGGTAATTGACCTCAATAAATTGATGTTCTTTAAAAAAAAAAAAAAACAAAATAAAGATAAAAAGAAGTAGAAATTTGAGAGTTTCATTTCAGAATAAAAAATAAGAATTACACTTGTTGAGGTTTATAAAATGGTTGACACCTTGATTGGTGGTTGAGAAAGAAAGCAGAGATTGATGTAGCTCTTAGTGTTTGCATGAAGAAAACCGAGTTCTCTTACTTTGTTTATCTTATCATTTTCTTTAGAGCCCACTAACCGAGCCTAATGTTACAAGCCTGTAAAGACCTTTTGATCCTTAGTGATGTCTAGTCTGCATTAGTGGAGAGTAGTTCGATACTTAGGCTTATGGAGTCTACTACCATTTGATAAACTTTGCATTTCTACATAAAATAATCTGGGAAGTCGGAAGGTGGGCTGAAGTAGGGATTATTGACTCAGGAGGCTGATAGAGAAAAGTAGTCAATCAACTTATAACTTCTTGGAGTGTTAAGCATTTTCCAGTAATAATGTTTCAACAATTTTTGAGACTTGTATAAATTCTAGGTAGTTCTTGTTGTTTGATTTTGATTCTAATTTCTCTCATTTCATTTTCAATTTTGTTGTCTTTTTCTGTTTGTTGGTTGTTCTCTTTTAGTCGAATTTTGTACCTGATGCTTAGGGACGAGCATGTCTAAAGTTTGGGGGTATTTGATAATCCTAGAATTATACCGTTTTATTTAGGCTTTTTGGCCGGATTTTGGATTCTTTTTTTTTTTTGTGCCTGAATTGCAACTTAATTTCATATATTTTATGTTTCAGGCCAAAATGTGCAGTTAGAGCAAATACTGAGCGGAATTGAGTTTCTAGACCCAGAAGCAAGCAAATCTTAGGATTCGGGGAAGTTCTAAAACGGATTTGAAGCACTATGAAGCTTGTTCCTATTGGAGATCACCAAAGATTGAAGATTCAAGCAAAGAAGCAAGTGGAGGGCAGTTTCATAATTTTAGAATAGTTCAGAAAAGTTCGCCACGGCTAAGTTCTTTCTTCGCTGCGGCGATAAACTCTCGAGTCCGATAGTGAATTAAAAGCCAACTCGATGCTGTGGTGAAGTCTGCAAATTTCAGTTATTAAAACTGTGCGTTTTAATTTTATGTGAGAGTCTTAGGTCTTTTTGGACCGACTATATAAAGGGGACTTAGTCGTTTTGTAAGGGTTCGACTTTATTTTAGGAGAAGAATAAAAGATTGGAGATTGAAACTCTTTGGGTTCATCAAATAGGGAAGATTCACTCTCTTTTCATTATTCCAACATGTTGAATACCTTGCTTACAGGTTTTATTTTGATTTGTTTTAATTTTAGTATGAACTAACTCACTTTTGGGTTAGGGTTTTGATGTAATTGGGATTTTAATGTTTAGTCAATAAATTGATGTTGCTTTTACATTCTATTGCATGGATTGTGTGATTACTCTTGTTTTTATTGAAATTACTTGTTGAGCATGATGAGACTGAGAAGTGAATCATGCATTAGCTTCTTAGGGTAATTGCCATTGTTTTATTGAACGCTAGAGATAGGTTTGAGAATCAATGAAATCAATTTAGGATTCTATTTAGTTTAACAAACTTGGAACTATTAACCTTTAATTTGTTGGGTACGGAAGCTTAATAGGGATAAATAGGAAAACATAGCCTGAGAAGGTATGTTTTACACATTAAGGTGTCCGATTTATAATCCATCCATGTGAGTGTAGAAGTAACCGAATTTGTAGATTAATTCATAAAATCCTAGTGAAGTGAAAACCCTAACCGCTCTG
This sequence comes from Pistacia integerrima, assembly GCA_026225825.1. Taxonomy (NCBI): domain Eukaryota; kingdom Viridiplantae; phylum Streptophyta; class Magnoliopsida; order Sapindales; family Anacardiaceae; genus Pistacia; species Pistacia integerrima. The sequence goes on along the minus strand of CM047745.1, from coordinate 6,037,143 downwards.
TTTAATTGATATTTCTCTTGAATTAACTTTGTTGTCATTAATTAGCTTTTAAATTACATAGTGGATTTTGTTTCAATTTTAGTTTGATTTTTCTTGCGCAAATCCAACATCTTTCGGTTTCTCCAACTTGATAAACAACTAGGAAAATCAGTGCTTAACATGCAATCCTTGTGGGAACGATACTCTACTTACCACTTTATTACTTTTTACGACAAGGGCACTTGCTACACATTGCATGTTGTAATTGCAACTATCAGATAGCTAGCACTAACCAAGGGTAATAAGGATTTATTAAATATTATTATTGAATTGGATTCAATGATGGGTGCAAAAGTGCATTGGTTTTATTCTAAAGGGTTAGAATATTTAATGGAATTAAAATTTGGTCTAATTATGAATTAACCATAAAACCAAGGACTTGACATAAATGTTTATTCTCATGTTAATTTTAAATTGTTTAGGGAAAATTGTTTGAGGCCTTCCCAAAACAATTTAAAATTACACTTTGTGCCCATGGTATATATATTAAGTTTTATACCATTTTAATTCAATTGAATCGATTGAAACAAAAAGCAATCTCTCACTTTCTCTCTCACTCTCTCGGCTCTCTCATCTTTGGGTTGGGTGGACTTCATTTTGAGTTTCTTCATTCTCTTTTGAAGAATCTAGACTCCAAGTTTTAACATCAAGCTTTTAATAGCTAAAGGAGTTTGTAATTTTTCTATCATTTTCTTACATTAATATGTTAATGTTATAATGGTTTGTTTTCTACCTTATGTCCATCATCATGATCATCATTTTCTCCATTTCCATGTCCAAAATGCATGAATCCCAACATCTTCTGGGTGGTAGAAATAATATATTTTTGTCTCCTTAGGATACCTTACAAAAATACATTTATTAGACTTTAGGCCTAGTTTGCTCGAAGTCAATTTCTTGACATAATCTTTGCAACCCCAAATCTTCAAATAAGACAAATTAGGCTTTTGCCCACTCCATGGTTCATATGGAGTCTTATCCACAGACTATGACAGCACATGGTTAAGTACGTGAGTTGAAGTCTCTATGGCATAACTAATGGTGGAAAATTGACTCACCCGGCCCAACCCGACCCGCCCCGCGGCAGGTCACTGCATTTGGCGGGTCGGGCCTAACCCGCCCGCCAACAAAGGCGGGCTGAGTTAGGCTTGCCATTTCTTGGAAATTGGCTAGCCTTGCTCGACCCGCCAACCCTAACCCGCCGGGCCGGGTTAGCCCTTTTTTTTATTTTTTTTATTTTGTTTTATTTGTTTAGTTAACTTTTAAAATGAATAATTAATAATTTATAAATGAATAAATATAATTCTTTTTAGTTAACTTTTCAAATATCAATAATTTAATTAAATTAAATTGTTTTTGTTGTTAATATTTCAAATATTAATTCAATTTTAATACAATAAAATTGTAATATAAGAAAAATTAGATTTATTCATTTATCAAAAAATAAAATAAGAAATTGCAACAATTATTACCTCGTTAAAAACCTCACCAAGAAAAACCCAATGGGACAAAAACTTGGTAAAGAAAAACGAGTGCAATAATTGACAATTAATTTACAAGTTACAATTTACAAAACAACTAATTTGCGGGTGATTGACTAGGACCTCCCTCACCCATATCATCTACATTACAAAATTGAAATGATTCTATTAAAGTATTGTCGACAACCTCATATTGATCTTGATGGCTTAACCGTTCCCAATCTCGAAGATATGTGAGGACTTCAATCATTTTTGGAGAAAGTTTAGTCCTCTTTTCATTTAAAATTCTTCCACTTGCACTAAATGTTTGTTCGGATGAGATGGTTGAGACAGGAACAGCGAAAACATCCAAGGCAAGTCTTGATAATACCGGAAAAATACATTTTCTGGCTTTCCAATATTCTAAGACATCAAGGTTGGCTCTCTGTTATGGATCTGCTAGTAACATTTCGGGGGTTGCCAAATATTGCTGAAGCTCATTACTCTCTAACTACATGGAGGATAGTATATTAGTTGTTGTTGGTGGTGGTGGTGTTTCTAAAGAGGAGGTTATGCTTCGGATTCGGGTCACCTTCAGCCTATTCAATGCATTCCAAGAGTAGAAGTCGTCATTTGTTTCTTCTGATGCAACTTCCCTGGATGTTTCGCTTCTTTGTGGGTTCCCATACTTGTTTTCATATTGGAAATATACATCTACAAGAGAATTTGTGACCTCTCCTATTTGATTGACATATGCTTCGGCTTGTAAATTTTTACGTAAATTATCGAAACCATTTTCTAAACCTGCTAATTTAATTCTAGGATCAAATATAGCACGTAAACAATAAAGAAAAGGAATGGGTTCCCAATATTTAAAAAAAAAAAAAAAAAATCCATTGCCTTTATTGGTGCCTTTAAAATTTCATTGTTTTTGTTTTTTATAAATAACTCGGAAATTTTTATAATTGTATGTATTACCAATGGACTAGTAGGATAATACACACCAGAAAGTTGTAAAGTGGATTGGTAAAAAATTTTAAGAAAAGAATGAAATATTTTAGCTATATGCCAATCATTTTCTACCAAATAATGAGGACCTCTATTATTTGCTACAAAATAACTAATTATATTAGCATAAGGTAAACATGAATCAAGCATTAAATAAGTACTATTCCATCTAATAGGCATGTCTAATGCAAAAGTTCTAGGAGACATATTTGATTTCATACAAATATCTTGAAATTCAACATTTCTTCTATTACTATTTTCTTTAATTGTTTTCATATCACTTTTCACAATTAAATTAATAACATGACATGCACAACGTTGATGAAAAAACTTCAAATTGTTAAATAAAGGATAATTAATTTGAAAAAAATCTATAGCTTTACTATTAGAACTTGCATTATCTAAAGTTAAATTTATCACTTTATTAATAATATCATAATCTTCTAAAACTTCAACAATTTTATTATAAATTTGTCGACCACTATGATCCACATCCATTAATCTAAATCCTAATAAAGATTTATTTAATTTACATTCGTTATCAAAATAATGACTAGTTACACAAATGTAATCTTGTTTAGCTCTACCACTCCAAATATCAGCAGTTAAAGCCATACTAATATGACAACTATGTATTTTATTTTTTAATTCTAATTTCATTTTCCCAAACAATTTTATTAAATCATTTCTTGTTGCAGTTTTAGAATAACTTTTAAATCTTGGAAAAAATGAATTTTTAAATAAATCTTTCAAAATATTTATCTTCATCATATTAATAGGTTGATCAGTTGCAGCAATATATAAAGCTAATTGTTCCCTATATACATCAAAATTATAATGCCAAGTAGCACCCACATTATTATTTGAGTTTGATTAGCTTCTTTACTTCCATGTTGAGCAATATGTTTATTAACATGCCTTTTTAAAGTACTAGTACCATTACCTGAATCAGCTTCATAAACATTTCCACAGTACTTGCATCTTGCTTTCTTCACTTGAACTCCATTTTCTACCTCGTAAAACTTATCGATATGCGCCCAACGTCTGATATGTCTCTGTCATCGCCTTCGACAGTGGTTGATGAACCCGCTTCAGCTTAAGATGAAGTTGGATGAGGACGATGATTACGAGGACGACTTCTAGAACCACTGGCATGGGGAGGAATCGAGAGCATATTTTGAGGTGTATTGGATTCTGAGACTGGGAAAGCGGGACTATTTGAATATCCTCCTGCATTTATGTTAGTAAATTCAGCGGGACTAGGACTAGGATAGTAGTTTCCTTCATCATTGAAATTGATAGGAGTGAAATATCTATCCATTGTAGTTGAAAAAAAAAATTGATGTAGAAGAAATGAAAAAGTAAAGAAGGAGAATTGGAAATATGAATTGAAAATTGCAAAAACTAATAAAAATTAAAATAAGAGCAAATTGATAACAAAGAGAATAAGAGATTAAGAGAACAATTGAGAGATTTCAATAGAGATTAGAGAGAATGAGAGAATTTGAGTTGTGCAAAAATATGAGAATTTATTGCCAATTTATAGAAAAAATTGGGAAAAGAAAAAGAAAATGATGAAAAAGACCCCTCCAACTACTATAAAATGACTATATTTCACGAGTAAAAGGGGAATTTGAAAAAAAAAAGTATTTTTGTTTTTTTTTCGGCCAACTGCAAGGGTCAAGGGCCAAGTGGGTTGGCGGGTTCAGCTCCATAAAATCCAAAATAGCAACCCGCGGGCCGCCGGGTTGCCTGATCTCAATCCGGCCCGCCTGGGGGTTGCATGCGGGTTGGGTTCAACTCGGACCACCTATTTGGCGGTCCAGGTTGAACCTTCTTTATTGCGGGCTGGGTTAGGGTTGACTCGCCTAACTCGACCCATTTGTTCCACCTCTAGGCATAACCCTAGAATGATGCGAGTAGATCACTAAAACTCATCATAGACCTACCCATATCAAGTAAGGTCCTATTCCTCCTTTCATACACACCTTTGTGTTGGGGTGTGTATAGAGAGGTGAGTTGTGAAACTATCCCACACTCCTTCAAGTATTCAGAGAAAACCCAGAGCTCAAGTATTCACCTCCTCGATCTGAATTAAGAGCTTTAATACTCTTGCCCAACATATTTTGTACTTCAATTCTGAATTCGTTGAATTTATCAAAGGCTTCAGATTTATGTCTCATTAAGTAGACATAACCATATCTACTGAGGTCGTTAGTAAACATGATGAAATATGAATATCAACCTTTGGCTTGAATTGTTAGTGGACCACATACATCACTATGGATGATGCCTAACAATTCAGTAGCCCTTTCACTTTGTCCTATAAAAGGCGACTTGGTCATCTTGCCTAAAAGGCATTACTCTCATATTTCAAATGACTAAAAGTCAAAACGGTCCAAAACTCTATCCTTTTGAAGTTTTATAATGCGGGTCTGATTAACATGACCCAATCTATAATGCCAGAGGTATGTTTGGGTTTGATCGATATGTTTAGCTTTCTTTGTTTCCACATTGAGAATATCCTTATTTTTTAAATCCAGAACATATAATCTACTATGTAACCTTGCATTTCCATATAGAATACCATTCAAACTAAAGGACAACAATCCATTAGAAATCTAAAAACGATATCCCATATCATCCAAAGCAGATACATATATAATGTTTCCTGAAATGGAAGGTACAAAATAATAATTATTAAGTTCTAAAATTAAGCCCATAGGCAATAACAAAAAATAAGATCCTAAAACCAATGCAGCCACGTGTGCTCCATTTTCAACTTGTAGGTCCACTTCTCTCTTGGCGAGCAATATACTCTGTCTTAGTCCCTACACATCAGTACAAATGTGAATACCACATCCTGTGTCAATGACCCAAGATGTTGAAGGAGAGAAGTTAATTTAAATCATATACATACCTGAACTCGAAGTGTCTGACTTCTTCTTGTTTGTGAGGAAAGCCTTGCAGTGTTTCCTATAGTGGCCAGGCTTGCCACAATAGAAGTAGACTACTTTCCCACCCTTCCTAATGCCACCCTCAAGCATGAGAGCATACTGTCCCTTGGGCTTAGGCTTGGCCTTGGGCTTGGGCTCGGCCTTGCTCTTACCGTTACCTTTATTGGCAATTAGTAAAATAGGCTTGGACTTTTTCATGTCCTGCTCCATAGTCCTTAGCATGTTCAGAAGCTCAAATAGGGATTTCACCATCATGTTCATATTGAAGTTCATTATGAATGATGAAAAAGAATTAGGTAGTGACTACATAATTAAATTCACTTGTAAGTCTGCATCCACATCAAACCCCAAAGTCTCAAGCCTCTTTATGTACCCAATCATCTTGAGCACATGAGGACCAACTTAGGTCCTTCAGTCATACAACTCCTAAACACTACACTCGACACCTTATACCTCTCATGTCAAGTATCTCCTTCGAAAAGCTCATTGAGGTGTAGAATCATGGTAACAGTGTCCATATTCTCATGCTGTTTTTGCAACTCAAGTGTCATCGATACTAGCATAATGCATTGAACGTTATCAACACCATCAAGGAACTTTTGGTAAATGTCCCTTACTTCCTGAGTGGCATCAGGATCAAGCTCAAGCATATAAGGCTTATCAAGGATACATAATTTCTTTTCGGACATTAGTACAATCTGAAGATTTTGATACCAGTCTAAGAAATAGGATCCATCTAGCCTATTTTCTTTCTTAATTATTGATCGCATGTTTGTATTGCTCATTTTGGTGAATGTACAAATGCAGAAAAGTAAGAGTTATTATCATGTTTGTTATTATTATTTAACAAGGTCTTTTATTAAATAATTACTCCCACAATTTTCCTTAAGCCAATAGCCCTCACTATTAACTCGGGAAAGCTCGTTGGCTTTCCTAGTGGCCTGAGATCCCATCTAGCCCATTTCAAACCTTTGCTTTGGCGAACAAGCCAAAATGGGTTGATTAGGTAGGCCAACAAACGTAATCCGCATCAATTGATAGCTCCCACTACCAACCTCAAATGCGAAGTAAGCCAACAAACCAATCACACAATACGATGACCAAAGCCATTGTCCTCAAGTGTGATTCTTAGTATCAATAGAATGGACAGTACATGCCACGATGTACACACAACAAATGTACTTCTCTATTATGCCTGTGACGAGCTTATCAACCTGTGCTTCGGCAAACAAGCAAAACTTATCATTTTAAATCGACCCATCACCATTAAGGAAAACTCCAATGATATTCAAAGTGTACCCTTTGCTTTGGTAAACAAGGTTCCAACGAACAGTGGTTTGATTAAACTCATGGTGATGGAAGACATTTCAATTTTCATTTAATATACTTTAGTTGAGGGGTTTTTATTTTATGTCTCACCAATTTTATCTTTCTTAGCATGTTATAGTCATAACATACACCGTTAGCATGCATACTAAGTGTAAAATAAACAGGTTCATGCATAGCCTTAACTAAAACTGATTCTCCGAGCCTAGAGGAATCAGTAGGTTAACCAAGGTTTAATTATAACTTTGGATTCTTCAGGTAATTCACATTCTCCTTCCTTTGCTTCTTCTTCTCGAACATTACACAACTTTAAAATTAAAATTACATTTCTAATTTTACATATTTGAAAAGAAACCTCGAGTTACATTCGAGGGGAGTAAGATAAGAGAAAGAAGTTACATTGGAGATTTGGAGAAAAGCAGGGCATGCAGGCCCTATTTTAAATTAGATAACCAGTTAAACTATGTTTGTAGACTCATGCACCAAGCACCAGGCATATTCACAAACAAGAATCATGCATAAACAATCAAAATTAAATTTTGATTATGTTTGTAAATTACCAGTTACCCCTTGAATTTTGGTAGCGTTACATTTAAGTCTAACAAGTTTTAAAAATTTTCATTTTAGTCCCTTGTTATTGAGCCTCACTTAATTGGGCCTCCAGAATGTTTCTAACATGGAGCAACATTTTTTAAGAAATTATGGATTAAAAATATCACACAGCAATGCGATCACGACCCAAAATTCAGCCCATTGCATCTTTATGTGGGCTACCCAAAAAAAAAAAAAAAAATTTGGTGCATGTTTTAACGTGCACCAGATTAGGCCCTTGGCTAAAAAATCAAGTGCCAGCAAAGGCCAAGTGCTGGGAGCACCTGGCCACCATGGGGCGACCCCAAAACATCACCTAATCAAAAGGGACAAGATGCGGTGCTCTTTGTTTGTGCCCGTTCGGCGGCGACGCCCCAAGGCCACATGTTGGAGCATGTGGCCAGCACTCCTCCATGTGTGGTGATGCTGTTACGCACTATCGCATGCATCTGCGTGTTGCTGCTACTACTTCTTGTTGTTGCCATGCACGACAACACACAGCAACAACATGCCACCCTATAAGGCAACATCCTCCTTTAATCGAAATAAAGTTTTATATGATTTTGATCCCCCAAAAGTAGATGCAAAAAATCAGATTAGCAACACATCAATCGTAACATATTTTTAACACACAAAAAAAAAAAAAAAAAAAAATCAGTTTTTATGCATCATGCAATGACATGATCAATACATATCGAATTCATCACATCCAAACATGCATTAAATGATGTAAATACGTAAAAAGGCTTTGATACCACTGTTGGTTTTTGGATCATTTACACAACATAAATATAAAAAATTTCCGACCACAAAAACCATAAAACCAATGATCCAATTACGGATCTACATCATTTTAATACAGGAAAAATATTTAAATCAAGCTAAATGTCATACCAACGTTCGGAGGCTCCTCTGATTGATGTGATTTGCTACTACTCCTAGTTAGGAATGAACTCCAGTATCCACACAAAGACGGGACAAACACCATTAAGGAACTATTAGGCTATGTAATTCACTCAACTAAAATAATAAAAACTGTAGAGTTTTTCTTTGAGAGAAAAATTCTTCTCTCGCCAATGGAGGCTCACATTTTGAGAGATAGAGAGGAGGCTAGAGTTTCTTTTAATTGTTACAAAATCATTTTATTCTAATTTTAGTTGCACTTAAATAGTGCACACTAAAACCTTATTCCAATTGGATATTGGAATAGATTACTATTACAACCAAACATGGAATTTTTTCAATTCAAATTTAAAAACCAAATTTGAATTCACATTATCAATATTAATAATTAATATTGGATAATATCCATTATATATATATAATCTTACTAATTTAATTTCCAAGAAATTAAATTTAGGCAACAATCTCAGTAAATTTAATTACACTGTGAGATTACCAAAATGCCCTTTCATCTTAAAAACCGAAAATTTCATTTCATTATAAATGATGAAAATACCATTCTCACGAATTTTATTCTTAATTCGCTTCTATGTGTGTGACCCGAAGGCTCCTTATCATATTGGAAATGAATCTTATCGCAATTGGCAATTAATCAATCGTCCCACTAGATACAGACCAAGATTGACCTCTAGCCAGGGATCATGGCCACCTGATAGATTCAGATTCAGCAAACCTGCTACCTATCAATGATATAGTTACTGGGCAATCCAATCCTTTCATCATCTATTATCTCATCAAGTCTAGGGCAAAGGGGTAGTGTCAACCTCGGATATCCTTGATATCTCGATATTCGGTTATTGGACCAACGACCATAGTAGATTGGATTGAGCTACAACTCAATCCCACATGGCCATAGATTTAATGTCGTTGCCATCTACCAAATTACTCAGTGAAATAATTTCTCTCATACTCGAAAGTGATGAATCCTCTGTCGATCCACCATAGTCTTGATACACTTTTCAATGTAGCCAACCACTACTATTCCGATAGTTCTAAATAGAACTACGTTGGGCTAGTGTCAAACTACACCAATCAGTGCACAAAGTGCTCCAGTGATCTCAAGTCAGGATCACATGCACCACTATTCGTTGGAGGATTTATTCCATAGACACTGGGGTAACCATCTATATGGAATCCCCTGGTGGGTCAGTCCGGTGAACTTGCCTATGGCAAGCACCCATGTGTTGTACCAGGTTGTCACCAAACAACCTTGGCAAGTGAGATCTTTCACTGCCTTTCAACAAGGTCGTCCAACACTATGATAGTCTTACCACATTATCTGTGCTGTAGGTCAGGATATGTAACGCCCCATTCGAGTTGCGTAACTAATGTTTCTTATTTTTCTCTTATTTGAATTGGAATATTGTTAATAATGTTTGGTTGGCCCTTAGTTGAATGGATGTTTTGAGTTGGTTGGCTGGTTGCCTTGAAATTGTAAAGACTTGGCGAAATCTTGGTGTTACAGACTTTGTCGAGGTTTTGCAACCCACAGTGTAGGTTCTGTAATTTTTCGACGGGGCTAAGAAAAAGTCTTCGCTACGGCGAAGAGTTAACTAAAATGTGTAGTGAGTTTCTAGAGAATTCTTTCCTTAGGGGCAAAATGACTATTCTACCCCTAATTAGCAGTAAAAGTGGCGAGTGAAATGTAAGGAAATTTCATGGAGAATGTGTTAGTATTGGGGGTGTGAGTGTAATGAATCAAAGGACAAGGATGGAATTTCCAAGAAAGAGTAAGAGCAAAATGGGAAAGCATGTGTATAATATGAGCTAATAAGGGTTTGAGTTTAGTAAACCCTTCATTCTTCTTCTTCCACCACCATACTCATTCATCTTTCTCTCTCTACTTTCCATCCAATCTTTCAAGGATCTTAGAGGGCTTTTGAGTAGCTTTTGGTAGAGAGTTGATCTAAGGCATCCTAAGGTAAGGATCCTTGCTCTAGATGTGAAATTTACTTATAAAGGTATTGAGGGCTTATTGTGTTATTGTTTAAAGGTGTAGAGAAAAGACATCTACCAAAGGAAAAGAGAAGTGCAAGTGGAATCACACCATCACAAGGTAAGTAAATCAAACTCAAGATAAAGTTTAAGAAATCCTTGAGTAGAGATTTCTTTATGCATGTATATATGATGCTTGTTGAGAAATTGAGTAGAGATATATATCTACTTGTTGAGAAATTGAGTTGAGATGAGTATTCAAGTTGTGTTGTTGGATACACTTACTTTATGATAAGTGTTGATATGTGATGAGTTTGAGATGAAGTTCGAGGAGATAGAGTAACTTCTTTGGGAGTGTTCTTTTTTGATAAAAACCATGTCCATAGAAGGAAGCTTTCTCCCATTTTGGATGGTTAAAAAGAGAAATAGAGTTATAGTTAGAGAAGAGTTTTTGTATGCACATGAGTTGTTTGATGAAATGCCAAAGAGAAGTATGAGCATGAATAGCGAGCCTTAATTCTTGCAACATTGCATATTGGCATTTCATAAGTGCATTAATGAGAATGAACCATCCATATGCATTAATTGTGCATTGAGAAGTAGCTTGAGAAAGAGTAGAGAAGGTTGAGTATAAACTACACTATGAGTACTAGCTTGAGATAGAGTGGAGAATTTTGTGAATAAAATACTCTAATAGTATAGCTTGAGAAAGAGTAGGGAACCTTGTGAATGAACTACTCTAAGAGTAAAGAGAAAAGCAAAAGAAGAGAATAGAGTAGGTTGTGCGATGGGGAACCCGTGAATAATGAGTAAAGTCACGAGAGTGGGCGCTTTGTGATCCCCAGTCGTGCCTCCGGTAAGATGGGGTTGTGACCATCACGAAGAGTGGAACATGAGGTTCTAACTGTGCCTCCGGTAAGAAGGGGCTGTGACATTCGAGAGATAGAGAGAAAGAATGTACACTCACATGGCCAAGGGTTTCGAATCCATGCATAACCGAGTCTGATCCGTAGAGAATGAGTAGAAGTCATGTAGAGTGGGAGAGTTCCCGGCCGTGCCTCCGGTAAGATGGGGCATGACACTCGAGTGAGAAAGAATGAAAAAACAGAGAAAGAGAGAATAAGCAGCGTCACGAAGAGTGGGATAAGTCCCCAGCCGTGCCTCCGGTAAGATGAGGCCGTGACATAAACTAGAGAGTTAATAGAAAGAGTCATGAGAAAGAGAAACTAAACGAGAAGAGAAGAGTGTAAGGAAAGAATTAAGAGAAAGAGTTACGGGATAGACGAGTAGAGGATTTACTTACTGACCATTATTTGTGCTCACCCCGTTGTTTTTCTATGTTCTTACAGGATCTAGGTGAGATCGCGGTCGGATGAACGTCGGCAATCGAGGAGGAATAGCTACACTATCCACCACATTTTTGAGAACTTTTGTAAATGATACTGATTTTGTGTAAAGCATATGTATATTAAATAAAAGAAAAATTTGGGCCCAATTATTTTACTAATATACAAGTATTTTGTTGTATGCATTCTATGAGCATTTTAGTATAAAGCAGTTATTACAGGATAATACTGGGGCTATGAACGTTTCTAGAATGGTCATCATATATGCTCAAAGGATTCTTACTATTGAGATTTCGAATACTTGATACCCTTGTCACGGTTCTACAATCCTAAGGACATATATCATTTCCTTATACGATATAATTAAATCATCTGATATAAAGAGATGCATTTATTGATAATAAAACATGATTACAAATAGTCAATTTACAAAATACGATTGGCTCTACGATACCTACTCTAACACCTTGTACACCGATTGGTGTAGTTTGACAATAGCCAAACGTAGTTCTATTCAGAGCTATCAATGCAGCAGTGATTGGATGCATTGAGGAATATATTAAGACTATGGTGGATTGATAAAGGATTCATCACTCCCAAGTACAGGAAATCTTATCTCACTGCGTAATTCAATAAATAGCAATGATACTAAATCTGTGGCCATAGTGGGATTGAGTTGTTGCTAAATCCAATTTATTATCCTGGTCATTGGTCCAGCAACTAAATACAAAGATATCGAAGATAACTGAGGTTGACACTCTCTCTGTACCTCAGCCTCAATGAGATAATGTATGATGAAAGGATTTGTGGTGTGCTGTCAACATCCACCATCGGAATTTTACATTGATCATCGATGCAAATATATATCAATTCATACTTTGAATATTCACCATTTGAACTATTTTCCTATCTCTCCTTAGTTGCAATTAATCAGGAAACAAGCGATCTAATTAATCTTACTACTAAACAACCCTAGACAAACACTAAAGGTTTAATCTAGTGGCAACCTTAAGAACTAGAGAAATCGATGAAGCTAAACAACACAAACACAAGCGGTTGTATTTAATTCAGTGGAGCGTTCTTCCTAAGATTTAACAATTCCTGACGTAGCAAATTCTTAACTCTTAGTTGCTCACAAATTAGAGGGATCAAACAATTACAGATTTGATATCTAAGTTAGTGATAGATTGCAACAAATAGCAAACTAGTAGACCTCCTGGTAATTCAATGAAACAATCATGAAAATAAGCATAGAAGAACATCCAACACTCAAAGCATATATCAAACACTAAAATCATATTAGATCTCACAGTTTTATTGATTCCGAGGCCTCCGTTTCCTACGACCAAGTTATGAAAATTAGCTGCTCATGGCCATCACGAAAATTCAAAGGAAAAATTCAAGAACAGGAGAAGGAGAGGCGTGTGTAATACTGGTCTAATCTCTCTCCCCCTTAACAAATATCCAATTCCAGTATTTGAATTTTACTAAATCTCCTAAAAATATTCTAATATCCTAAAATAACATTTATCCTAATCTGATTCTGATTAATTTAAAATAAAGTAAAGTCCTAAAATAAAAAGGAAAGTGTTGTGTCCAGCTGTAACTTGCATGCAATAGGTCTCCAAATCTTCCAATAATAAACTACCTCTTTGACTTGCCTAACAAAGTGGAATGTTCCAGAACGTCAATAGTGCAGGTGCGTCAACTTCAAGCCCGATTACAGCCTTGATTCAGTGAGTATCTCTCCAAATGGAAAACATGAAAGTTGTAGATATATTTCTTAGTGTTCCACAGCATTTTGAGACATCTCAATCGGAGCTCGGATGAGAGAGTTATGAATAGATTACGAAGCAATGTCGAAACTATCTGAAATCACCTAATTAATTTCGTTTTGCATTTAATGCCTCCATTTACATCCTAAATCAAAATAGAATAATAATGAGTACATTTATTAAGGCAACAAATAAGTATAAAAGACTGGACATTAAGTGGGGTAAATACGACATTTTGCATTCTTATCAATTTGATTGCATGGTAACCATATCATTGACTGGTAGCTTCTTCGCTGAGTCTGAATCTATTGGGTGATCATGATGCCTTGTTAGGGGCCAATGCCTTGGTCTGTGTGTAGTATCGCAATTAATTTGTATTAATCGCGATACTACTCATTGCCGATATGATAAGAAGCCTATGAGTTGCACACTTAGAAGATAATTTGAGAATCAGTTTTTGAAAGGGGTACTTTCATCTTTTAGGACGAAAGAATATTTTGTTCATTTCACGGTGTAATTAAATTTGCTAAGGTTATTGCTTGTATTTGATTTTAATATTACAACTGAAAATAGTCAGGTTATTTTTAAATATATGTTCGCATATATTTAAATGAATTATTATTAATTAAATGTTAATATATTTTTTAGTATATATTAATTGATTTCAATAATAATAATTATTATATTAAATTAAAACAGCGTTATGGCTTGTTTGGTTGCAAGGGTGGATTAGGGTTGGAGCCCATGGCTATTCCTAAGTGGAATAGGGTTTTAATTAGTTGCAGTATATATGTGCAACTTAATTAAAACACAATAACATTCAAGCAATTAAAATAAACCCTAGCCACCCAAAATTCTCTCCTTCATGTTTTCTTCAATTGCTAGAGAAAAATATTACTTTTGATTCTTGAAGCCATCCTATTGTTTTGCAAAACAACGGTTGGTTTTTTGGATTGTCTTCATGCAGATCAACGTTTGTTTGATTCCATTATTGAATCGATAACGAAATCAAAGCCTTGGAGCAGTCTCCAAACGTTGGTAAAGTATTCTAAATCCTTGTATGGATTTGTTATTATATTGATTTTTATTTTTAGTGTGTAAACAATATAATTGATACCTGGATCTTGGAAAAAGTTAATTGATTTATCTATCTAATTTTTGTTTTTCCGCTGCGTTGGGTAAATGATTACTAACAGTGGTATCAGAGCCTTAGGTACTAGATTATATACTTTAATCTATGTTTGATAATATGTTATAGTGTAAACTGATATTTTAAATCAGTGGAATTCAGTGTTTAATGCTTGATTTGTATGATTAATTGGTTAATTGATGTGTTGACGAATGATTTTTGGTTGGTTGATGTCTTGCTCAAATGTTGTGCATTCGATTTGATTTGGATTTATGTCGTTACGTGAAAAACTGGAAAAAACATAAACTGCTTAATTACTGGTCTGCTCTGGTTGCTTTGGGGTGAAATAAACCTTTGTCACAACAATGAGCTCCATTGACTGGAGCAGAGATAAAAAAATCAATGCTCAGCATGGTGAACGAGAGTTTGGTGAACGACCGCTGCGGCGAAATAAAAGTTCACCATGGCAAGAGAGATTCTGGAGCTTGTTGATCATTCATGCTTGCCATGGCGACCGTGATATTTTTTACGTTCGCCGTGCTGATGAGAATCATCGCCGTGGCGATCGTGCTGTTGGAGCAGATCACGCTTTTGCACAATCGGACCAAAGTGTAGTTTTTCCAAAACCTTTAAGCCAATAATTATTCTACACATCTAAGAGGGTAATTTAATAATTTCACCCACCCAATTCAAAATGTTTATTTTGAATGTATGCAATGTTCTTGTTTGAAAATTGATGGTGCCTGGTACATGAGCCTTAGACTTATGGTTTGTTTATTTAATTTTGGGTTTGTTTGTAAACTTCTAAATAAATACAACTTGTGTGTCCTGCCTCCCTCTAAATTCTTTATGTACTTCTTCCTCTCGTCTTACTCCCCTCATATGTAAAGCGAGGTTTTTGATTTATTGATGTAAATTAGAATAGGATTTACCTTGTTATAAATTCCTTTTGTAATGATCGTGATGAAGAAATGGAGTGATGAAGAGGCAAAATTGAAGACCCAAGGTTTGTTTTGACCTTAGGTTGACCTACCGATTCTTCTAGGCTAGAGGAGATCGGTTTTAGTTGACCATGTACTGGTACATTTATATTTTGCTTAGAATACATGTTAAGGTTAAATGTTTAATAACATGTCTATCAATGTCATTCTAACAAAGATAATAAATTGGTGAGACGTAAAATAAAACCCTCAAATAAAGGATATTAAGTCACTTGAAATGCCTTCCATCACCATGACTTTAATCAAACCATTTTTAGTTGGAACCTTGTTCGCCAAAGCGAAGGGTACAATTAAACTAGTGGGAGGTTAAAATTCATTGGAGTTTTCCTTAATAGTGATGGATAGACTTAAAATGATGTGTTTTGCTTGTTCGCCAAAGGGAAGGTTGATAAGCATGTCATAGGCATTGTAGAGAAGTACAATTGTTGTGTCTACTTGGCAATATGTTGTGTCCACTCTACTAATACGGAGAATCATACTTGAGGACAATAGCCTCGGTCATTGTAGTGTGATTGGCTTGCTGGCTTACTTCGCATTTGAGCTTGGTAATAGGAGCTATCAATTGATGTGGATTAAGTTTGTTGGCCTACCTATCAACTTATTTTGGCTTGTTCACCAAAGTGAAGGTTTAAAATGGCTTGATGGGATCTTAGTCCACTAGAAAAGCCAACAAGCTTTCCCAAGTTAATAGTGAGGGATATTGGTTTGAGGAAAATAGTGGGAGTGATTTTAATAAAAGACCTTATTAAACAATAATGAACATTGTAATAATTTTTGCTTATTCTGCACTCGTAGATTCACTTAAATTGAGCAATATGATCCCATCATCACTATGACAAATCATCAAACTTGGAAACAAATGGAATGGTGAGAATTTCGTTGACTGGTATAGAAGTATAAACAATATACTTCAGTGAAGCAATAGATTATACACCATTGAGCAGGCTTTGTCACCAGAGCCTACTGATAGTTCTATCCATTAGACTGGGTATATATATATGAAGCATACACATGATACAAAAGCAAAAATGACAAGATACATTGTGCCTGCATTAATGACGCCATTACTGCGACAACAATGCTAGAATATGGACGTAGTTTCTATTCTTTATTTTCTCTAGAGAAATGAGAAATATATGGTGTCTTTTCACTGTTCCGATGCGAGATGGAAGAGGGTACCAAAATTGGCAATCATATACTCAAGTTGACCAAGAATATGAACAAGCTTGACATTTTGGGATGTAGACTTAATGAGGGTTTAGCAATAGACCTAACATTATAGTCTTTGTGATGGGAATGCAAAATGTCATATTTAACTCCCTTAATGTTTAGTCTTTTGTATGTATTTGTTTCGTAGTTATACTCATTATTACTTTATTTTGGTTTAGGAAGCAAATGGAGGAGTTAATTGAAAAACAGAATTAATTAGGGCAATTCGGACAGTTTCGCCACAGCTTCGTATTCTAGGCATAATTCTCTCATCTGAGCTCCGATTGAGATGATTCGAAATGCTGTGGAACGCTAAGAAAGAGATATACAACTTTCATGTTTTGAGTTTTTAGAGATACTGGCTGAATAAAGGTTGTAATCGAGCTTGAAGTTGACGCCCCTGCATTGCCGACGTCCTGGAGCGTTCTGACTTGTTATGCAAGTCAGTCTATTATTGCACGTTTTGAAGACATACATGCTGCACGAAAATTACAGCTGGAAACACCACTTTCCTATTTTATTAGGACTCTATTTTATTTTATTTCCAATTAGAATTAAATTAGGATTAATGTTATTTTAGGATAGGAGAATATTTCTTTTAGGAGATTGAGTGGGATTCGAATTCTAAAATTGGATTTTAAAGGGGAGATCAGATTAGGTTTTAAGGACCACGCCTCTTTCTCTTTTTTTTTCTTTGGAATTTTCTTTCACTTGAGTTTTTGTTATGGCCATGAGCGGCTAGAACTTTTGTAACTTGGTCGAAGGAAATGGAAACCTCGGAATCAAATAAACTGTGAGATCTTTCTGTTTTTAGTGTTAAATTCATGTTTGAGTATTGAATGTTATTCTGTGCATATTTTCATGATTGATGCATTTAATTACTAGGAGGCCTTCTAGTGTATTATTTGTTGAAATCTACTGCTAAGTTTGATATCAAATCTGTAATTGTTTGATCCCTCCAACTTGTGAAGCAATTAGGGTTAGTAATTTGCTGCGTCAGGAATTAGTAACCTTACGAAGAACATTTAACTAAATTAAATACAACCGCTTGTGTTTATGTTGTTTAGCTTCATCGATCTCTCTAATTCTTAAGGCTGCCACTAGATTAAATCTTGAGCGCTTGTTTAGGGTTGTTTAGGGGTAAGATTAATTAGGATCGCTTGTTTCCTGATTAATTACAATTAAGGAGAGATAGGAAATTAGTTCCAACGGTGAATATTCAATGTGTGAATTGATTATCTTTGCATCAATGATCAGTTGTAAGATTCCGATGGTGGATGTTGACAGAGACCAAGTTCGTCATTTTGATTGAATTCGAATTAAATTGTTTTTGTTTTTGCTAAGATTGTTTTCTGTTTTTACACAAACCCCCCAGCCTTTTTCACATTAGAGAAAATTCGGCTAGACACTCTTCGTGGGATCGACCCTTGCTTACCCTATTTACAGTTCAGTAGTTAGGTTTGGAAGGTTTTAATTCTGGTTGCCTACGACAGCACGCCACTTTGATAGATTTTTACTCTCAATTTGTCTTTGACTTCATTGAGGATGATAAGAAGAATACCTTTTCTGAGCGTCTAGATATGTTAAAGGCTACTGAGTCAGGCATAAAAATGTTAGAAACATTGATGTTGGTTGAAGCTAACTCAAGTGAGAAGGAAAAGGCTCAGAAGTCATTGGAAGAAATTGTTGTAGATAGGAAGGGCGTTTGTCCTTACTGTGGGAATCCCAGCCACTGGAGGAAACATTGCAAGGCCTTCCTAGCAAAAAGGAAGAAGAATGCTACTTTTTCATTAGGTACATTCATGATTGAGATTAACTTCTCCTGTCAACATCTTGGGTCATTGACACAGGATGTGGTACTCACATTTTTACTAATGTACAGGGATTACAACATAGTAGATTGATTGTTGAGGGAGAGGTGGACCTACTAGTTAGAAATGGAGCACATGATGCTACAACAGTTGTAGGATCTTATTGTCTGATTTTGCCTATGGGCTTGTTTCTTGGAACTTGTGGATTGTTATGATTTTCTTTCAGTTTCTAGAAATAATATTTCTGTGTCCACTTTGGACAAGTCAGAATATTGCTTTACTAATGTATTGTTGTCTTTTAGCATAAATAATATTCTTTATGGAACTGTTTCACAATATTTTGTTCTTAAAGTAGACAATAAGGATATTCTCAAAATAACAGTTATACCAAGTGTGGCAGGTTGAGTTAAACATACTTGAAGAAATGTTGGACAGCATCAAAACTCACCTCTCCGTATACACCCCAGCATAATGGTGTGTTAGAATCAAATGGGTACCAAGGACCAAAATCACACATACCTAAAACATATTTCATAATTCTTTTCACTAAAGGATTAGCTTGAAACCTAGCACAAATGCCAAAACTAAAACAAAGATTAGGCCAACTAGCAATCAAGTAGAGAAGGCTTCCTATCATGCTTCAGTACATCTTAGTGTCTACCTTTTTACCATGTTCATCTCTAGATAGCTTAACGGTAGCAGTCATAAGGGTTCTAGCATGCTTAACACTCTCTAAACAAAACCTTTTCAACATTTTTCTAGCATACTTAGATTGGGAAACAAACATGCCATTTTCCAGTTATTTAATTTGAAAACTAAGAAACATATTTAACTATCTCACCATACTCATCTCAACCTCTTTTTCATCAAGTTAATGAATTCAAGTGCATGTGAGTCAGATGTAGAGCCAAACGCAATATCATCAACGTAAATCTATGCACATAGGATTTCATCGTTAACACACTTGATAAAAAAGGGTTTTGTCGGCATTACCTCGTTCATAGTTATGCTCAAGGAGGAAAATTGTCAACCTTTCATACCAAGCCTGCGGGGCTTGCTTCAACTCATAAAGGGCTTTCTTCAATCTGAACACATGATTGGGTTTATGGGGATCTTGAAAGCCAATCAGTTGTTCAACATACACTTCTTCGATCAGTATCTCATTCAAGAAACTGCTTTTGATGTCCATTTGGAACAATTTGATCTTGACGCAGTAGGCAATAGCAAGCAACAAGCGGATTGACTTAAGTCAAGCGACAAGGGCTAAGGTTTCATCAAAGTTGATACCCTTCACTTGAGTATACCCTTGGGCTACAAGCCTAGCTTTGTTTCGGACAACATTACCAAACTCATTAGGTTTATTTTTAAAAATCCATTTGGTACCTATTATGTTTATTCCTTCAGGCCTTGGCACTAGTGTCCACACATCATTTCTTTCAAATTGTTCTAATTCTTCATGCATGGCTTCAATCCAATTCTTATCTTCCAATGCTTGCTTGGCATTCTTTGGCTCTACAAGAGACATATAACAAAGATGGTTAATTCCATTTTGTCTTCTCCTTCTTGTAACCATTACCTCGTGTGGATCTCTATTTTTCTTTATGTATCCACGTTGGTGGATCTTTTCTTCTTGGGTTCCTTCTTTGAGCAATCTCATCAAAGAGTCAACTACCAGCTCAATCCCTTCATTTTACAATGATGAATTAGAAGATAAGTCTTTACAAGGAGTAGATCCAGTTGCTACAACACCAGAAGTGGGTGGAAGCATGTTTGAAGAGGACTTAGGTTCAGGTGGTTTTGTTGTGTTCACACCATCTTGTACGGGCACATGAGGAGTAAACATGTCTTGAATTTCACATTCTTGAGAATATTCTGAAACGTCATCTACATCACTAAACACAACACTAATGGATTCTAAAACTTTTTCTGAACGCATGTTATATATCCTAAAAGCATGACTATTGGAAGAATATCCAATGAAAACTTCTTCATCACTCCTAGAATCAAATTTACCTAAATTCTCTATATCATTCAAGATGTAGCATTTGCATCCAAACACATGAAAGTAAGAGAAATCCAGTTTCTTACCTTTCCACAACTCATATGGAGTTTGAAGGGTACTTTTCCTAAGATAAACTCTGTTGGAAATATGACAAGCTGTGTTAATAACTTCAACCTAAAGTTTTGTAAGAAGCTTTTTGGCATTAAGCATAACCCTAGCCATATCTTGCAACACTTGGTTTTTTCTCTCCACTACACCATTTTGTTGAGGTGTTTTTTGAGTTGAGAATTCATGAAATATGCCCTGCAAATCACAAAAATTAGCAAAATAAGCATTCTCAAATTTCTTACCATGGTCACTCCTAATTCTCACAATCTTTGTAGCCTTGGAACTCTTCTCAACAAGCAACCTATTAGCTAATTTTTGAAATGCATTAAAGGAGTAAGATTTCTCACGTAAAAAGTCAACCCAAGCAAACCTTGAAAAATCATCAACACAAACAAACACATACCTCTTACCTCCCAAACTCTTGTTTTGCATAGGACCCATTAGATCTATATGGAGCAATTCCAAATCACATGAGATATTGAGACTACATAAAGCTTTATGAGATATCCTGGATTGTTTACCTTGTTGACATGGACCACACGCATTACCTTTTGGAGGTTCAAGTTTTAGTAGCCCTTTAACCACTTTCCTTTTTGAAAGTCTTACCAAGTCCTTAAAGTTCATGTGACAAAGTTTCTTATGCCACAAGTTAGTGGAATCAGTCTTAGAGTTGAAACATGACACATAGTTAGAAAGCAAGTAATAATTGTCATTAGACCTTTTTCCCTCAAGTAAAGAGACACCTTTACCATTCAAAATTTGACATTTGTCCTTTGAGAATTGAACCACAAATTTTTTAACACAAATCTGACTAATACTAATCAGATTAGCTTTCAAACCATCAATAAGCAAGACATCTTTCTAAATAGGAAAATTAGGATGAACAATTGACCCTGTACCAAGAATTTTACCTTTCTTTCCATCACCATATGTGACATGCCCACTATCAATCAATTCAAGTTCAGTTAAGAAAGATTATTACCTATCATATGCCTTGAACAACCACTGTCTAGAAACCAAAGATCTTTTGAAATGCAAGCAAAGAGGTATAAGACCCAAAACAGTTCACATCAATCTTAGGTTTCCAAGTTCACATTGTTAGAATTATGATTCATATTAGAAAACAAACTATGATTTTAAAGAACTTTCTTTAAATAACCAATAAACCTAAAGCATTTGGGTCTGATGTGAACTTTCCTGCTGCAAAAATGACAAATCAGAATGAATTTGGATACCTTTATAATTGGTCTCATAGCAGCACCTTCAGCAGGAGTTCCGATGGCTTTAAAAAATGTGCGTGCACCGGAAGTCGATGTGCTAGCACCAAGACTGAAGCCCAAGCCATATCAATCTCTGAAGGATTTTCCTTGACCAGGGACTTTATCAAGCTTGAGAGAACCTGCATTCAACTTATCAATAATGGCCTTAGCCTCAGTTGGTTCAGTAGTAAGAACAACAATCTTTTTCAACAAGACTTTCTTTTTCTTCAATAAGGTATCATTCTCAATACTAAGAGATTGTAGCTTATTCATGGCCTTTAGCCATTGATCATACATTTTATTGTAAGCTTCTTGTTGCTCAACATAGATGTCAATGGTGTCATTTGAACACTCACTCTTATCATCTTCTTGGTTCAAGGTGAAAGCAAGAACATTTTCATCATCACCCAAATCATCTTCATCACTCCCATCTTGCTCACTCTCACTCAAAGTGGTAGCCATGGCCTTACCTTTCTTCTTTTTTAGTGTGTTAGCACACTCAGATTGTATATGCCCAAAGCCCTCACACTCAAAACACTTGATACCTTTATTTTTCTTTCTCTATCTTTAGGAAATATTTTTTTAAAGGTACCAAGAGTTCGGTGATCATAAGACTTTTTCACAAAAGGTTTTCAGCCATTTCCACTTTCAAAAAGCTTTTTCATGTTTTTCTTAAGAAACTTAGCAATTGTTTTTGCAAGTAAGACACAATTTTCATCATCCAAGCTATTGAAATCACAATTATCAAAGGGATCAAAATCAACCTCATGTTTGAGAGCCAAACCTTTACTTTGTATTTGTTTAGCCCGTCTTTTTCAGTTTAGTTCATAGGCTTGGAGAGAGCCAATAAGTTCATCAATGTCCATGGCATCCACGTCACAACATTCTTCAATGGTGGTGACCTTTGGCATAAACCTCTAAGGTGAAGAGCAACGAACCTTCCTAACAAGTTTAGCATTTGAATGTGTTCTTCCCAAAGCAAAACATTCATTAGAAATATCACAAACTCTACCATAAAAGTTAGTTATAGTCTCATTATCATCCATGTTCAGATTTTTAAAATCAGTCACAAGTCTTCTAAGCCTATTTCTTTTAAAAGCACTAGTTTCTTCATTTTTGACTTGAAGCCTATCCTAAGCATCCTTGGCAAGCTCACAATTAGCTATGACTTTCATTTGGTTCACATTAATAGCATTGAAAAAAGCATGAATGGCTTTAGAGTTATAATTTGCAAGAGTTAACTCATCAACAGTCCAACTAGCAATCGGTTTTGGTCTAGACACTTCATTTTCAACAATAACCGGAGCTGTCCAACCATTCACAACTGTGGACTAGACTCTTTCATCTATAGACTTAAGAAAAGCACGCATCTTAGGTATCCATGTATAGTACTTAGGATCTTCTAACAGAGGTGGTCTATGAGCAGACCCTCCTTCAATAAAGAAACTCATGGCAAAAAATATTCAGATAGATGCTAACACAATAAACGGAAGTGCACACACAAACAGACAATAGATCTAAAACAAAATGCAACTATAGATCAAATTTCTTCCAAACACAAGACCAATCAAATGCACACAAAAACAAGCAAAATGGGCAAGAATCAATTGAAGCAACTTATCATAACAGGCTCTGATATCACTTGTTAGAGTTGGTTTACTCACATTGGTGTTAGGTTACCCATTTTTAAATGTAGCGGAATACTTTTACCAAGTTGTTTAGGAGATGTCTGATTTGTACTTATCAAACACAAATGCATAATGTAAAGAACAGAACCGTTCAACTAAAATCCACTTTTAGCCTACATCCAAGGGACCTTGTCCAGATTGAAGCAATCTACTAAGTCAAAAACACATTACAAGATAATCTTTAAAGTTGATCTAAGATACAGTAAAAGAACTCCATGTTCAACTTTATACTTAGCACCACACTCTAAATCTTTCATCTGTAGTTGCTCCTTGGATCTTCTTCACACTTGGAACATACCCGAGAACTATAAGGAAATGATCCATTGAGGTAGTGGAAAACAAAAATTAATAACAACACGGATCGTTCCATAGAATCCAAAATCAGGGCATAGAAATTACAGTTTATACATTATAAGAATCTGCAGAAAAATTAGTTTGAAGTTTAGAAACCATACCCACATTTGGAGGCTCCTTCGAGTTACCTCTGAAAGTATTTTGCTACCGACCCAAGTGTAGGATCAAACCGATGAAGTCTACACGAAGACAATCGCAAGGAACTAAAGAGGGATTTGCTAGATCCTCTTTAGCCTTAAGAACAAAGAAGAAAATCAAAGAAATTTTTGATTCTTTGCAAAAGCAAAACCTGGCGTGAGAGTGAGAGAGAGGGGCTGTTGTGTTTTTCTCTTTTCCAATTAAAAGAATGAAATGAAAATCTCTACTCTTTAACAATTAAACTTTTCTTTTATAGTAAAGTTTAATTGCCCTATTCCCATATGGAATAGGCTTGGGCTCCAACCCAAACACCCCTTGTTTCCAAGCACTCCCAATTAGATATTTATTTTAATTCATCATTATCTCAATTAAAATCAATTAATATATATTTAATATATATATTAACATTTAACAATAATGATAATTTATTTAAATATATGCTAACATATATTTAAACGTAATTTCACTTATTTAATTTTTCTAACAAATTAAATAAAGGCAACCACCTCAGCAAATTTAATTGAACTGTGAAATTACCAAAATACCCTTTCACCCAAAAAGATGAAAACGCCATTCTTTCTTCCTGGCTCTTAAATTATCTTCAATGTGTATGACCCATAGGCTCCTCATCATACCGGTAATGTATAGTATCACGATTAACACCAATCAATCGTCTTACTAATATGCAGACCAAGATTGGCCCCTAGCAAGGCATCATGGCCATCCAATAGATTCGGATTCAGCAAAGTAGCTACATGTCAACGATATGGTTACTGTACAATTCGATCTTTTCATCATACGTTATCTCGACGAGACCGAGGCATAGAAATAGTGTCAACCTTTGGTTACTCTCGATATTGTGTATTTGGCTACTAGACTAATGACCTGTATAATAATCTGGATAGAGCAACAACTCAATCCCACTGTGGCCATAGTTTTAGTGTCATTGCCATGTACTGAATTGCACCGTGAGATAACTTCTCCCCTACCCGGGAGTGATGAATCCTTTGTCTATCCACCATAGTCTTGATACACTCCTTCTGCAGCCAATCACCACCGTATTGAAAGCTCTGAATAGAACTGCGTTAGGCTAGTGTCAAACTACACCAATCAGTGCACAAGGCGCTCTGGTGATCTCAAGTTTAAGGACCACATGCACCACCATTTGCTAGAGGATTTGTTCCATAGACACTTGGGTTACCATCCATATGAAATCCTCTGGTAGGTCAGTCTAATGAACTTGCTGCTGTGTATCCGCCTACAACAAACACCCATGTGTTGCACTAGGTTGTCACCAAACAACCTTGACAAGTGAGATTAGTCACTACCTTTCGACAGGGTCATTCAACACTATGATAGCCTTACTGTATTATCTATGCTCTTACTTTAGAATAATACTGGAGCTAAGGACATTTCTAGAATGGCCACCATATGTGCTCATAGGGTTCTCACTATCAAGATTTGAAACACTTTATACCCTTGTTACGGTGCTTCCATTCTAAGGACATATATCAATACATATTGCAATAATAATGATTTACGCTATATAGAATAAAATGTCTTTTATTGATCAATGAACATTATTACAAAGAGTCAATTCTACAATAATTGATTGGCTTTAGGGCGCCAACTCTAACAATCTCCTACTTGCACTATAGCCAATCATTCATGCACTCAACATTGAATGACCCAAGTGTCCATCATGCTTCTGCTACAACAGAAACTTCAATAGTGGGTTAGTAGGTATTCTGCAAATCTACACATTCCCTTTGTAATCGACCTCTTAGATCAGATTGAATAAACTAAGTAAGTGTTTGGATTACTGGTGAGACTGTGATTCCTCAGCCACAACAATAGCTCCATTGTTATCACAGTACAACTATACTGGATCAGCAATGCTTGGAATTGCGTCAAGTTCAGTAATGAAGTTCTTGATCTAAACCGCCTACATGGCAACATTAAAAATGAGATACACTTAGCATCAATTGTAGAATTTGCTGCAGTACACTGATTCGAGCTCTTCCAGCTCACTACAGTTATATTGAGACAAAATTGTGTAATCCCAAATTGCGAACTATAATCATCTTTTCATGTTTGGAAACTAGCATCATCGTATCCTCTTACAATGAGCTCATCTTCTCCTCCATAAACGAAGAACGTATCCTTAGTCCTCTTTAGGTACTAAGAATATTCTTGACAGCCATCCAGTGACGCTCTGGATCCGATTGATATCTACTATAAGTGCTCAAAGCACATGAGACATCAACCCGAGGACATAGCATGGCATACATGATAGATCCAATTGCTGATCCATATGGGATCCTCTTCATCCTATCTCTCTCATCTTGTGTTTCAGGACATAATTCCTTAGAGAGATAAACACCATTTGACATCGGAAGAAATCATTTCTTAGATTCTTCCATACTGAATCTTTTCAGTATTTTGTCAATATATGCACTCTGACTTAGGCAAAGCAACCTACACGATCTATCACGATAGATCTTTATTCCAAGGATGTAGGTTGCTTCCCTTAAGTCCTTCATGGAGAAGCACTTGGATAACCATGTTTTTACCAACTGCAAGCTCGGTATATCATTCTCGATCAAAAGTATGTCATCGATATACAACACGAGGAATACTACTGCGCTGCAACTCACTTTCTTGTAAACACAAGGCTCATCTTCATTCTTGATAAAATCGAATTCTTTTACGGCTTTATCAAAAAGAATTTCCAGCTCCTTGAAGCTTGCTTGAGTCCATAAATGGATCTTTGCAACTTGCATATCATATTAGCTTGCCCATCAAGAATAAAACCATTAGGTTGTGTCATATACACATCCTCCCCAAGGTTTCCGTTCAGGAAAGCTGTTTTGACATCCATTTGCCAAATCTCATAGTCATGATATGCAGCAATCGCAAGCATAATCCAGATGGATTTAATCATGGCAACTGGCAAAAAGGTTTCTTCATAGTAAATGCCATGAATTTGTTTGAAACCTTTGGCAACCAGTCATGCTTTATAAGTACGCACCTTGCCATCCATGTCAGTCTTCTTCTTGAAGACCCATTTACACCCTATGGGTTTTACCCCTTCAAGTGGTTCCACTAGAGACCACACTTGGTTCTGATACATGAAGTCCATCTCAGATTTCATGGCTTCAAGTCATTTAACAAAATCTGGATCCGATATAGCATCTTCGTAGGTTCTGGGTTCATCGTCTTGGTAGACTAGTACATCACCATGTTGAGTCACGAGATAACCGTATCTCTTAGGCTCATGGCGTACTCTCCCAAATCTACGTAGCTCATATGCTACCTGAGGTGGTTCACTTTGATCCACAAGTTGTAGAGTAACCTCCTCTTGATGCTCAACCACTTCCTGTGGCACATCATCCCATCCTTCATCTAGTATATCTTATGGTTCTAGAATTTCATCAAGTTCTACTTTTCTCCCACTATTACTTCTTAGTAAATATTCCTTTTCTAGGAAGACACCAGATCAGGCAACAAAAATTTTGTGCTCTTTTAGGTGGTAGAAGTAGTATCCTTTGGTCACCTTTGGATACCCCACAAATATACATTTACAAGATTTTGGGCCCAGCTTGTTCAAAGTTAATTTCTTAACATAAGCTTTGCAACCCCAAATCCCTAGATAAGACAAGTTGGGCTTTCGCCCTCTGCATAGTTCATATGGAGTCTGCATAGTTCATATGGAGTCTTATCTATAGACTGTGATGGCACACGGTTCAAAACATGAGTCGTAGTCTCTAGGGCATAACCCTAGAATGATGCAAGTAAATCACTAAAACTCATCAAGGACATAACCATATCAAGTAAGATCCTTTTCCTCCTTTCTGACACTCCATTGTGTTGGGGTGTATATGGAGGGGTGAGTTGTGATACTATCCCACATTCCTTCAGGTTCGTTTAGCTCAACTTGCCAAAGTTTGCATAGTTGTCATTTTGAGATTATCCTTATTGTCTTTTTTAAGAACATATATTATGAAACAGTTCCATAAAGAATATTATTTACACTCAAGGACAATAATCCATTAGTAAACTAATATTCTCATTTGTCCTAAGTGGACATAGAAATATAATTTCTAGAAACTGGAGAAAAATCATAATAATCCATGAGTTCTAAGAAACGAGCCCATCGGCTAAATCAGAAGATAAGATCCTACAGCAAATTCAGCAGCATGTGCTTCATTTCCAACTGGTAGGTCCACCTTTCCCTCGGCAAGCAATCTACTCTACCATAGTTCTTGCACATAAATCAAATATGAGAACCACATCTTGTGTCAACTAGATGTTTACGGGAGAAGTTAATCTCAAGAATGTACCTGATGAAGAAGTAACAATCTTCTTCCTTTTTGCTAGGAAGGCCTTGCAATGTTTCCTCCAGTGGCTGGGATTCCCATAGTGAGGACAAATGCCTTTCCTTTCTGCAGCAGTTCTTTCCAATGACTTCTAAGCCCTTTCCTTTTTCACTTGAGCTGGCTTCAACCAACGTCAATGTTTCTGACATTTTCATGTCTGACTCAGTAGCCTTCAATAAATCCAGAAGCTCGGAAAGGGTGTTCTTCTTATCTTCCTTAATAAAGTTATAAACAAATTGAGAATAAGAATCTGGCAAAGACTGTAATATCAAGTTTATCGTTAAACCTTCATTAAGTCCACATCCCAAAATCTCAAGCTTATTCATATACTCGGTCAACTTGAGTATATGATCGCCAATTTTGGTACCCTCTTCCATCCTACATCTGAATAACGATCGAGACATCATATGCTTCTCATTTCTATGAAGAAAATGAAGTATAGAAGCTAAATCCATTTTCTGGCACTATTGTCGCAGTAATGGTGGCATTGATGCAAGCACAATGTATCTAGTCATTTCTGCTTTTGCATTATGTGTATGCTTTACATATACATACCCAGTCTCATGGATAGAACTATCAGCAGGCTCTGGTGATAAAGCTTGCTCAATGATGTATAATCTATCGCTTGACTGAAGTATATTGTTTACACTTCTATACCAGTCAACAAAATCTTCACCATTCAATTTCTCTCCCAGTTCGATGATTTATCGCAGTGTTGTTGGGATCATTTTGCTCAATTTTAAGTGAATCTACAAGTGCAAAATAAGTAACCGTTATTACCATGTTCATTATTATTGTTTAATATGGTCTTTTATTATATGAAGCTCCCACTATTTCACTCAAGTCAATAGCCCTCACTATTAACTCGAGAAAGCCTGTTGACTTTCCTGGTGGATCGAGATCCCATCCTTCTCATTTCAAACCTTCGCTTTGGCGAACAAGCCAAAATGAGTTGATTAGGTAGGCCAACAAACTTAATCCACACCAGTTGATAGCTCCTATTATCAACCTCAAATGTGAAGAAGCCAACAAGCCAATCACACAATCCAATGGACACTACATCCATCGTCCTCAAGTGTGATTCTCAGTATCAGTAGAGTGGACACTACATGTCACCACGTACACATAATATGTGTATTGCTCTACTTTGCCTATGACGTGTTTATCAACCTTCGCTTTGGCAAACAAGCAAAACCGTCATTTTAAGTCGAACTATCACCATTAAGGAAAACTCCAATGCATTTTAACCTCCCACTAGTAGAAGAGTACCCTTCGTTTTGGCGAACAAGGTTTCGACGAACAGTGGTTTGATTAAAACCATGGTGATGGAAGGCATACGTGACTTAATATACTTTAATTGAGGGTTTGTTATTTAATGTCTCACTAGATTTTTATTTTTGTTAGAATGACATTGTTTGGCATGTTATAAAACATTCAACCTTAGCATGCATTATAAACAAAATATTAAAATGTGCCGGTACATGGCCTAACTAAAACCGATTTCCTCGAGCCTAGAGGAATCGATAGGTCATCTAAGGGTCCTGTAATAAAAACTTGAGTCTTCAACTATGATCATCTCTTCCTTTGCTCCGCCTCAAGTACATTACAAAAACATTATACTAAATTTACAATAAAATTAATCTTAAAGTAATTTTACATCAATAAATTTAGAAATCTCGATTTACATTCGAGGGGAATGAGATTAGAAGAGAATGTACATCAAGAAGGGGAAGGAAGGCAGGACACGCAGGCCCTATTTTTAAAACTTACAACCATATATACCCAAAATAATTTAAAACATTCACCATAGGTCATAGAGCTCATGTACCGGGCACCATGCAATATACAAACGAGTACATAGCATACACTTCAAAAATAGTCAATTTTTGAATTGGATGGGTTTATTAATCAATTACCCTCTTATATGTGCATAATGATTATTGGCTTTATAGGTTATTAAAAACTGCAGTTTGGTCCCTTCACGAAAAATACAGAATTGGGACAGCTACAGACTTCGCCGCGGCGAAGAATTGCAGGAAGTACGTCGCCGCGGCAAAACCTGGAAATCCCCAAATCGCACAGTTCGCGTTTTTTGCAATTTTGTGTAATAACACGAATCCAAATCAAATCGAACGCTTAAACATTCGACCAAGATATCAACCAACCAATATAACATTCATCAACACATTATTGAACCAATTTATCAATTGAATCATTCATTGAACAACAGATCTTTAGATTTTGCAGATTTAACAAAATAAACTGCTTTCATGGTAGATTTTGTGCAAATTCATCAAGGCAACATGTTATCAATCAAATACATGTAATCAACCATTCACAAAAACTGTAAAATCTAGTACCCTAGGCTCTGATACCACTGTAAAGAAACGATCCATTGAGGCAGTGGAAAACAAAAATTAATAACAACACGGATCGTTCCATAGAACCCAAAATCAAGGTCCAGAAATTACAGTTTATACATTATAAGAATCTATAGAAAAATCAATTTGAAGTTTAGAAATCATACCCACGTTTGGAGGCTCCTCCAAGTTATCTCTGAACATATTTTGCTATCGACCCCAGTGTAGGATCGAACCGATGAAGTCCACACGAAAACAATCGCAAGGAACTAAAGAGGGATTTGCTAGATCCTCTTTAGCCTTAAGAACAAAGAAGAAAACCAAAGAAAATTTTGATTCTTTACAAAAGTAAAAACTAGCATGAGAGTGAGAGAGAGGGGCTGCTGTGTTTTTCTCTTTTCCAATGAAAAGAATGAAATGAAAATCTCTACTCTTTTACAATTAAACTTTTCTTTTATAGTAAAGTTTAATTGCCCTATTCCCATATGGAATAGGCTTGGGCTCCAACCCAAACACCCCTTGTTTCCAAACACTCCCAATTAGATATTTATTTTAATTCATCATTATCTTAATTAAAATCAATTAATATATATATAATATATATATTAACATTTAACAATAATGATAATTTATTTAAATATATACTAACACATATTTAAACGTAATTTCACTTATTTAATTTTTCTAACAAATTAAATAAAGGCTACGACCTCAGCAAATTTAATTGCACTGTAAAATTACCAAAATACCCTTTCGCCCAAAAAGACGAAAACGCCCTTCTTTCTTCCTGGCTCTTAAATTATCTTCTATGTGTGTGACCCATAGGCCCCTCATCATACCGGTAGTGTATAGTATTGCGATTAACACCAATTAATCGTCTCACTAATATGCAAACAAAGATTGGTCCCTAGCAAGGCATCATGGCCACCCGATAGATTCGGATTCAACAAATAGCTACCTGTCAACGATATGGTTACCGTACAATCCGATCCTTTCATCATACATTATCTCAATGAGACCGAGGCATAGAAATAGTGTCAACCTTTGGTTACTCTCTATATTGTGTATTCAGTTACTGGACCAATGTCCTGTATAATAATCTGGATAGAGCAACAACTCAATCCCACTGTGGCCATAGTTTTAGTGTCATTGCCATACTGAATTTCGCCGTGAGATAACTTCTCCCATACCCGGGAGTGATGAATCCTCTGTCTATCCACCATAGTCTTTATACACTTCTTGATGCAGCCAATCACCACTGTATTGATAGCTCTGAATAGAACTGCGATAGGCTAGTGTCAAACTACACCAATCGGTGCACAAGGCACTCCATTGATCTCAAGTCTAAGGATCACATGCACCACCATTCGCTAGAGGATTTGTTCCATAGACACTGGGGTTACCATCCATATGGAATCCTCTGGTGGGTCACTCCAGTGAACTTGCTACAATGTATTCGCCTACAGTAAGCACCCATATGTTGAACTAGGTTGTCACCAAACAATCTTGACAAATGAGATCAGTCACTGTCTTTCGACAAGGTCGTTCAACACTATGATAGCCTTACCGTATTATCTGTGCCCCTACTTTAGAATAATACTAGGGCTACGGACGTTTCTATAATGGCCACCATATGTGCTCATAGGGTTCTAACTATCAAGATTTGAAACACTTGATACCATCGTCACGGTTCTACCATTCTAAGGACATATATCAATACTTATTGCAATAATAATGATTTACACGATATAGAATAAAATGCCTTTTATTGATCAATGAACATTATTACAAAGAGTCAATTCTACAATAATTGATTGGCTCTAAGGCACCTACTCTAACAAGAACAGCTTGAGAACCACCCAAGCTTCAAGCACCGATGCCACAGACCAGCATTAGCAATGGAACCACGTTCAAACAGCTATCAAAACAAGTATGATATGGTGAAGGTTTGGCACAAATGAAATAAGCCTATGAACCTTTGAGGAGAAAAATACTATAAGGATATTTCAGAGTACAAAGAAGAATAAAAGATCAAAAGGCTAGATTCAAAAATGCAAGAAAGGATATTATATAGGTAGGGTTTCTTGCTCAACACTTTGTGCCACGTCAGCCAACAAGGGACTAACCCATGTTTGTCCAAATAAGGAAAAAAAAAATCCTTCTTTTAGTTTGGACCACAAACAAATAGGGAAAAACCAATATTATTCCCTAAGACCACATATGGATATATTGACACTTGTAAAAAGTCCTAAAAGGATAGCAACAAAGATAAACAAATATCTTTGCTAATTTATCAGACATGCAACTCGTGTTGGGTTGCAAATATCTGAAGCAAGTGTGCAAGCACAAACTGTTGTACGCACACACTCGATATGAAACAAGTCAAAACATAAGTCTGGCAACCAGTGTGCATACATAACTGTTGTGCACACACAACTCATAAGTTTGATAAATATAAATATTCTATAGTTTCTAAAGATGGAATGATTCGTACTCAAATACATTTGATAGTGAATGCACTATATGGATACAATATCAGATATATAGGATTGAAGTTTTATTATTTTTTTACCTGATCACATAACCATTGCTCTTTTTCCCTCAGGGCATAGGGGCTGTTGAAGGCGTAATCCTAGACTTTCCCACATACAAAGAATTAAAATTGAATGCTAAATCCTTTTCAAGGATGAGCAATCTAAGAATACTCAAAATCAAATATGTAAGCCTTTCCCAAAGCCTTGAATATGTTTCAGATGAATTACGTCTTTTGAATTGGCATGGCTACTCCTTAAGATCTTTGTCATCTAATTCAACACAACAAACTTTTCGAACTTAACATGTGCTCCAGCCACATTAAACAACTTGGAAAGGAGAAAAGGTAACATTCTCAATTGCATATGTACATATTAGTTTCAAATGTAAGTCAACTCTTCTTGTTTGTTGAAACTGATATTTTCTAATAAAGTTTTTGTTTTCCTTCTATCAGCATTAGAACCAGTTGAAAATAATTATCCTCAGTCACTCAACATGCTTAACTAAGACTCCAGACTTCACTAGTGCCCCAAATCTTGAGAGACTGATTTTTTATGGTTGTACAAGTTTATCTTTTGTTCACCGATCCATTGAATTTGAAAGATTGCAAACAGTTTAGGGGTCTCAGAGTTGAAATTGAGCGGGAATCTCTTGAAGTTCTTATCCTTTCTAGCTGCTCAAAACTCAGTAATGTTTGGGAGATCATGTCCAATACAAAACATCTCGCAATGCTTAAAGCTCTTGATCTCAATGGCTGCTCACAACTAGACAAACTGCAAGAAGACTTGGAGCACCTGGCAAGTTTGAAAATCTTGATTTAGGTGGAACTACTATAAACCAACCACCATCTTCTATTGTGCTATTGAAAAACCTCAAACAATTATCTTTTCATGGATGCAAAGGGGAAGCTCGAAAGTCCTGGAGTTCTGTTTCCAGCTTGTTCCCATTGTTCTCTAGAGCAAATCCAGAGTCTGTGGGCTTGAGGTTACATTCTTCTTTATCAAGTTTATGCTCTTTAAGACGCTTGGATCTAGGTGATTGCAATCTCCGGGATGGTGCAAGTCCCTCTGATATTGGCTTCTTACCATCATTAATAAAATTAAATCTGAGCAGGAACAATTTTGTTAGTTTACCTCCAAGCATCAGTCACCTCCCTAAGCTTGAAACTCTTTTGATAGAATATTGCGATCGACTACAAGCCTTGCCAGTGCTTCCAGCAAGTACAGATGAATTATATGCTCAGAATTGTACATCCTTGGAAATTTTATCATCAAGTCCATCACATATATTCAAACCAAGATCACGAAAGTTTTATTTAAATAATTGCTTCAAACTGGCTGGAAGTAGAAGAAACAGTGGCGTGACAGTCACTTTTTTTTAAAATCTGCTCCATTCGCTGTTAAAAAGTCAAGTTCAGGTATGGTTATCCCTTAACGTCATTCGATGGTGGGGTTGGTCTCGCTTCAAAAGGAATTGGGTTCGAGTGGGTGTCATTCATTCATCGAAGGAGCATTTTCTCCTCCACCAGAGATGCGGATTCAATAGCAAAGGATATTCACCTAGCAGCGGCAACTACGAGGCAATAACACGGTGTCGATGGGATACAGAGCAACACGATAAGTTTATTTATTTATTTATGACTTCAGTTTTAATTTTGACATCCTAATTATTACCATTATTTTAATTAATTGTAAAATCATATGAAAATTAATTAGTAAATGGTAGCTTATTGCCTATACATGATGACATTGAATATGAGTAGAACAATTTGATTGAAAATGATATTCTGGTAATGCCTTTTCTTTATTCACAGCGAGTTAATTGTGGAGTTACACGTTCTGAATTCAAAATTTTTGTTCCTGGATCTCAAGTTCCAGACTGGTTTACTTATCATAGTGAAGGGTCATCATTAAGAATTGCTCAACTAATGCTAAGATGTAGGGGACTGGCACTTTGTGCTGCTTTTTCAGTACATGATCCAAAGGGTTTATGTCCATACAAATCGATAAAACTTGATTGTAACATACAAGTGGATATTACTCTTACTCAAGCTGTTTCCAAGACACCCCTTAACACACAAAGGACTCCTACTGTCTCCATGTCAGTCCCTACCAATTCCTTGGCTGGGACAAATCACCCCATGGTTGTTCTACATTTCTAGAAGTTATCTCACCGACAACGATTGTTTTTATCTAAGTGTGGTTTCTTTTGGAGATAAAA
This sequence comes from Pistacia integerrima, assembly GCA_026225825.1. Classification (NCBI taxonomy): domain Eukaryota; kingdom Viridiplantae; phylum Streptophyta; class Magnoliopsida; order Sapindales; family Anacardiaceae; genus Pistacia; species Pistacia integerrima. The sequence continues at coordinate 6,001,553 of CM047745.1, read as the reverse complement.
CCTATAAAGGCATTACTATGAAGGTAAAAGAATGTGTGCTCCGTCCAGTATATGATTCTGATATTGAACAATTCGTCCCAGCATCAAATAATCTTAGCAGCAATACTAGTCCTCAGGTTTCAGTTCCTGACAGATTAGCAGTAACAAGTACTCTCATCAAGCAAAGCTGTGAATACTGCCCTGATCAGCAGCCGTATCCAAAAAGACTGAAGTGATACTGTTTGAGTGCTCAAACCTCATGAACAAATAACTCTTGGAATTAAACTCTTCACTCCTGCTAGCCTTTTCTCTACCTTTGACTTGCTATGGTTTTTGGAAGTGCATGTTCCATATCATTTCTTGTATTAGTTTTTCCGAAAATAAATCCAGAAAATTAAAATATTTTCTATGTATTTTAAGCTCACATTAAAATCATTTACAATAAACCAATAATAATATCAAACAAGTCAAAACTGTCTTTTCTTTTGTTTTCGGGAAAATGATCCCTGACAATAGTAGAATTGAGGGCTTGTTCATTTACTATTTATTCTTCAAGCCTGTCGAATTCATTATTACACCATGCTAATGCTGCAACAACTTGTTCAATTCTGCTGGCTTTTCCACATTTTGATTGTTTTATTATATGGCTATGCAATTAGTTTATTCAGTAAATGAATCTAGGTAGGTTTGGGATAATTTTATAGAAACACTTTTAGTTTATGAGCAATGAATCTATTAGTGTATATTAATGTATGCCCTAGAAATCATTCCTGTTGTCGGTTTCAGAGCATTTAGTCTTGTGTCAATATATATCATAAATAATAGAAGAAAGAGTTCTTCAATTTATATATATAAATTGCTTTCTTTATTCAGTCATGCATTTAAAATAAAGTATGTATATGAATTGTCCAGATGATTCATTTAATCGGTAAATGAATTATCAAAAAGGGTTTACCGAAGCAATATAATTTGGGCAATTATATTGCATAGTAGGCATACTGGATGCTTCCGAAAGATATCATGAGTTGATAAAAGTATGGATGATGATGATAGTCATGTCACTAGGGCATTAGTATGGATTAGCAGTTGCTGAACTGTTTTTCAAACGTGACTGAATAACGACAAATCACTTGGAAAAGCATGTAGTCAATGATTTATCATTTGGTTATATCAGTGCACGATGTAGTTCTTTGACCTGAGACATTGTGGTCGGATTCGATACGGATTCGTATGGTTCATACGTTGTATAAGTACATGACTAGTCATATATCGTATGATAAAGCCTATTTGGTCATGTGCTGTTCATAGGTGGAAAAAAACGATGGTCAAGAAGGGATCCATTGACTCAGAAATATAGGATCAGGAGTACCGCTAACTCCATCCGGATTCAAGTTCCTGGACGAACGTCGATAAATGTCAGAAATCGGAATCTCTGGCCAGAGTCCATTATCACTCATATGAAAGCAAGTTTGTGATGACAAGTTCAGGACATATTGATCGATGATTCGGTAGAAGATCGAGTTTAGGTTTTTGACGTTCAATGAATTCGTACTCAATCAGGATATATCAATGGAGGGACTTTACCTGCATGGTACATATGATCTAAAATGGGTTCGATGAAGTATTTCATCATCGTGGTTTAGGGACAATGGCACATTGCTAAATGTTTACATTAGTCGTTGGGCCTCTAGACAGCTTTCCGGATTCATCCAGAACCGGCTACGGCTAATCCATGGTGGACCTACATGGTCACACCAATAGCCTTGAGAAGTTAGAGAAGAATAAGAGAGATAAAAATGATTATCTAAAGAGGGTTAGCACCTTCCGAGGGTAATGATAAGATTTCTATGGTAATAGTTACATAAAAAATTATTTGTGACATTTTAAGGGTTAAAATGGTCAAGCAATAATTAATTGTATTTAATTATTATATCTTAAAGCGTTAAGGTAAATGAGATGAACTAAAATAACCTTTTAATAGTTAAAGGGCAAAAGGGTAAACTTGTGGGTTGTTAATGTAAACTAGTTTTGTTTACATGGGCTCTTTAATAGTATTGATTATTCAAAGGGTAAAATAATAAATACTTGAGCTCCTTTTAAAATAAGATTTTATTGGGGCATAGAAGTGAAAAAAAAACTAATTGCAAAATGGCCTATGAATATATAAATGCAAATGGTTGCATTTTAGGTTAAGGATTCATTTTAGTTCACTCAAAGAAAATCAATCTCTCTCTCCTAGGGTTTGGCCACTCTCTCACTCTCTCAAGGTGATGTTAAAGTGTGGAGGATTCATCCCTTTGAATCTTGGCATCATCAACCTAAAGCAAAGAAGAAGGTATAATGTTTTTCAAGTTTTGTTTGAAATTTTTTTTAATCTCATTAATCCAACCCTTTCATGCTTTCAATCTACATTTTCCGCCACCTTTTCATGTTGTTCTTTCAAATGGTATCATAGCTTAAAAGCTCCATGCATGTCGTTTTTGAGCAAAAGTCATGCTACTCCATGTGTTCATATGTTCATCATACATGGTTGAGTTTGCATGTTAGTGTTTTGGTTCAAAAATGAGTTTTCCATCCCAACTCTCTACATGCATGTCTCGGCCACACTTAGATCAAAGGTAAATGTTTATTCTTCATGTCATTCTCATGTGATTTGAATGATGGTATTATTGATAATGAGCATGCATTTGTATTGAATGAGTTGTAAGTTGGAATAAGCATGTATGTGATTCGGCCATCTCCTTACTTTGTAAAAATATGTTTTTCATCTTGCTCTAATATGATTGGATGTGTTAGAATGTGATTTAAAGTATGCTTGGATGATGGTTATTGCACGAGTTGTATTGAGAATTACATGCATGTGTATGTTATGGTTTTCATCTTTGTCATGTTCGGCCATGACTAGTTTTGCCATAAGAATTTGTCATCTCATTCATGCATTGATGAATAATGTTTTGGGAAATGTTGCATGATGATTTATTTAAAGAAATATTCATGCATGTTCATTTCCATGACTCTGATTAAATTGTTTATGCTTTGACATGCTAAATGTGTTATCCTTTAATTTGATTAAAGTATATTTTGTATGAAGAGTATGCAAATGTTGCAAATGTTTAGTAGTGGAAAATGATGTTGGCATAAAGTTGTGGATTATTAATTCATGTGATGAATTGTGATATTATGCATACATGATAATGGTAATTTTAAAGTTTGATATTTAATTTGATTAAATTATCATATAATGCATCAATTCATGGCATAAATTATTATATTTTTGAAATGTAATAATTTGGTTTTTTGAATATTTTCAAAAATTGATGATGCAAGATGATATGATTGTCTTTGAGAAGATAAATGTGTCATAAAAAATATTACTTTATTTAAAGTAACTTGTATCATAGAATGATTACACTTGGAGTAATAAAACCCATTTATCTATGTCATGCATGACTTTTATGAAAAGTATTGAAATGATGTTAATAATTAAATAATAAATTCATTATTATATCTTTGGGTGGAATATGACAAAAGTGTTTGTGTAATGATTCCCTTGAAATGTGTAATTATTGCATGCCCCAAGGTTATGATTAAGTTACCACATGCATATATATAATATCTATTAATATATATATATTTTAAATTGTTTATATTCATGCGTTTAAATAATTGTTTATTATATTTGATATGAATGTTTAATATTTATTTATGTGATGGATGAATATTAGATTAGAGGGTTGATCATAGGCGCCATTTAGTTTTCAAAATATTCAAAAGGGTTTGTAATATTCTTTTATTAAATGGCTTGTAATAATTAAATTTTATTTATTTATTTTTTAATCGGGCCTGCGTGCCTAAGATCCAATTTGTAATTGAATCGGCTAGTCAAGAACCCGAAGAGCATCCGAATGATGATTCAATCGAAGATATAGAATTAGGGTAAATAGTTTACCTATAGGGGCCCTTTTGGATCGGGTTTAAATTTTTTAACAAGGGTAATATCTTTTTAATTGAGCAGATTACCGTGTTTGGCATTTTTGTAAAAAAATATTATGGGAAAATAAGATGATAAATAGTGCTCAAAAGGGGGTAAATTGTCGAGAATATTTGTACCTCATGGGGGACTGGTATTAGAATGTTACCCGAGTAATCATATTTTCTATCCAATCTTGCCCCTAAACAGTATATTATGCAGACGAAATATCCTTTGGTTTATTAATAATTGCAAAATAGCGAATTTGCATAAACAAACGTTTTTGTCCTCAGTTTTTTTATTTCCGGGTGAAACGGCCCAGATTTTTATCATTTATTTCAGAAATGCCACGCTGATTTGTGTACCCATATTATCCTCAGATTTTTGTATATTGTGACCAATATGCCCTTTAACTTCAATAAAACTACAAGATAAAAGAATTTTTTTTTTCCCAAATCACACAACAGGCACGATTTCATTCTCAGATCTCTACGCTAAACTCGTTCACTGTCGGTGGAGAAAAATAGCTCGACGATCTTGTTCGTCAGTCCGATCGCAATTTTCGGTATATGGTTTGCCCTCTTTTCTTTGAATGTAGCATTATTTGTTTCGATTGCAACTGTAAACCCTAACTTTGAAATATTCCATCAGTTGTTGGTCCACCATCTCAGTCATTTGCTTCATAAGTGCCTCACCACCTGTTCTATTCTGTGTGCCTGTTCTGTTGCTGAGTTTTTAATTTAGTTTTGGCTGTTCTGTTGCTAAGATTTTAAGGCTATTGTTGTTGTTCTGTTGCTGAGTTTTTAACGATGTTTTTGCTGTTCTGTTGCAAAGATTTTAAGGGTGTTTTGGTTGTTCTGTTGCTAAGATTTTAAGGCTGTTTTTTGCTGAGGTTCTAGGTTGCTGTCTTTTATGCTCTATTGCTGCTTGTTGTTGAGATTCCAAATTGTTGCTTTTGCTATTATGCTGTTGAGACTGTAAGTGACTATCCTTTGCTGTTGTGGTATTAAGATTTGAATGACAAAGTACAAATAATGAAGATAATATGCTGCTGTTTTGAATTTTATAAATCTAGTATATAGTTTAGCTTACGGGAGCATATTAGTATAAGTGGATTGATACGCTTAAGTATTGTCTAGTTTAAGGGCATATTAGTATACTGTATTGATCTAGTTAGTGTAGTCTAGTTAAAGGGAGCTTATTAGTATAGTGGGGTGTGTCTTGCAATTCTTTAGAGTTTATATGTTTGGTACCAGAATACCTTAGTTTATGGGTTATAGAGTGATAGGAATATTGGTCAATTGGATCTTTATGTGTCTATACATGGTCTACAAAATTCTGTGAAAGATTTTGAGGTCTAACTTAGTGATCTTTTTTCGTTTCACTGATTTATGTTTGCCGTTTTGAGTAAACTAGGTGTGCAGTAAAATGGTTAAGAACAATTAGAGATGGGTCTTGAAATTTTTTTATGGGAATATTGCACCTCCAATGGTGCAATTTTATAACCTATCAATATGTTCAATTACATCCTGTCCAGACACTCTTGGACTTTATATTTTGTTTTATACATCTCCTGTTTGTTTTGATAGTGTAAACTTTATGCTTGAAAAATATTTTGTCACCAAGTAGTAATTATTTGTAATGGAATTAACCCATTCGAAGCTAATCCATTCCCTGCATTTCTATCACATATTTTATATATATGCTAAAGCGTCATCATCTTAAGTTTCTCAATGGTATCAACCTTTTCTTGGCTACCTTTTCGTATTTGTTGTGCGTGTGTCCTTTTATGTATCCTTTATATTAATTTTAAGATTGAGCTGTATGAGTTGCATTGTTTTCATATATCAAATTACTTTTTATTTTTAGTCCCTTTGAAACCGAACTCAAGAGGTAAACCAATTTGTGCTATGGGTTAACTAGTTAACTTGTTTGGATGTTACATGACCTTAATACATTGTTATGCTATAATTGTTGGCTTTTAATTTAATGCATGAGAGAACGTATCCTATCCAACTTTCTCTTTATCTTCTATTTCAACGCGTTCTATCTGCACTTTCTCTTATATGATAAGGAAGGAAATTACTTAATTTGCTGAAGAGTATTTGTAAAAACATATGCTATCATTTTTTAATGTACCCCTCCCAGTTAATTTCTCTTTGTTGTACATGCTTGATTGACTTCATTATGCTTTGACCCATGAATTATGTGAAACAGCTATGGCCCGTTTAATAGTCAGGCAGAAGATGCACTTGGTTGCCCTTCTAGTCTTCCATTTGGACATGTTGGAAACCATGTACACCATGCTCGTCCTTCTAGGTTGGCTAATGCACTTAATATATGGGGTAGATGTAGGGCTGCTACATCATATGCCAGTGAGTCTGCGTCTAGGTTTAAGGTTAGGTCGCTCAATTTACACTTCATGCTTTTCCAAAGTGATGAGTTATGTTTTGAGAGTTGTAGGATGAATAGGGATGTATTTCACAAATTATTTAATTTACTTACTATACATGGCAACTTAAAATCAACTCGTCATTCATCCATAGAAGAATTAGTTGGGACCTTTCTTCACATCCTTGCCCATAACCAAAAGACCAAAGTAATGAAACGTCAAATGGATAGATCCACTAAGACAGTAAGCCGCAATTTTCACTTAGTCCTGAACACCATGTTAAGGTTGCATATGCTGCTATTTAAAAAACTAGAGGCCATTCCCGAGAACTCAACCGATGAGCAGTGGAAATGGTTCAAGGCATAGTGTAATCACTAGGTTTACGCTGCACATGTAGTTCAGTACCTTATTAAAATCAGAGTTAGTGTTTTCTCTAAAATATTGTTGTTGTTGTTCTGTGTTAGAACTGTTTGTGAGCCTTAGATGGAACATTCATAAAGGTTCATGTGTCGGCTAACGATATACCTAGGTATCGGTCAAGGAAAAGTGAAATCGCAACTAATGTCCTTGGTGTATGCACACCTGACATGCAGTTTATATATGTCCTCACTGGGTGGGAAGGTTCCGCTGTATATGGTAGAGTTCTTATGGATGCCATTACTAGGAGAAATGGATTAAAGGTCCCCCAAGGTAATATAACAAAAAAAAATTGTATTTTTAATGTTAGGGTCTGCCATAATAGTGCACTTAGTAATTGTTATTGACTTGAAATTGTTTATTTTAGGGCATTACTATTTGTGCGATGCTAGATACACTAAGGGGGAAGGGTTTTTGGCCCCTTATCGAGGACAACGATATCATTTGAGTAAATGGCGACAAGGTCACCAACTAGCATCACCACAAGAATTTTTCAACATGAAACACTCTCAAGCTAGAAATTGTATTGAGCGATGTTTCGACATCTTGAAAGCTCGATGGGGAATATTGAAGGACATATCTTACTACCCCGTTAAAACTCAATGTAGAATCATTACTGCATGTTGTCTTTTGCACAATTTCATAAGGTCTGAGTTGCCCATTGGCCTGGTTGAAGCAGAGCTTCCAGAAGAGGTGAATGATGAAGGGCAAGAGGATGACGAAGGGGAATTGATCAAGCACATTGAGCCTAGTGCCATGTGGACTGCATTTAAAGACAATTTGGTGGCTGAAATGTTCAATACTTGGATGGCTATGCGGAATGAATGATTGTGCTTGTGTTTAGTTTATGTGTACCGTTGTGACTTTTTAAATTTCTGTCTTTTCTGATTTGCCATGTATGAATGAACCCAAACACTAATATGCCTTTCTTAATGGACTTGTATATTGACTTACATTTGTCGTAATGTGGATGGTTGAATGTTAAGTGATCTCGTTCATGTATTATTCTTCCTTATTGACTTAAAATTATTTAACTCGCGCATATCAGTTGGTCGGACACTGTGTATAAATGAAGTTGTAACCTGATTTTTTTTTACAATATCACTAATCTACCTTTTTTTGTTTTGTTTCAGCTATATGGACAGGTCAGCATCGCGGTCCCATGAGTCTGACAGGAGCATTAGCATGCATGACGACCTTGTGCCTATGAAAAGGGGTAGAAAGGGCAAGGCAAAGGCTAAGGGAAGTAAGTCGCAGTGGACAAAAAAGAAGGACGCTGTGTTGGTGGAGTGTTTGCTAGAGTTGAAAGAGTAGCCAATTTGGAGAACTGAGAGGGGGTTCAAGTACAGTTACCTAGGTGAGGTCGAAAAGATGATGTGGGAAAGGCTTTCTCATTACGGTCTGCAACGCCCCACTTGAGGTGCGTAGTTAAATTATTGTTGAATTACTTGAATGTTTATTGATTTATTCTCAATTGAGCTTGTATATTGTTAATATTGGTTGGTTGGCCCTTAGTTGAATTTTGTTGAAGTTATTTTGAGAAAAATGTGAAGAAAATCCCTTAAACTTGCATTAAGGGTAAAATGGTCTTTTCACTCAAAATTAGTTGAAATTGTGGGGAGTGAAAAGAGATAGAATTTCATGGAGAATGCAATAAAAATGAGGGCATTATGGTAATTGATTAAGGGACATAGAAGAAATTTTGGCAAAAGTGCAAGGGCAAAATGGGAAAGTGTGGTTATAAATTAAAGTGTTAAGGGTTTGAAACCCTTATTTTCGTTCATTCCACCCCACACACTCCTCTTTTTTCTCTCAAATTTTCATTCACTTCTCCAAGGAATTTGAGGGCTTTTGAGTAAATTTTCATAAGGTTTTGATTCAAGGCATCAAAAGGTAAGGATTCAAGCTCTTTATCTATGATTTATTTGTGTAAAGGTTGAATTCTTATGAAGTTTATGATTAGAGTTAAGAGAAGATTGGAATCCAACAAAAGTAGAGAGCTTAGGAGAGACTACTCAAGCACAAGGTAAGTAAATCCAACCAAGTTGAGATTTGAGAAATCTTTTGAGTAGAGATTTAGTAGATATTTATATATGTATGAGTATGTTATACTTACTGAAAAATTGAGATGAGATGTGTGCTTAGTCATAGTTGTTGGATATGCTTAAATTATGAGAAGTGTTTTTGATGTGTAATGAGAGAGTGAAATTGAGTTGAAGTTAGAGGAGTTTTGTATGAATATTTTTGAGAGTGTTCTCCTTGGCAGGAATTATGACTATATGAGGGAGTTTTCCTCCCATTTTGGATGGTTAAAGAGAAGAGTAGAGTTATAGATAAGTAGAGCTTTGGTATGCACATGAGTTGTTTGAGGAAATGCCTAAGTGAGAAAACGGCCCTGTCACAGCTGTGAGTTTTGAGTGATTTTTGGGCATCTTACGGATTGAACTGGGTTGAGACCGAAACGTAAAAGTTGTAGCCCTGTCTCTAAGCTTTAAAACGAGACCAAAACTGTAGCAATCCGAGGTGTATAACTCAAGTTATGATCTCTTGAGTGTGACCTGTGCAGAATGACTGTTTTGATGCAATATTGCATTTGGCATTTCAAAAGTGCATTAGTGAGCATGAACCATCCATATGCATTAATTGTGCATTGAGAAGTAGCTTGAGAAAGAGTAGAGAATGTTGAGTATGAGCTACCTTATGAGTACTAGCTTGAGATAGAGTGAAGAAATTTGTGAATAAAATACTCTAAGAGTATAGCTTGAGAAAGAGTAGAGAACTTTGTGAATGAACTACCCTAAAAGTAAAGAGAAAAACAAAAGAAGAGAATAGAGTAGGTTGTGCGATGGGGAGCCCGTGAGTAATGAGTAAAGTCACGAGAGTGGGTGTTTTGTGATCCCTAGCCGTGCCTCCGGTAAGATGGGGCCGTGACCGTCATGAGAGTGGGTGCTTTGTGATCCCCAGCCGTGCCTCCAGTAAGAAGGGGCCGTGACATTCAAGAGATAAAGAGAAAGAATATACACTCACATGGCCAAGGGTTCCGAATCCATGCATAACCCAGTCCGATCGGTAAAGAAATGAGTAAAACTCACATAGAGTGGTAGCGCCCAGCCGTGCCTCCTGTCAGATGAGGCTGTGACATTCAAATGAGTAAGAATGAGAAAACAAAGAAATAGAAAGAATAGAAAGAGAAAATGAGTAGAGTCACGAAGAGTGGGATGAGTCCTCAGCCGTTCCTCCGGTAAGATGAGGCCGTGACATACACCAGAGGGTGTATAGAAAAGAGCATGAGAAAGAGAGACAGAAAGAGAATCAGTAGAAGTCACGTAGAGCGGGAGAACTCCCGGCCATGCCTCCGGTAAGATGGGGCCATGACCGTCACGAAGAGTGGAATATGAGGTTCCAACTGTGCCTCCAGTAAGATGGGGCCGTGACATTTAAAGAAAGAGCTAGTAGAAAAGAATTATTAGAAATGAGAAAGAGATAATAGAGAGAATTAAAGGATGAGAAAGCTTGACAAAGCTTGAGAAAGAATGAGATAGAATAAGAGGTTTTGAGCTAGTAAGAATAGAGAGTAGAAGAAAGAAACATGCAGTTATCTTGCATTAATTGCATATACATCTCATACATGCATGCACCATGATTTCTTCCATGGTTAGTGAGAGTATGATGAGCATAAGAGAGAACCATGATTTTTCTTTATGGTGTGTATGATGAGCATAAGAGAGAACCATGATTTTCCTTCATGGTGAGTATGACGAGAATAAGAGAGAACCATGATTTTCCTTCATGGTGAGTAAGCATAAGAGAAGAAGAAAAGAGAATGAGAACAGAGAGAAAGAAAGAATAAAAAGAGTAGAACAGAGTTAAAGGAAAATAAAAGTATTAGCAAGAAAGAGAAAAACAGTGAGAATTAGAAATAGAAGAACGGTAGAGTAAGGAAAGAACCAAAGAGTGAGTTGTGGGGACAGATAGTAGAGGATTTACTTACTGAACATTGCCGTGCTCACCCCGCTGTTCTTCCTTGTTTTGCAGGAATTAGGAGTAGCAGTTGGATGGATGTCGAGGAGCGGAGACTATTGGCACTACTGTCCACCAGTTATGATATTTGTATTAAGTAGAAAGTTTTTAATACAGAGTACTTTGTATATGTAGAAAATTATATATTATGAGTAAAGAAAAGTTTGAGCCCACTATCTTCCATACACAATGTATATCTATAATTTGCATGGTATGCATTATATGAATAGTAGTAGAGAGCAGGTGTTACATTTTTGGTATCAGAGCAAAGATTTTGGGATTTGACAGTGTGCCACTCTCGCCGCCATGACATTCCGTAGCCGACCGTTGTCAGTTAAGTCTTTCCTTGCTTAAAGTGTTATTTGAGTTGTTTAATGTGGTTGTCTTGTCAATGAGATACAAGACCCGAGTATGAGATGAGAATAAGAAAGTAGTGAGTGCAGGGAAACTTACTCCCCGAGTTGAATTAGAAAGAATTGAAACCCCGTCCAAGTACGGCCTACTAGAATAGAAAGAGGAAGGTCGGTACCTCAGATGGTACAGAATCAGATTGAGTTGATTCATGGGCTCCCAAGTCATCATCAGCGATCAGAGGTTAAAGGTATAAGATCCGTTGAAGTGTATAACGGCATTGGTTCCCATGATGGACCGGGAGAAGATCCGGTATATGAGTCTCTTGTTTTAGAGGGCTGCCCAAGTTTTGTGGGAATTAATGGTGATGGTTTTGTCATGGTTTGAGAAGAGTTTAGAAGATGGTTAAAGTTGAGAATAGTTCGCAAGGTTCATAAGAAGGTACAAGAGTTTATCAGTTTTAGTAAGGATTGAGTATAGTGAAGAGTAGGCAGTGAGAGTTAACTCCCTTGTAAGGTTTGTTCCTGGAATAGTGAGTACTCCGGAGTTGAGAAAAGACAAGTGGTCCATGGGCTAAAATCAGAGGAAATAGAACCCCCTCGAGCTTAGAGTGAAGTTTGAGAGAAGGGAAGACTTATTTAGTAAAGTTCGTAGTGATCCATGAAAGAGAGTTAAAGAGTTAACAATTGATTAGATAGTATCCTTTGCCCTACTTGGATGTTTTTGGGCATGAATTCCCTAAGGGAGATATGGAGTAGAGGTTGATTGCCGAGGGAAGAGTGAGATTAAATCATAATATCATTTCCAGAATTCCAGCGGGCCATTAGTTCAATATGTTGAGCAGTAATGTGAAAGTTAGAGAGATGTTAAGAAAATGGTGTTCGGAACAGATAGTTCATGTGGTGCTAAGTAGTGATGTCCCATAACCAGAGATTCAGAGTGTGCTAGTAGTCCGAGAATTTATGGGGGTATTTCTGAAAGAGTTATCGGGCTTACCTCCGAAAAAAGCAGTTGAGTTTAGTGTTGAACTGGCACCGGGGACAGCACCGATTTCTAAAATCCCTTATCTAGTGACCCCAGCCAAGCTTTAAGAATGAAGAAGCATCTCCAAGAGTTCTTAGATAAAGGTCTTATCCGACCAAGTCATTCTCCCTAGGGAGCTCTGATCTTGTTTGTAGAGAAGAAAGAATGGTCATTACGGATGTGTATTGATTGCAGAGAAATGAATAACTAATAGTGAAGAATAAATACCTGTTACCATGGACGGATGATCTTTAGACCAGTTAAGGAGTACAGTAGTATTTTCCAAGAGTGATTGGAGGTGGGGTTACCATCAGGGTGTTTCTTAATTGTCTTGCTCAGTTTATAGTAGTCTTTACCCTGAAGTTAGGAGACATTACCTTTATGGTGCCTAGAGTAAGAGTTACACCGACCATAGAGTTTAAAGTATTTCCTTACTTAGAAGGAGGTGTTGAGTATGAGACAGAGGAAATGGTTAGAGCTAGTTCAAAAGTATGAAGATTGAGATCATGTTAGCAAGGATTGCCACGTTAGGAGTTTAGTCTACAGATAAGAGGGCTCTTTACGAGACTTGGTATGGTAGACTATGTTGAACTCCATTGTACTGAGATGTGTGGGCAAGAAAGATGAATTAAATACAGTTCTTGGGCTAGAAATGACTCAGGAATTGATCGAAGAGATAAAGTGAATCAGAAATAGAATAAATCAAGCCCAAGCGAAATAGAAAAGTTTGACAGATTTGAAGAGAAAAGTTATGGATTTCGAAGTGGGTGTAGAGTATTTTTAAGACTTTTCCCCCTATAACCGGGTAACATGTTTAATAGCAGAGGGAAGTTAGCACCGAGGTATAGAAGTCCATTTGAGATATTATAATGAGTGGAAAGGTGCCTGACACTACCCCCTAGTATGGACGAGAGTATATAATGTGTTTTTATATTTCGATGCTTCGAAAGTATGCAAGTGATCCCTCCCATATTTTGAGTATTGAGTATGAAGATTGGGAATCCTAGTTTGACAGACGTCCAGTTCAAATATTGGACAGAGAGATCAAGGAGCTCCAAAACAAGAATTTCCCTCTAGTGAAAGTACGGGAGGTAAAACAAAGTATGTAGAACCGTTACTCGGAGTTGTTCATTTGAATTTCGGGGATGAAATTCTTTTAATGGAGGGAGAATTGTAACGCCCCACTTGAGGTACGTAGTTAAATTATGGTTGCATTACTTGAATGTTTATTGATTTATTCTCAATTGAGCTTGTATATTGTTAATATTGGTTGGTTGGCCCTTAGTTGAATTTTGTTGAAGTTATTTTGAGAAAAATGTGAAGAAAATCCCTCAAACTTGCATTAAGGGTAAAATGGTCTTTTCACTCAAAATTAGTTGAAATTGTGGGGAGTGAAAAGAGATAGAATTTCATGGAGAATGCAATAAAAATGAGGGTATTATGGTAATTGACTAAGGGACATAGATGGAATTTTAGCAAAAGTACAAGGGCAAAATGGGAAAGTGTGGTTATAAATTAAAGTGTTAAGGGTTTGAAACCCTTATTTTCGTTCATTCCACCCCCCACACTCCTCCTCTTTTTTCTCTCAAATTTTCATTCACTTCTCCAAGGAATTTGAGGGCTTTTGAGTAGATTTTCATAGGATTTTGATTCAAGGCATCAAAAGGTAAGGATTCAAGCTCTTTATCTATGATTTATTTGTGTAAAGGTTGAATTCTTATGAAGTTTATGATTAGGGCTAAGAGAAGATTGGAATCCAACAAGAGTAGAGAGCTTAGGAGAGACTACTCAAGCACAAGGTAAGTAAATCCAACCAAGTTGAGATTTGAGAAATCTTTTGAGTAGAGATTTATATATGTATGAGTATGTTATACTTACTGAAAAATTGAGATAAGATGTGTGCTTAGTTATAGTTGTTAGATATGCTTAAATTATGAGAAGTATTTTTGATGTGTAATGAGAGAGTGAAATTGAGTTGAAGTTAGAGGAATTTTGTATAAATATTTTTGGAATATTTTCCTTGGCAGGAATTATGACTATATGAGGGAGTTTTCCTCCCATTTTGGTTCGTTAAAGAGAAGAGTAGAGTTATAGATAAGTAGAGCTTTGGTATGCACATGAGTTGTTTGAGGAAATGCCTAAGTGAGAAAACTGCCCTGTCACAGCCATGACTTTCTGAGTGATATTTGGGCATCTTATGGATTGAACTGGGTTGAGACTGAAACGTAAAGGTTGTAGCCCTGTCTCTAAGCTTTAAAACGAGGCCAAAACCATAGCAATCCAAGGTGTATAACTCAAGTTATGCCCTCTTGAGTGTGACCTGCGCAGAATGACTGTTTTGATGCAATATTGCATTTGGCATTTCAAAAGTGCATTAATGAGCATGAACCATCCATATGCATTAATTGTGCATTGAGAAGTAGCTTGAGAAAGAGTAGAGAATGTTGAGTATGAGCTACCTTATGAGTACTAGCTTGAGATAGAGTGGAGAACTTTGTGAATAAAATACTTTAAGAGTATAGCTTGAGAAAGAGTAGGGAACTTTGTGAATGAACTACCCTAAAAGTAAAGAGAAAAACAAAAGAAGAGAATAAAGTAGGTTATGCGATGGGGAACCCGTGAGTAATGAGTAAAGTCACGAGAGTGGGTGCTTTGTGATCCCTAGCCGTGCTTCTCGTAAGAAGGGGCCGTGACATTCGAGAGATAAAGAGAAAGAATATACACTCACATGGCCAAGGGTTCCGAATCCATGGATAACCGAGTCTGATCGGTAAAGAAATGAGTTAAAGTCACATAGACTGGTAGCGCCCAGCCGTGCCTCCGGTTAGATGAGGCCGTGACATTCAAATGAGTAAGAATGAGAAAACAGAGAAATAGAAAGAATATAAAGAGAAAATGAGTAGAGTCACGAAGAGTGGAATGAGTCCCCAACCGTTCCTCCAGTAAGATGCGGCCGTGACATACACTAGAGGGTGTATAGAAAAGAGCGTGAGAAAGAAAGACAGAAAGAGAATCAGTAGAAGTCACGTAGAGCGGGAGAACTCCCGGCCATGCCTCCGGCAAGATGGGGCCATGACCGTCACGAAGAGTGGAATATGAGGTTCCAGTCGTGCCTCCGGTAAGATGGGGCCGTGACATTTAAAGAAAGAGCTAGTAGAAAAGAATTATTAGAAATGAGAAAGAGATAATAGAGAGAATTAAAGGATGAGAAAGCTTGACAAAGCTTGAGAAAGAATGAGATAGAATAAGAGGTTTTGAGCTAGTAAGAATAGAGAGTAGAAGAAAGAAACATGCAGTTATCTTGCATTAATTGCATATACATCTCATACATGCATGCACCATGATTTCTTCCATGGTTAGTGAGAGTATGATGAGCATAAGAGAGAACCATGATTTTTCTTTATGGTGTGTATGATGAGCATAAGAGAGAACCATGATTTTCCTTCATGGTGAGTATGACGAGAATAAGAGAGAACCATGATTTTCCTTCATGGTGAGTAAGCATAAGAGAAGAAGAAAAGAGAATAAGAACAGAGAGAAAGAAAGAATACAAAGAGCAGAACAGAGTTAAAGGAGAATAAAAGTATTAGCAAGAAAGAGAAAAACAGTGAGAATTAGAAATAGAAGAACGGTAGAGTAAGGAAAGAACCAACGAGTGAGTTGTGGGGATAGGTAGTAGAGGATTTACTTATTGAGCATTGTTGTGCTCACCCTACTGTTCTTCCTTGTTTTGTAGGAATTAGGAGCAGCGGTTGGATGAACATCGAGGAGCGGAGAGTATTGGCACTACTGTCCACCAGTTATGATATTTTGTATTAAGTAGAAAGTTTTTAATACAGAGTACTTTGTATATGTAGAAAATTATATTTTATGAGTAAACAAAAGTTTGAGCCCACTATCTTCCATACACTATGTATATCTATAATTTGCATGGTATGCATTATATGAATAGTAGTAGAGGGTAGGTGTTACACGGTTTGAAAGCACAACCACATATCGACTCGAGGGTGAAGATGTTGAGGAGGCAATATAATGCAATCAACGAGATGCTTGAGAAAGGTAGCGGCCTCGGGTGGAATGATGAGGAGAAATGCATTACATGTACCAAGGATGTCTTTGATGACTGGGTCCGGGTAAGTATGCTTATGTTGGTTTATTTGTGTAAATTTTAAATTATAAACTGCATGTTTATATGTACTGATACAGATGTTTTGATATCTTATGATGATTAATGTTTTTGTAGAGTCATCCTTTTGCAAGAGCACTGCGACACAAACCGTGGGTGTACTATGATTCCTTTGTCACAATCTATGGCAAAGACAGGGCCAATGGAGGTGGTACAGAGACAGCAGCTGATGCTGTTGAGGATTTAGAAATGACAATGCTAAGAACAATGATGAACCAGTGAAGCCGATGTAGAGGTCGATGTCGAGAGGCACACCAGTGCCCTGCCAACGGATAATGTTGTTGATTCTACTTGTCAAGCGGTTGCTGCCAGTCAAAGCAAGGCTACGGTCAGCAATAAGAGGAGGAAAAAAGATTCTGGAAAAGCAACTGAGTGGCACGCCACATTGGGCAGGTTTGAGACCGCTTTTGCTGGGACCCGAGCAGAGCTGAAGGGTATTGCTGACTACTTCAAGAAAAAGACCCAAGAAAAAGACCGTAAAAGGTAGGTGTATTCCATCATTTCTGAATTGGATGGATTCACAATCACTGAGATGCTGATAGCGACCACGGAGATTTGCAAGGAACCTCACAAGATAGATATCTTGTTTGGGTTACCAATGCACATGCAGAGAGAATTTGTGAAGATGCAGCTTGGAGCAAGTAATGAGTACCGACCAACATTTGATTTCTAGTGAAGTCTTGTAATGGGTTTTATTTTTTGTGCACAGGGTTATTAGATATCTGACACAGTGGTTGTATTCCCGTAGTTGTATTTTGCCTATATTCTAACAGCATACAGGATGATGTCTTTTGTTATTTTTTTGTGAAACCAGGTCTGTCTAGTAATTAGATGGTAATGGTCTATGATTGCAATTTCTACGGGAAGATACAAATCACTAATATGGAATGTAAAAAATTCTATAACTTTGGTAGTGAAGTATAGAAGGACGTGTACATGAATGTGCGTTTAATGTTTGTTATCTTAGTATGTTGAATGTGCCATTTTGATTTACTTATGGAAACTAACATTTAGGTCACCAGGAAAGTACGGTGAAGGTATTCTAGCATTTATAAACTGTCATTTCAAGAATTTTTGTTTTCTTTCCCTCTTTGATGTGCTTTGTTTTGTGGGTTGGTTTGCAGGAACAATAGGAGGACCACCATGTGGCCTAGTTGTGATGATAGAAAGCACAAAAGTTCGTGAACAATATCAAGAGAGCCACACAGTTTGTACAGATAGTAATGTGAAAGGTATTACGATTGGATAGTTATGGAGTCAATTTGTTGTATGGTTGGGAATAATGCTTATTAACGTAGCTCATAATTGATTGATGTACAGGTGTAGGCAGGACCAGTCATTCGGTACATGAAGAAAATAAGGAGATGCCTTCAGCCTTAAAAGGCAGCAAATGCAAAGGTACCCAGCCTTGTAACTCTTAAACCTACTAATGCTTTCAGTTATGAAAGATGTATGAAATGGTTTGCTAATGTAAATGAATGATGAACATATGTAGGTGCCACAAATGAACGAAGGTCAAGTAGGCGATTGGCAAACAGAAGGGGAAGGGGCATGTTGAGCAGCAGTATGTTTGACCTCCACATGGGGTACAAAATTTTTTTACAATTGACATGCTTCACGTCATATTTACATAATATGTTTACCTCATATGATGGGACTGCATATGTACTGATTTGCAGGAACTTGTGGAGGAGTTTTAAAGGAGACAACTTGCACAATTTCATCACCCTGGACTGCATGTGGTTTTTTATGTACACAGAAGAAGTGTACAAAAGGAATGTGCTAAAGTGAATTCACGAATTGAACATATTCTCAAGGAAATATGTGTTCATTCTTGTAGTCCTATGGTGAGTTTTTTGATATTGTGGCTGTACACATTGGTTTTATACTTACCAAACACGGACATGAGTTGATTTTGGTTGCTTAAGAGTTGACATTGATAATATGCAACATTTATGTTGACAGGGGTCATTGGAGTTTACTGATTTTGTGCAGCTTTGGTGGAGATGTAAACTTGGAAATTAAAACTTGATGCATGGTGCTGCTTGATTCGCTTGGATCAGAAAATGGAAAGACACTGCAACCTTTGATTTGATGGCAAACTTTGATTATTTCACAATTATTTGCAAGCACATTTCAACACATGATGAAATTGTATTGTTGGAGATGTGGTACTGGAATGGGTTTCAAATTGTCCAAGCTTAATTATGCAGGTTTGTGAGGGATATTTATGAATCAGGAACAATGCCCCAACATACAACATTGGTTGAGAAAATGCCTTTGCTAGTGCCTAAGGTGATAAAATAGCATATTCTGTTGGTTAATGATAATTAGTGGTTGATATGTTCAGTATTTCATGTATTTGTTGTGACCAATAAATGCGCTCACCAGGTCCCTCAACAACGGAACCAGATGGATTGCGGATATTTCATACTATATTATATAATGAAGTTTGTGGAAGCTGCCCCAGAAGATTTTTCAATCAATGACGGGTATCCTTACTTTGTAAGTACTACAATCTCTTAATTAATTAGGTTGATTTGTTTATTCTCTATTCAATTATAATATGTGGGTTATTGTTGTTGATTTTTATTCTCCACAGATGACGCATGATTGGTTTACAAAAGCTAAATTTATAGCCTTCCGTGGCAAACTGTTGTGTGAAGTTCAGTAGCATAGCCTGCATTTTATTCATTTACGTATAATTATTGTGTATTGAGTATTGTGTAATTAGTTGTTGCGGATGTAAAACTGATTTCATTTAAAAAATGGTGGTGAGTATGTTTACTATTGCGAAGTACAAAATTATGTAATATTATTGGTTCACAGGATTAAAGAGCATCATTATTCAGCTTCTAGTTAATTTATTGGAACATTGCTTGGATTCAGCATAATGTAAATGCACAGGTACTCCGAAATATGTGATATGACAAATGCACAAATAATTCTCACAATTTTCACACATAGTTTCCGCCCAGGATAAGTGGAAAAAGTTAACAAATTTCCTCAAATTTGGAAACTTGTTTCTAAATTCCAACCATGGTATAAACCAAAAACAAAGTTAATTTTTTTGTTGTCTTGAAAAAAAAAAAAAAAAATTGGTTTCAATTGAATTAAAGTAGAAATAAACATGTGCGAATTATGATTTGTGGTAATACAAAAATCAGAGTTTTAGATAGAGTTTTAAATTCGGAGATGCCAATTATATTTGTCTGTGTATATCCAACAGAAAATACAATAGGTTTTTTTTTGGAGTTTCAATAGTCTATGTAAATTTGTCAATAAATAACTTAACAACAAAATACTTGGCTAAAATACAAGAAAAAATATTTTGTTAATTGATAATTTCTTTTATTAACCAAACACATTAATTATTTACACCCATTAATCATCTAAAGGGCATTTTAGTAAAATGTAATCAAGACATCTGCTGTTACAGCAAACCAAACAGATTAATTAGTAATACAAGTAATCATAACAAGGGCATTCTAGTAAAATGGTATTTAAAGATATATGTTATTACTGTCAACCAAGCACATTAATTATTAATACATCCCAGTTGAACCAAGCACAATAATAATTTAAACCTGGTAATCTACAATGTAATCTTTCCTTCCGGTAATCTTATTACTAAGATAAAAAAACATTATATGATCTAAACGCCCTCTAGGATGTATTTTCGAAAAGCCCCATGGTCAACCCACATGCTTTAATTTATGCATATATATAATATGTATGGATAGTTAGCTAAGCATGGCATGTTAAAAATTAATTAACTAAGGTTAAATCTAAATCTCCCCAAATTAAAATGATTAAATCCAAGTCTCCCATTGTGGGATAACTGATAATCCGAGGATTATACTGTTTTTATTAGGTTTTTTGGTCGGATTTTAGATACTTCTTAGTCCATTTTTACCTGAATTGCTACTTAATTCTTTACATTTTGTGTTTCAGGCCAAAATGGACATTTTGAGCAAATAATGAGCGAATTGGAGTTTCTGGACCTAGAAGTAAGCGGATCTCAAAATTTGGGAGAGTTCTGAAGCAGAGTGGAGCACTATGAAGCTTGTTTCCATGGGACAGCATCGAAGATCGAAGATTCAAGTGAAGAAGCAAGCGGAGGGCAATTCTATACTTTCAGAATTCTACAGGAAGGTTCGCCGAGGCGAAGTTTGTTCTTCGTCGTGGCAAAAGGAGTTCCGCACGAGAGTGTCAACTTACCTCGTCGCCGAGGCGAAAGTCTTTCTTCACCACGGCAAAGTTTGCATATTTCAGATTTCTTCAAAACGTACAGTTTCATTTTTAGGAAAGTTTTAGGTTTTTAGGGCGATGTGTAAAAGGAACACTTGGCCATTTTTGGAAAAGGGGGACGTTTTTGCCTTGTTTTAGAGTTTTCTTTGAAATTCATTGGATGTTTTTGTGGAGAAAGTGAGAAGATTGGAGATTCAACCTTGGAGATTCTTCAACTAGGGGAGATATCTGTTCTTTCTCTTTGTTTCAATATGCTTATTATTTTATTTACTGTTTCCCTTGCTGTTTATGTTTAATTAGTTATGAACTAGCCCTTTTTGGGTTAGAGTTTTGATGAACTTCAGATTTTTATGGATTAATGAATTGATTACTATCATTTTCCATCCTCTATTGCATAGATTGTGTGGTTATTCTATTTTTATTGAATTTATTTTATGAATATGATGAGATTGAGAAATGAATCATGTTGAGCTTCTTGGGTAATCACCATTGTAGTATTAAATGCTAGAGATAGATTTAGAATCAATGAAATCAATCTAGGATTCTATTAGCTTAATGAACTTGAATCTATTATTTCTTCAATTTGTTGGGTGTGGAAGTGTAAGAGAGAAAAGTAGGAATTATAGCCTGAGAAGGTATGTTTGACAATTTAGAGAATTCGATTTACAATCCGTGCATGTGAGTGTGAAATTAACATAATCCATTGAATCCATCCATAGAGTCTGAATGAAGTCAAAACCCTAACCATTTGTTAAATTGATTTTATCCATGCGTTAAACTCTTGCTTTCATATTTTAGTTTTTTTTTTATATTTAGTAAGTTTTGGTTTCAGTTTAAATTTTAATTCTCCTGTTAAACAAATTCGGTTCTCCAACTTGAAAAACACTTAGGGAAATTAGTGGTTAACAATCAATCCTCGTGGGAATGATACTCACTCATCACTTTATTACTTGTGCGACTAGTGCACTTGCTATCATTGCATGTTGTAGTAACAATGCATCAAGTTTTTGGCGTCGTTGCTGGGGATTGAGTTGTGTGTTAACATTAAATTTTTCTTGTGTTGGGTAGATTGGAATTTTTTTTTCTTGTTGGTTGGCTTGTGATCTCACTTGTTGTCTCTTTTTATGCAGTTTATGCGAAGAGCAAGATGTCAGCCAATGGTTCCTGTTGATCCAGAAATCGAAAGAACCACCAGAAGACTAAACAAGGAGAGATGAGAACGAGAAGCCACAGTTAAACCAGAAGTCATAGTTGTAGAAATGGCAGAGAATATAACACTGAGGGAATTCTCAGTGCCCACAGTTGAAGGCAATGGGTCGAGTATTACTAGACCTGCGGTGCAAGCTAACAACTTTGAGATAAAACCGGCAATCATCCAGATGATCCAATAGTCGGTACAGTTTAAGGGAGATTTGAAGGAAGATCCAAATTTACACATCGAAATTTTTTTGGAGATTTGTGATACTTTCAAGTCAAACGGAGTGTCAGATGGCTCCATCAGATTGAGACTATTCCCGTTTTCATTGACGGATAAAGCTAAGGGATGGTTAATGGCACTACCATCAGGAATGATCACAACATGGAATGATTTAGCACAGAAGTTCCTGACCAAATTCTTTCCTCCAGCAAAGTTGGCAAAGCTGAGAAATGATATCACATCGTTTCTATAGGAAGAGTCAGAATCATTGTATGAGGCTTAGGAGAGATACAAAGAATTACTGAGGAGGTGTCCACATCATGGGTTGCCAGTTTAGATGCAAGTCCAAACATTTTATAACGGATTGATGGTGAATGTGCAAACTATGGTGGATGCAGCATCAAGAGGAGCACTGCAAAATAAGACATCGGAGGAAGTTTATGAGTTGCTTGAAGTTCTAGCAAGCAACAATTATCAAAGACCTAATGAGAGGATGCAACTAAAGAAATCCATGGGTCTACATGAAGTTGATGCATATACCACCATTTCAGCCCAACTGACAGCACTTCAAAAACAGTTGGGAAGTATGTAGGTAAATTCCATTTAGGCACCTCAACTAACTTGTGAATTTTGTGCAGGTAAACACGTGAGCAGTGAATGTCAAATAGGGAACATATTTGCTTCAGCATCTTCATCATCGGAGGAGGTTAACTACTTGGCTAGAAATCAAAGGCAACCGAACAATTCGTACTCCAACATATATAATCTTGGTTGGCGGAAGTACCCAAACCTGTCTTGGGGTAATCATAACCAACAGAATCAGCAAAACAATTAATGGAATCATAGAGCATTGCCAAACAATCAAACAGGGGTGAACAACCAACAAGGAGAGTAACGAGGACAAAATTGGAAGACATGTTTGGAAAGTTTATGCAAGAGACCACGGGTTTCATGAATGAGACGAGAACGAATTTTAGAAATCGGGGGGCGTCCATTCGGAACTTGGAGGTACAAGTGGTTCAGTTAGCTGACAAGTTGAATGAGAGGCCACAGGGCTCACGACCGAGCAACACAGTGACTAACCCACGTGAGCAAGCAAATGCAAAAACCCTGAGAAGTGGGACAATTTTAAAAGAGGTGGAAAAATCAAGAGAAGAAGGAAGCCCACCAAAAGAAAAAGAAGATTCCAAGGAAGAAGTTGATGAAGGGATCATTGCCAAAAAGAAACAGACTAGTTCGAGGGAAGATGAACACAAACGGGAAGAGAGGCAAAGACAAAGGAAAGAGAAATCACCATTTCCCGAGATACCACCAAAATTGGCATATCACACTCTTCATGTGCTGTTTCCTCAAAGACTGAAGAAAAAGAATCAGGATAAGCAGTTTTCCAAATTTATTGAAATATTTAGAAAATTGCATATTAACATTCCTTTTGCAAATGCATTGCAACAGATGCCAAGCTACGCGAAATTTCTAAAGGAGATTTTATCAAACAAAAGGAAGTTGGAGGATGAGGAAACAATGATGCTCATGGAGGAGTGCAGCGCCATTCTCTAGAAGAAGCTACCCCCAAAACTCAAAGATCCAGGGAGTTTTACTATTCCTTGCATTATAGGAGACATTACTTTTGATCAAGTATTATGTGATTTAGGTGCTAGCATCAATTTAATGCCCTTTTCTGTTTTCAGGAAAATGGGAATTGGTGAAGTGAAGCCAATGACCATGTCGTTGAAACTTGCAGATAGATCCATAAAATATCCAAGGGGTATAGTAGAGGATGTGTTAATGAAGGTGGACAAAGTGATTTTCCCAACAGATTTTGTTGTTTTGGACATGGAAGAGGACAAAGAAATGCCTCTTATTTTGGGTCGACCATTTCTGCCCGCAAAAAGAGCACTCATTAATGTGCAAGAAGGAAAGTTACTATTGAGGGTTCAAGATGAAACAGTAATGTTCAATATGTTTGAGGCTATGAAGTTTCCATCCGAGTCGGATTCGTGCTTTAGTGTTGATGTGGTGGATAAAGTAGTAGCAGAGGCCATTGAAGAGAACAATCCACAACTACCTCTAGAAGCGTGTATTGCTCAATCAAGAACAGTTGAAGTAGATGAGTCAGCAAAGAATGAATGTGCTAGATTGTTGGAAGCACTTCAACCGATTGATGAGAACCAAGATCTTGAATTTGAGGAATTTGATTTTGAAAGAGAGAAAGGAAAAGAAAGAAAGGAAGAACCTTCAAAGCTTGAATTGAACCCTTTACCTTCCCACCTCAAATATATGTATCTTGGGGAATCGGAAACCTTCCTAGTAATCATCAGTTCAAAGTTGAGCAATTTGGAAGAAGAGTGACTGATTCGGGTTTTGAGAGAACATCTCTCCATCATTTTGCATGCATAAGATACTCATGGAGGATGATATCAAGCCTAGAGTTCAACCACAACAAAGATTGGATCCTTTGATGAAGGAAGTGATGAGAAAAGAGGTGGTGAAACTTCTAGATGCGGGCATAATTTATCCTATTTCTGATAGTCCATGGGTGAGCTTGATAATCCGAGGATTATACTATTTTTATTAGGCTTTTTGGTCGGATTTTAGATACTTCTTAGTCCATTTTTACCTTAATTGCTACTTAATTCTTTACATTTTGTGTTTTAGGCCAAAATGGACATTTTGAACAAATAATGAGCAAATTGGAGTTTCTAGACCCAGAAGTAAGCGGATCTCAGAATTTGGGAGAGTTTTGAAGCAGAGTGGAGCACTATGAAGCTTGTTTCCATGGGAGAGCATCAAAGATCGAAGATTCAAGCGAAGAAGCAAGCGGAGGGCAATTCTGTAATTTTAGAATTCTACAGGAAGGTTCGCCGCGGTGAAGTTTGTTCTTCACCACAGCTAAAGGAGTGACGCACGAGAGTGTCAACTTAGCTTGTCGTCATGGCGAAAGCCTTTCTTCGCCGCGGCGAAGTCTGCGTATTTCAGATTTCTTCAAAACGCACAGTTTCATTTTTAACAAAGTTTTAGGTTTTTAGGGTGACATATAAAAGGAACACTTGGCCATTTTTTTTGGGGGGAACCTTTTTGCCTTGTTTTACAGTTTTCTTTGAAATTCATTAGATGTTTTTGTGGAGAAAGTGAGAAGATTGGAGATTCAACCTTGGAGATTCTTCAACTAGGGGAGATATATGTTCTTTCTCTTTATTTCAATATGCTTATTGTTTTATTTACTGTTTCCCTTGCTGTTTATGTTAAATTAGTTATGCACTAACCCTTTTTGGGTTAGGGTTTTGATGAACTTCATATTTTTATGGATTAATGAATTGATTACTGTTATTTTCCATCCTCTATTGCATAGATTGTGTGGTTATTCTGTTTTTATTGAATTTATTTGATGAATATGATGAGATTGAGAAATGAATCATGTTGACCTTCTTGGGTAATCACCATTATAGTATTAAATGCTAAAGACAGATTTAAGAATCAATGAAATCAATCTAGGATTCTATTAGCTTAATGAACTTGAATCTATTATTTCTTCAATTTGTTGGGTGAGCAAGTGTAATAGAGAAAAGTAGGAATTCATAGCCTGAGAAGGTATGTTTGACAATTTAGAGAATTCGATTTACAATCCGTGCATATGAGTGTAATATTAACATAATCCATTGAATCCATCCATAGAGTCCGAATGAAGTCAAAACCCTAATCGTTTGTTAAATTGATTTTATCCTTGCGTTAAACTCTTGCTTTCATATTTTAGTTGTTTTTTTTTTTTTTTTTTTTTTTATATTTAGTAAGTTTTGTTTTTAGTTTAAATTTTAATTCTCCCGTTAATCCAAACAAATTCGGTTCTCCAACTTGAAAAACACTTAGGGAAATTAGTGGTTAACAATTAATCCTCTTGGGAACGATACTCACTCATCACTTTATTACTTGTGCAACTAGTGCACTTGCTATCATTGCATGTTGTAGTAAACAATGCATCAATAACTAAATTCTTTAATATAAATTTTAATATCCCAAGATTTCAATTATGTGAGGGATATGATCTTTATATCATAGAATTAAGTTGATCTTATTCCTGGATGGATATTTTCACCTTGGCCAAGATTTATATTATGTGAGGACATGATGAAAATGTCATCCTAAGAAAGCACAATGGTTTGGATTTAACTAGCCTAGGGTACCAAGAATTCTATTATGTGAGGTATCTGAAGCTAGGACAAGGAATATGAATCAAATCTTATATAGTGATATAAAAGGAAAATAGTTTCCTACTTATTAGACTTAATTAACCAAGAATTCTATTATGTGAGGTTAATTGAATTTAATAAGAAATTGATTCCCCACTAAGAAATTTAATCCAATGAAAAGTTTCGGATCCTATTTAAGGGAGTGTAGGACTCGAATGAAATAGTGAGAGCTAATTTGATTATGCAATAAAAGGTTTAAAAGATTACAAAATACTAATAAAATTATTTTTCTTTGCAGTTTCATCTTTGTGATATATAATAAAAAATGGCCAACAATGTTCTCCTAAAGATAGTGGATAATAACATGTTAACCGGACCTAACCTTAAGGATTGGCTAAGAAATCTCAGAATCGTTCTAGATTTCAAAAGGATTGCTTATGTCCTAGAAGCATCTCTTCCACTTGATATTGGACCAGATGCTCCACAAGCTAAGCGTGATGCTTTTGAAAAGTGGAGAGAGGATAGTAGGAGGGCTAGAAATTACATGCTAGCCTCAATGAATCGAGAACTTCAAACTATGCATGAAAAGGTTTCGAATGCTTATGATATCTTCACAGCTCTACAAGAGTTATGCAGCAAAAATCCAAGAGTGGTTGAGTATGAGTTATGTGCATCCCTCTTTAGCATGAAGTTGAGGGAAGAGGTACCTCCAAATGATCATACTATCAAGATGATCAATGGATTAGGTCGACTGGATGAATATGGGGTGGTCATGCCAGGCCGCCTCAAAGTGAATTTGATTCTTCAATCCCTTCCTTTAAGTTATAAACCTTTTATAACTAACTACAATCTCAATAGGATTGAGCGAAACCTCTCTGAATTTCTAAATGAGCTTTAAGAATTTCACAAGTAAAATGTGAAAGGGAAAGGACATGAGGATGTATGTGCTACCTCCACCAGCAAGACCAATAAAAGGCCTAAAAAGCAACAAAAGAAAGGTCCAAAAGTTGGACCCAAGAATAAGAGCTACAAAAAGCCAACGGCGAAGGCAGAGAAGGCCAATGCAAAGGGAAAATGTTTCCACTATGGAGAAGATGGACACTGGAAGAGGAACTATCCTCAATATCTAAACAGTATGAGGAAAGGCAAAGGAAAAGCAGGTACGGACCAATGTCTTATGATTGAATATGAATTAAGTGTTAATTCAGAGTCATTCCTGGATATTAGATTCAGCAGCAACATCTCATGTTTGTATGTCTTTGCAGGTACTTTAGAATAGTTCTACGATGACAAAGGGTGAGATCATTTTGAGGATGGAAAATGGGGCACGAGTTACAGCCGAGGCCATGGGAACTTGCCCAATAAGACTACCTTCAGGGCATGTTTTTAATTTATTTAAAGTAGTGTTCTTTGAAAAAGCTAATAGAAACATCATTTTTATTTCTGCTTTGTGTAAAGCAGGTTACTATGTACAGTTTAATAGAAATGAATGTTCAATACATTTTGGAAATGTTTTAGCTGGTAAAGTTGTGAATATAAATGGTTTGTATGTCTTAGAACTAAATGACTATGCTTCAATCAATACCATTTCTAATAAAAGAACTCGATCTGAATCAAATCATAAAATTCTATAGCATCATAGATTGGGTCATATAGGAGAGAGAAGATTAGTACAGGTTGGAGAAAGTGGGATCATAAACTCATTGGGTTCTAAACCTTATCCAACCTGTGAATCATGTCTTCAAGGAAAGATGACCAAGACTCCCTTTAAGAGTAAAAGAGAGCGAGCTAAAGAACTATTAGGACTCAGACATACAGATGTGTGTGGACCCTTTAGTACTTCAACTAGAGGGGGATTTGAATACTTCATTACCTTTACAGATGATATGTCATGATATGGGTATTTGTATTTAATGAAATAGAAATATGAATCCTTTGAAAAATTCAGAGAATTCAAGAATGAAGTAGAAAATCAAACTAGAAAGAGTATTAAAATACTAAAATCAGATCGTGGGGGTAAACACTTGAGTACAGAGTTTCAGGAGTTCTTAAAACAAAATGGGATCATCTCACAATTGACTCCTCCCTATACACCCCAGCTTAATGGAGTGTCTGAAAGGAGAAATCGTACCCTATTGGATATGGTACGATTGACGGTAAGTTTTACAGACTTGCCAATGTCACTATAGGGATACACTCTCCAGACCGTTGTGCACATCCTTAATAGGGTCGTCCCATCTAAAACTCGCCGAGTAAAAACACCGTATGAGATACGGTATGGAAAATGTCCAAGTTTGAATTATATGAAGATTTGGGGCTGTCCAGCTTATGTTAAATTAGTTAAATCTGATAAGCTGGATGTTAAATTCGAGAAGGGTCAATTCATTGGATATCGTAAAGATAGTTTAGGATATTACTTTACTTCCCAAGTGATCAAAGAATTTGGATCAGTAGAAATGTGCGCTTCCTCGAGAACAAGTTCTTGGAGGAAGGCAGTGTTGGAAGAAAAATTGAACTCAAGGAAGAGTTTGAAGAGCCAAGAACCGAGATTTGTGAAGCTGGAACGTTCACTCAGCGAACCTCAGTATCAGATACTATGATTCCAGTGCGAAAGTCTTATAGAATATCAAAACCCCCCGAAAGATATGGGTTCCTACATGAGCAAGATTTTGAATCTTACTTAGTGAGAGTAGATGATCATGGTGATGATCCTAAAAGCTACGAAGAAACAATACTGGATAGAGATTTAGGAAAATGGCTGGGAGCGACGGATTCTGAGATAAAATCAATGTATGCCAATCAAGTATGGCCACTTGTGGATCCACCAGAGGGAATAGTTCCTATAGGTTGCAAATGGGTCTACAAGAGAAAAGTTGGCAAGGATGGGGAGGTAGAGACCTTCGAAGCTCGACTGGTGGCAAAAGGTTATACTCAAAAACAAGGATTGGATTATGAGGAAACCTTCTCACATGCAGCTATGATTAAATCCATCTATATAATGCTAGCCATCGTAGCATACCATGATTATGAAATTTGGCATATGGATGTCAAAACAGCTTTCCTCAGTGGGTTTATTGAGGAAAACATATATATGGAACAACTGATAGGTTTTGTATCCTCTACTAAAAAGCATAAGGTATGCAAATTGCACCGATCCATTTATGGATTGAAGCAAGCTTCAAGACACTGGAACATTTGATTTGACGACATAATCAAATCATTTGGTTTTGTCAAGAATTCGGATGAACCCTGTGTATACAAATGGGTTAAAGATCATGCCATCACATTTCTCATACTATATGTAGATGACATACTTTTGATGGGAAATGACATAGGCATGATGACAGAGGTTAAAGTTTGGTTGTCCAAAACCTTCTCGATGAAAGACTTAGGAGAAGCGACCTATATCCTTGGCATTCGTGTCTATAGAGATAGAACGAAAAGGGTAATTGGATTATCCCAAAAATTGTACATAGAGAAAATGCTAAAAAGATTTAGCATGGAGAACTTTAAGAGAGGTCTCTTGCCCTTCACTCACGGTCTTTATCTTTCCAAGGAGATGCATCCAAAGACCGATAAGGAGCGACTGCGGATGCGTAATATGCCTTATGCATTTGTGGTAGGCAGGTTAATGTACACAATTCTATGTACAAGACCTGATATAACTTATGTTGTAAGTGTTACGAGTAGATATCAGTCAAATCTAGGGGAGAAACATTGGTCGGTTATAAAATTGATCCTTAAGTACTTGAGAAGAACTAAGGATCTAGTTTAGAGTTATGGATGTTCAGAGCTAAACATTCAAGGATACTCAGATTCTAATTTCTAATCAGATATTGATGATAAAAAGTCTACGTCAGGGTACATTTTTATATGTAATGGAGGTGTTGTTAGTTGGAAAAGTTCCAAACAGACAACCAAAGTAGACTCCACTACAGAAGCTGAATACATTGCTGCTTCAAAAGTAGCAAATGAGGCTATTTGGATGCGAAAGTTCATAATTGAACTTGGTGTCGTTTCGAACATGGCTTACCCAATAAGCATGTTTTGTGACAATACTGGAGCTATTGCACAGGCAAAGGAACCAAGGGCACACCAAAAATCCAAACACTTTTAGCGCAAGTATCACATTTTGAGAGAATTCGTTGGGAGTGGAGATTATTATACCAAGACACCTTCATCAGAAAATGTAGCTGATCCACTGACTAAGGCGATGACACTAAAGCAATTGGACCATCATCTTGAGAAGATGGGTATGAGATACAACATCGAATGGCGTTAATGCAAGTAGGAGTTTGTTAGTGTATATTAGTGTATGCCCTAGAAACCATTCGTGTTGTCGGTTTTAGAGCATTTAGTCTTGTATCAATATATATCATAAACAATAGAAGAAAGAGTTCTTCAATTCATATATATAAATTGCTTCCTTTATTCAGTCATGCATTTAAAATAAAGTATGCATATGAATTGTCCAAATGATTCATTTAATCAGTAAATGAATTATCAAAAAGAGTTCCTTACCGAAGCAATATAATTTGGGCAATTATATTGCATAGTAGGCATACTGGATGCTTCCGAAATATATCATGAGTTGATATAAGTATGGATGATGATGATAGTCATGTCATTGGGGCATTAGTATGGATTAGTGATTGGTGAATTGTTTTTCAAACGTGACCGAATAATAACAAATCACTTGGAAAAACATGTAGTCAATGATTTATCATTTGGTTATATTAGTGCACGATGTAGTCCTTTGACATGAGACATTGTGGTCAGATCCGATACGGATTCGTATGGTTCATACGGTGTATAAGTACAAGACTAGTCATATTTCGTATGATAAATCCTATTTGGTCATGTGTTGTTCATAGGCGGAAACGAAAGATGGTCAAGAAGGGATCCATTGACTCAGAAATATAGGATCAGGAGTACCATTGACTCCATCCGGATTCGAGTTCCTAGTCAAACGTCGATAAATGTTAGAAATCAGAATCTCTGGCTAGAGTATATTATTAGTCATACAAAAGCAAGTTTGTGATGATGAGTTCCGGACATATTGATCTACGATTCAGTAGAAGATCGAGTTTAGGTTTTTGACGTTCCATGAATTCGTACTCGATCAGGATATATCAATGGAGGGACTTTATCTGCATGGTACATATGATCTGAAATTGGTTCGATAAAGTACGATGAAGTATTTCTTCATCGTGGTTTAGGGACTATGGCACATTGCTAGATGTTTACCATAGTTGTTGGCCCTCTGGACAGGTTTTCAGATTAATCCAGAGCCAGCTCACGGCTAATCCATGGTGGACCTACATGGTCACACCAATAGCCTTGAGAAGTTAGAGAAGAATAAGAGAGAGAATTGTTATCCGATGGTAAGCATTCATAATATCTATATATTTGTTATATTTCCTCATGTTTTAATGGTTATAAATGTTTAAATCTTGAATTTTGATTATGTTTTGTATTTTGTGGAGTAGATTGAGGAGTTAAATCAAATTGAATTCAAAATCAAGAGATTTGGAGAGGAAAAATCGGAGCTCAAAAAGATATACATTCCAGAAGTGGTTTTTGCTTAAAGCGTGGGCACGTACTGTTTTCCCAGAATGTTCTGCAGTGATCCGGAAACAAATAAAGCATGGGCGTGCCTTACTGGATCCGAGGTTCTGACCTAGGGTTACGAATTTGCTGGAGAAAAAAGATATGTATGATAGCTGAAAAGATTTAGTTACCCATTCTTATCTCTACGAAAGTATTTGCCAAGACTCCCTATTAAGGTGGAATTTGCTTTTAATTAGTTTCCTTATCTAGATGAGGTAACTATTATTAGAGGGAATAACTATTATAAATGGGAGGGATCTCTTATAGAAGACACACAGATGATTCACAAGAAAAATTCCTCTTCTCTTTTCTCTAGGCATTCTTTTAATTATGAGTAGCTAAATACTTTTCTTCCAGCTGAAGGATAATTGAAGTTTTGGTTCTTCAAGAATTGTGAGATCTAAATAATTTTTAGTGTTCTTTTATTTCTTCACTATTTATATATCTTCTATATTTATTAAAAATTATTGTCTTGATTGATTGATGCAAAGGGCCTGTTGTTCAATTATTAGGTTAATAAATTGCCATTTAGAACTTTAAATCCGTAATTGTTTAAATGTTCTAATATTAGTGGTAAAATAACATAGTTGATTATAGAGAGATTTTCAATTTATGTTATGAAGATATATGATCTAGTCTAAATGAATCGAGCTTGTGTATTTGTTGGCTAGAATTGGTAGTCTCTCTAATTATTAGTGTTGTCGATAGATTAAATCCTAAGAGCTTGTTTAGGGTTCTTTATTAACAAGAGAAGTAATCAAAGAGGAGAAAGTAAGGAGAGATAGGTTGTTACAGCTTGTTAATAACCATAACCAATTTAGTGAAGAATAGAAGATTTTATCCATGTATCTGTGATCAATTCTTTGAACCAATTCTGAAATTATACCTTTGGTTAGATATTTGCCTGATATTGATTTCTCCTTAATTTTTAGTTGATTATAATTGCTTTCCTTTTATTTCACTTTGAAATTTCAAAACCCCCCTTTTTCTTTGCTTTAATTTTCATTAAAATAAATCTACCCAATCTTTGTAGATACGACCTTGCTTATCACTGTTACAATTTGTATTTTTTTTTTTAGAGTGGGAATTTTATTATTTGTTGGATTCAACACCCACCAAATTTTTGGCGTCGTTGCCAAGGATTGGTGTTAATTAGATTTATTTTAATGCTTCGTTCTTCTCGTGTAGGTGACCTCCAATACGATCTTGAGATTGAGAAGACGACTCGGAAGTTGAGGAAGGAAGCTAAATTGCATGAAAAACAAGCATCTTCATCCTCATCCCCTGGATTTAATTTAGTACCTGACTTGGTTGATTCATCTAGTGATTCATCTAGTGACTTTGAAATAGAAGAAGCAATGGCCAATCAAGAGAGAACTTTAAGGGAATTGGCTGCACCAAATGTAAGTCAACAGCCACTCTACATTACATATCCAGCTTTGGAAGTGAGTTTTGAGTTAAAATCTGGATTGATCCATTTGCTCCCAACTTTTCGTGGTCTTGAGGATGAAGATCCTCACAAGCATATGAAGGAATTCCATGTGGTGTGTTTAGGCATGAAACCGCAAAGAGTAACCAAACAACAAATCAAATTACGTGCTTTTCCATTCTCGCTGACTAAAAAAGCAAAGGATTGGTTATTTTATTTGCCCCATTGGCTCTATAACCACATCGATGGAGATGGTGAGACTGTTTCTTGATAAATTTTTCCTTGCATCATGGGCTGTTGGCATTAGAAGGGAGATATGTGGAATAAAACAGAAAGATACAAAGACCCTTCATGAGTATTGGGAAAGATTTAAGCAACTCTGTGCAAGCTGTCCACAACATGGAATTTCTAAACAGCTTCTCATTCAATATTTCTACAAAGGGCTCCTACCCATGGAAAGGAAGATAATGGATGTAGTGAGTGGAGGTGCCACAGTGAACAAAACTCCTCGTGACGCTAGAGATTTGATCTCCATCATGGCTGCTAACTCACAACAATTTAGATTCAAGCAGGACACATCTCTAATAAGGGTGAATGAGGTAAGTATATCTTCCCTTGAAAATCAAATATCCAATCTAACTTCTATTGTTCAACAGTTAGCTGTAGGAAATATGCAACAAGTGAAAGCTTGTGGAATTTGTGTAACCATTGGTCATCAAACTGATATGTGCCCTACACTTTGAGATGATTCCTATGAGCATGCTAATGCAGCTGGAGGATTTCCAGGCCCACCACAAAGGAAATACAATCCGTATTCAAATACCTACAACCCAAGATGGAAGGATCATCCTAATTTCAGCTATGGAGCAAGACCACCATTCCAACACTTTCAGCCTAGACCACCTGCTCCACCACCACAACAAACCTCCACAAGTTTAGGTATGTCTCTAGAAGAAATTATTAAATCACTTGCAACTAACATGCAGCAATTTCAACAGGAGACAAGAACAAGCATTCAACAATTGGAGAATCAAATAAGTCAGTTGGCATCTTCTATGAGCAGATTGGAATCTCAAGGTAAATTGCCCTCACAAATTGTTCTTAACCCAAAACAAAATGCTAGTGTAGTTACCTTGAGAAACGGGAAGGAGTTGAAGGAACCCAGTAAGGCAGCACGTGGAGAAGAAATTGAAAAGGAAGTAGTTGCTCCTCAACCTCAAACTGACTAGCCTAGAGGACTTAATAGTGAACAACCAAAGGCATTGGTGACAAATCCTCCCTTTCCTACTAGATTGACTAAATCCAAGAAAGAAGAGGAAGAGAAGGAATGCTTGAAACTTTTCGCAAGGTTGAGGTAAATATTCCCCTACTTGATACAATTAAACAAGTGCCTCAATATGCTAAATTTCTCAAGGAGTTGTGCACCAACAAGAGGAAGTAGAAAGGTAATGAAAAGATAAGTATGGGGGAAAATGTTTCAGCCATCCTCCAAAATGCAAGGACCCAGGTATGTTTACTATCCCTTGCAAACTAGGTGATTTTAGGATTGAGAAAGCAATGCTAGATCTAGGAGCTTCAATAAATATCATGCCTCTCTCTATTTATTCATCTTTGAATATTGGTCCATTAAAAGAAACAGGTGTGATTATTCAACTCGTTGATATATCTAATGTATATCCTAAAGGAGTCTTGGAGGATGTCTTAGTACAAGTTGCTGATTTTTATGTTCTTGACGTGGAAGAAGATGACTCTTCTAATTTAACACTAATGTTATTAGGAAGGCCATTTCTAAAAACATCTAGGACAAAAATTGATGTGCATGATGGTACACTCACAATGGAATTTAATGGTGAAATTATTAAATTCAATATTTATGAAGCCATGAGGTACCCTAATGATAAGTCTTCTATTTTTGTTATGGATGTTATTGACCCGTTGGTGTAGGAAATCTTTGATCTAAGTGATAATGATAAGCTAAAAGTTATACTTAGCAAGAACTTCTCTCTTGAAGGGCTATAGAAGATCATGAAGAAGTGTGTGTTGGAGTCCAACCTACAAGATGCAATCTACGAATTGGAATCACTTAAACCTGTAAGGTATGATGTGTCTTACATTGAGTTGCCTCTTTCTCACACAAAACTTCTTCCTTCTATTTTTCGGGCACCAAAATTGGAATTGAAACCCTTACTAGATCATCTAAAATATGCATTTTTAAGAGAAGGAGAAACTCTTTTGGTGATAATCTCAAACAAACTCTCCATATTAGAGGAAGAAAAGTTGATTTGGATGCTTATAGAGTATAAAGAGGCTATTGGTTGGACTATAGCTGACATTAAGGGATTGAGCCCTTCCACATGCATGCATAGGATACTATTAGAGGAAGATTGTAAGCCTTCTAGAGAAGCCCAATGCCGATTGAATCCACCAATGATGGAAGTGGTAAAGAAAGAAATTTTGAAACTTCTCGATGCAAGTATGATCTATCCAATTTTAGACAGTAAATGGGCAAGTCCGATTCAGATTGTGGCAAAGAAAATAGGTATAATGGTAATAAAAAATCCTGATGGTGAGTTGGTGCCCACTTGAATTCAAAACGGGTGGCGGGTTTGTATAGATTATAGGAAGTTAAATGCATCAACTAGAAAAGATCACTTTCCTCTTCCATTTATTGATCAAATGCTTGAACGTTTGGTTGGTCGTACTCATTATTGTTGTCTTGATGGTTATTCAGGTTTTCATCAAATCCCAGTCGCACCTGAGGACTAAGAACAAACCACCTTCACATGCTCGTTTGGCACTTTTGCATACCGACGAA
Source organism: Pistacia integerrima (assembly GCA_026225825.1). Taxonomy (NCBI): domain Eukaryota; kingdom Viridiplantae; phylum Streptophyta; class Magnoliopsida; order Sapindales; family Anacardiaceae; genus Pistacia; species Pistacia integerrima. The sequence continues at coordinate 5,965,509 of CM047745.1, read as the reverse complement.
TGCCATTTGGACTTTGCAACGCTCCTACTACATTTCAAAGGTGTATGGTTAGTATATTTTTAGAGTACGTAGAAAACATCATAGAGGTATTTATGGATGACTTTACAGTATGTGGTGATTCTTTTGATACTTGTTTAACTAACCTTACAAAAGTACTTAAAAGATGCATAGAAACGAACCTTGTTCTGAATTATGAAAAGTGTCACTTTATGGTTGATCAAGGTATTATTGTAGGCCATATTGTATCTTCTAAGGGAATTGAAGTTGATAAAGCTAAGATAGAAATTATCAAATATGTGCCTTACCCCGCAAGTGTGCGGGAAATTCGTTCTTTTCTTGGACATGCAGGATTTTATCGACGCTTTATCAAGGATTTTTCCAAAATCACTCAACCTTTATGTAGGTTATTGCAAAAAGATGTGGTGTTCGAATTTGATGAGGTGTGCAAGCATTCGATAAGTTGAAGGATATGCTGACTTCGACACCGATTATCTACTCACCAAATAGGGATCTTCCATTCGAAATCATGTGTGATGCAAGCAATTATGCAATTAGTGCCATTCTTGGACAATGAGTTGGACGAGTTTCTCATGCCATCTACTATGCTTCAAGAACACTTGATAGTGCGCAAAGGAACTATTCAATGATGAAAAAGGAACTTCTAGCTATTGTTTTTGCTTTAGAAAAATTTCGTCCATATTTACTTAGCACTAAAGTAATTGTTTATTCTGATCATGCAGTTCTCAAGTATTTGCAGTCAACGAATGAGGCAAAACCCAGACTCATTCGGTGGATACTTTTGCTACAAGAGTTCGACTTAGAGATACATGATAAAAAAGGTGCAAAGAATTTGGTCACTGATCATCTCAGTAGATTACCCATAAATGAAGAACCATCACCATTACAAAACGACTTTCCATATGAGTATCTCTTTTCTATTGAAAAGTCAATCCCCTGGTATGCTGATATTGTTAATTATCTAGTTACTAGAAAACTGACAGATGATTTGTCTAGAGCTCAAAGAGATAAAATCAAAAGTGATGCTAAATATTATGTTTGGGATGATCCTTATTTGTGGAAACATTGTTCTGATCAAATTATTTGAAGGTGAGTCTCTCAACAAGAAACTCCTTCCATTTTGAAATTTTGTCATTCATATGCATGTGGAGGACACTTTGGTCCCAAAAGAACAATTCGTAAGGTGTTAGAATGTGGATTTTTTGGCCTACTTTGTTTCATGATTCAGATATGTTTTGTAAAGCATGTGAACTGTGTCAGAAAACTAGAAATTTAGGGCATAGAGACCAAATGCCACTCACCCCTATTCTTGTTTGTGAAATATTTCATGTGTGGGGTATTGATTTCATGAGCCCTTTTCCTTCTTCTCATGGTAATGTTTACATCATTCTTGCTATGGATTATGTTTCAGAATGGGTAGAAGCTAAGGCTACTCGAACTGACGATGCTAAAGTTGTTGTAGATTTTGTCAATTCTCATATTTTTTGTCAGGTTCGGGATACCAAGAGCTATAATCAGTGATCGTGGGACTCATTTTTGCAATAGAGTAGTGGAGGCTTTGTTCAAGAAATATAATGTTACCCACCACATCTCTACTGCTTACCATCCACATACAAGTAGGTAAGCTGAAGTATCCAATAGAGAGATCAAGTCCATACTCGAGAAAACTATCAACCCAAATAAGAAGGATTGGAGTATGCAGCTTGATGATGCACTATGGGCCTACTGAACAGCCTATAGGACCCCCATAGGTATGTCTCCTTACCATTTGGTATTTGGCAAACCATGTCATCTCCCAGTCGAACTAGAACACAAGGCATATTGGTCTGTCAAGCATTGCAACATGGGAATGGATGAATCAGGTGAACAAAGGAAATTACAATTGCAAGAGTTGGAGGAAATTTGCAATGATGCCTATGAAAGCTCAAGAATATGCAAAGAAAAGACCAAAGCCTTTCATGATCTACTGATTTCTAGGAAAAAAATTTCTATTGGTCAGAAAGTTTTACTTTATCACTCTAGATTGAAGTTATTTCCTAGTAAATTCCATTCTAGATGGATAAGACCTTTTATTGTTACTAATGTATTTCCTCATGGTGCCGTTGAAATACAAAGTTCGAATACAGGTAAAACTTTTAAGGTCAATGGTCATTGTTTGAAACCTTTTTATGAAGGTTTTCAAGTGTATAATATTGATCAAGTTATGTTTGGAATGTCCAACTTATGGTGATTAAGAGGTGGCAATGTCTAGCCAAAGACGTCAAAGAAGGCGCTTTTGGGAGCCAACCTAACTTTTTGTCTTACTTTCCTTGTTTTCTATATTTTCTTTAGATTATTTTTAGTTTTTTTTTAATCATTTTTTGGAGTGCATTTGATTTTCTTTCCAATTTTTTGGTAGAAGATGATTTTCGTAAACTGTGGGCACGCCTTATGGAAAATCTTGAATCCTGGAATTGGCAACAAACCAGAAGAGATCTTTGAATACAACATCCCTACGCCTTATTCCAATTGTTCTCCTGGTTGAAAGAGTAAAAAAAAAAATTTTGAATTTTTTCCTTTTTCTGATTTCCCTTTTCGAAACAAAAAAACCAAATAATAATTAATTTTTTTTTATTTCCTATTTCCTTCTCAGTTGCCCTAACTCTTCTCTTTTTCTAAATTATCTAGTCGCCTCCTTCACCCAGCTTAGCAGCCCTCCACCTCGCACCATCTTGCACCACCACCACGCAAGCCTATCACTCGACCCCGGGCGAGCTGAATGGTCCCTTGGAAGCCCACCACATAGTACTCCATCGATCCACCTCTATCTCTATTCCTCATGCCATGGGGAACAGAAGATTGCTCAAAGCCAATTTAACACATAGCGAAGGACCCCTCCAGTGCATAAAAGGGCCAAAATTGGGAAAGGGAAGCACATTCTTCCACCTTCAGAATCGGATTTGAAAAGGCATTTGACATTCACTAAAAAGAAAGATAAGGCAAGGTATCAGGACATTTGTAAGCAGCCAATAATCCCCCGTAAATATATTCATCACCCTACAATGGAAGCCTTGTATATCCACACTCCTGTGTTTTAGCTCATTGACAATATAGGGTGGCAAACTTACTTTTTCATTACTTGCCTGGCATTTATTGAACTAGTCAAAGAACTTTACACTACTTTTGAGTTCAACAAGCCTGATAATTTCACACTTCACAGCCCACAAGTAGTCAAGTTTAGATTAATTGGAAAAGAATTTAAGCTCTCAATTACTGAATTCAACATTGCCTTTGGATTTATCTCTAAAGAATATGCCAAGTATGATGAATATTTGAAAAGTTCTTGTGATTTTAGTGAGGCCTTTGAACTAGTTAGATTGTATAACACTCTGTCCACTACTGATCACTATGACCCAAGTAAATCCAAAGATACCTACCTCCGTGATCCTGTCTTGAAATACATTCATAGGTTTCTTGCCTTTACTTTTTCGAGTAGGAAGGATTCTGCTGCTGTGTTGTCAAAAGCTGAATTTTATTTTTTGTGGTGCATGCAAAACAAAATCAAAGTGAATCTTGGGTGTTGGTTAGCTTCACCATTTTGGTGGTGTCCTAAAAAACAAGCGTCCTTTGATTTTAGGTTCACTAATCACCCACTTAGTTGTTCATGAAAAATTGATTGAACTTGAGAATAATGATCTTCATGTTGCTTGTAAGATGTTGGCCTTGGACTTATATTGTTTGGAAGGGATGGGTTTAATTGGAAGAAAAGAGGGTATCTTCTATTTTTATCCACCAAGACCTGTTTTGACACGACTACAACGCAAGCTCCTTGATGCCAACGATGATGATGAGGTCGAAGAATCTACAGACTTGCCTTCCACGTCCGCCGCATCTTCCCAAGGACAATTTCGTGATTAGCTTGCGAGACTCAAAGACGAAGTTGCCAGCTTGGACAGAAACATGACAGTTTTCTTTGCTTACATGGGATTCACACCACCTTCACCCCAAGCACGTGGCTGATATCTTGGTTGATGCTCAACATTTTCAAGGGAGTTTTCTACTCATTCTTGTTCTTTTATAGTTTTTGAGCATCTATTTTTGATACATTGAGGACAATGTATGGATTAAGTGTGGGGGAGGGTCTTTGACATATGAATTTGATTTTACTTTGAACTTCACATTTAGCTCCATTTTGATCAATCCATTTTGATCAATTTTTATGCCATTTTTCAAGAAAATTTTCAACAATCCAAGTGATACTTTAGTTCTTGTTTGTGATCCTTCTCTTCTAAATTCTAGATTCTGTCGATGTTTGTTTTAAATGATCTGGATTATTGTGAATTATTGAGATAAATTGAGGTGTAATAAGGGATTAGCATGAATAGTTGAATTCTTATTTACTACATAGTGATTAATTGCTCTTGATGATTGATTGAATGAAAAATGTGTGGGATCTAATGCACATGACCCTTTTTGTGCGCTTTTGAGCCAATGAGCATTCATATTATATTATGCTCCATTTTCTTAATTGAGTGATTGTCATACATAGTTGATTTTTCTAGAACTTGCTTTGTTATGCATGTCAGGAGACTACATTGTTGAATTGGATGCATTGAATTAATAAGGGCATTTAGGTGGAGCCATTTAGCTTTCTTAAAAAAGCCTACCTTGATTTTTACCTTAGAAAGCCAATTTTGAACCTTGGCCCTATTGTTGGAAGTTAACCATGATATAAGCAATGTCAACCCATTCTTTTGTCGATTTCCCACTTTTGAACCTTGAATTGAAGGATCGTACTAGCTTGTTCACATGAAGCTTCAAATTATCTTTGAAAGGATTGAAAGATGTTGGGAATAAAGTGATTCAAGTTACAAGTGCCTTGGTTTTCAAAAAAAAAAATATATATATATATATATATATATATATATATATATATATATATAAAAGGAAAAATAAGGGCCTAGGAAGAAAGAAAAGTTGTGCAATTTCAATTGTTTGGAAATGAATTGATTGAAGAAAACATTTGATGTTATTGAGTTGCGCTTTGTGTGAAGAAGTTGGTATAATTCCTTTGATAAAAGTACCTAAAAATTCCTTCTCACCACACCTTACCTAAGCCTCGTTACTACCCATTTAAGACCCTTAGATTTTTGCATTCAATTCAATCCATTGATGATAAAGATGTGATATATTAGCAAGCTTATGGTAAAGATCTTCTATGTTTTGACTTGAGAGTTCATTGATACCCTAAACACTTTGAGCGTATTGAGTGAATCCAATGAGAAGGTGTTAGATCCTATTGCATTTTGATTTCGAGAAGATCACTGAGGTGATTGCTCATGGGTGTGGTTTATAAGAATTTACTCTATGAAATTGCTCATTTCTTATTTGTCTTTAGATTTAAATCTTTAAGGCATGATAATTTGGATTATAGAGGATGAGTAAAGGTAGAAGAAGGAACGATGATGAGAAAAGGTGACGAACTTGAGCTATTGTATGCTTGAGGACAAGCATTGTTTAAGTGCGGGGGAAATTGATAAGAATTCATAATATCTATATATTTGTTATATTTCCTCATGTTTTAATGGTTATAAATGCTTAAATCTTGGATTTTGATTATGTTTCGTATTTTGTGGAGTAGATTGAGGAGTTGAATCAAATTGAATTCAAAATCAAGAGATTTGAAGAGGAAAAATCGGAGCTCAAAAAGATATACATTCCAAAAGCGGTTTTTGCTTAAAGCGTGGGCACGTACTGTTTTCCCAGAATGTTCACAGAAGCAATCAGCAAATAAAGCGTGGGTGTGTGATGCGTTGATTTTACGACATGCAATATAGCAAGTGCACTAGTTGCAAAAAGTAATAAAGTGATGAGAAAAGTATCGTTCCCACGAAGATAGTGTTACTAAGTACCAATTTCTCTAGTTTAAGTCCTAATTGAAGAAACAATAAATTGGATTGATGGAAAATTAACAAACTCAATACAAATTAACAAATATAAATGAATGATAATGAAATTAAAGCAAAACCCAACAACTTAACTAATTAAACAATGCTAAAAAATGCTAGGGTGTTGATTTCACCTAGATACGCTAACCCAAATCATAGAATCTATTCACCAAATTCTAATTCCTTGATTGAAAATCGAATTCCCTAAGTTGTAAAATATACCTTCTCAGGCTACATTTCCCTTCTTATCCCTATTAAGCTTCCGCATCCAACAAAATGAAGATTAATAGTTCAAAGTCTTTTAAGCTTTATGAAATTTTATCTAGATTTCATAGATTACTAAACCTATCTCTAGCGTTTGCTTAATCTATGGTATTTATCCTAAGAGGCACAATCACAAATCACTTCTCAGTCTTATTGTGAACAACACACATTCGAATGGTGATCAAGCATCCAAAAGTCATTAAGAAAAGAGATAAACACTCAATCATGAAATTAAAACTCAAAGTACATCAATTCATATAAATTTGAATCATTGTATCAAGGTTACATCAAACCCTAGCTAAACAACTCAGTTCATACTTAAAAACGAAATAAAATAACAGAAACAAACTGAATCAAGATTCATCATTGAAAAACAAGCAAAAGATGGAGAAATCTTCTCTAATTTAAAGCTCAAATCTTCCATCATCTTCTCCTTCCATGAGCTGCCTCCCAAATGACGAACCAAGACTCGTTTTCTTTCCTATTCATCCTAATTTATACCTCTCTCACTTAAGGATCAAGCCCTAGCAAGCCAAAACACGTCGTTTTATTTTTCACATCTATTGCAGTTTTTGTCGCAACGAAGCTTTTTCCTTGCCATGGCAAGAATCTTTCAGGCCAAATTTGAATATGATAGACTCCGAATCTGGAAAATTGTTAAGCATATTAATTGTATCCCTTTCAATTATATTTCCACTCGTTCAATAATCAGCACAATTCAAGGTCTACAGCTCAAGTTATGGTAGAAATACTGAAGCACGTCCAAAGACGTTTTTCTTCAGTTTCTAACGTAGTGTGCATGACTTCAAGCCACGTTTTCACCCTTGTGCAGCCAGAATTAGGAAAAACCCAAAGCATGAAAGTTGTCGTTCTGCTTCTTAGCTTTCCAAAGCTTCTAAAATCAGGCCATTTTGAGTTTTCAACCTCAAGTTATGCAATTTATGCTCAAAACTGTCATTTATGCTCAAAATCATCGTTTAGGCCTACAAAGATAATATATATAGAATTAAGTACCAATTCAAGCATAAACGAACTCAGAAGTATCCAAAATCCGGCCAAAAAGCCTAAATAAAATAGTATAATTCTCGGATTATCAGTGTGCCTTACTAGATCCGAGGTTTTGACCTAGGGTTACGAATTTGTTGGAGAAAAAAGATATGTATGATAACTGGAAAGATTTAGTTACCCATTCTTATCTCTAGGAAAGTATTTGCCAAGACTCCCCATTAAGGTGGGATTTGCTTTTAATTAGTTTCCTTATCTAGATAGGGTAACTATGTAAAACCCCCATCCAGTAAGGTATCCTCTGAATATCCCTTAATGAGAATCACAGGGATACATGTTTGGAGAACGAGTTGTATTTAGAAAATAAAAAAAAATAAAAAAACTTGTTTAAGGATAATAATAATAATATCCGAAACATGCATATAAAATGTCATGCAGGATCCAAACATATAATTTCAAAACTTTAAGAATTTATTACACAATCGAAACATAATTACAGGGTGGAAGATTTCCAAAAGGTGTTTCACAAATATTTATCATTTACGTTATTTACATCAAGATAAAAACATCGAGATGACAATAAATCATCTTCCCTCATGTGTGGCCCTGCTGTCTCTAGCATCCTTCGCTTTTGGTCTACCTGCAAAGCAATCAACAATAAAAGGGTGAGCGCTAATCGCTCGGTAAGGAACGATCCGTTTCATTCTAAATGTGCTATTTGACCTTTATTTAAACATATTTGATAACATATCATTTATCTTTTACATCTAGGGATACTTCCCCTTTTATTTATTTTTTCCTTTCTATTTCATATGTCTTTTATCATTTTATCCCATGGCTATATAAACGTCAATGCATACACGTACAAATAAGTATGTAAACATAGTATACGCACATTACATGTCATGATATAACATCTAAATATCATCTAACATGAGTATAAATCATCTCATGATGTAAATAACATCATAACTCGTGTAGTGCAACTAAATGCATATGAAGTATTTAACGTGTAGCCGATCGGACTTTTCGTAGCATCTTAAGTACTTCATATCATCTAGCCTCAAATTCATCGAGAGATCATATCATCAAGAGGCGTGCTTACGCGTTATTTAACATCTAAAGCATATATTCATCTTTCCTAAACCGGCATACGAGGATATGCTTACGCATTTCCCATCATGTTTATATGCATCTCTAACATCTTATGGCATATAAATACATATTTTGGTAAGCTTAATACTTTTAATTCATCTATGGATTATCAATCCATTTACATTATCTCTTGCTCACATACATCATCTTAAAACATGTATTACATTGCATCTTCATGCCATTTCATAACATTAGTCATGCATTGACATCATGACCATGTATATCTTTCAAAGATCATCTAACTAATGGGTAAACCTTAGTACATGGCATAATTACAATAATACATTAATAATCAATTCATAATCATAAGAATTGATCATGCTAAATCTTAAACTTTAAAAACTAGTTTATACTTCAAGCCATTTTCCATCCATTTCTCAAACGAATTGGCTCTTGGCACAAACATAACAGTTATAGGTCTGTGTCTTAGCTTTCTAATGCTTCAAGAATCATCTAATTTAGATTTTTATAACTCAAGTTATGGTCAAAATACTGAAGCATGTTTAACATAATCCCTAAGCTTACTAAATCCGAATTTTCATTATTAACTATGCCACATCAATTCCTATTGACAATTAACTAATGGGTCAACTTATGGATCAAATAAACCTACCCTTAATAGTCTTTAACATCTTAAAGGAAGTGTAAAATCTCATTCCCATAATCATCCCTTTTTGTTGTAACATTGTAAGCTAATGCAAACAACACATCAATACTTCTAATAGCAACCATTCAACACCATGTGGCCTCCAATACTACAAATTTTGCCACAATCAGCATCCACACTTCATTTTCTTCAATCAACCATAACAACACATAAAACATAAATAGCAATAACTTCATGTATAATGAATTTAAGGCAATAAGTAGAATAAATGAGTTCAACTACACTTGCCATCAACTAATTCTATGCCTTAAAGCCTTAATTTAAGGTTTCATAAAAATCTACAAACCTTAGCACAAACCCTAAAGTCATGGGAGGTTCTTCCTTACCTTTTAAAGAATTCCTCCAACAAATCCTTTGCCTTTGTCTTCTTTTACACCTTAATCCTACATATATAACATTATACCTCAACATCTACTTCAAATCTTCAAATCACATCAAAACTAAAGTTTTTAATCCTACCTTAAACCCTTCAAATTGAAGATCCAAGGCTCCTACTTGCTCTCCTTGAAAAAAATAAGCAAATCTCCTTTAAAACTTAGAGAAAGAAAGCTTGTTTCATGGAAGATTTGAGAGAAAATTGAAGAAATGTTGAAGAAATGCTTTATTCCTTGGCTTGAACGAATTTCATCTCATTTATAGGAAAATATTTCATTTATTTTCCAAAATTATTCTATTGGCCCAATTATTTTAATTGTATAACTCATAAGTCCTTAATTCTTCATATAAGGGCATTTTGGTCATTTCACACTAGACATAATTATTACTTAATTAATGCCATTAAATGCAATGAAGCCCACTCATCCTTGACTTTTTCAATGCTTATCCATAGGCAAATGACCATTTTGCCCCTAATGCCTTTCTATGGATAATTGATTCATACTGTTCCAAATGAATCGACTATTTTGCCCTTAGTTAGATTGTATGCTTTTTAACATAAAATTAACATCTAAATGACTATTTTGAGTAAGAAACATACATTTGACATCTTGGGTATTATAAACTATTACTAGAGGGAGTAACTATTATAAATAGGGAGGGATCTCTTATAGAAGACACACAGATGATTCACAAGAAAAATTCCTCTTCTCTTTTCCTTAGACGTTCTTTTAATTATGAATAGCTAAATACTTTTCTTCCAGCTGAAGGATAATTGAAGTTTTGGTTCTTCAAGAATCGTGAGATCTAAATAATTTTTAGTGTTCTTTTATTTCTTCACTTTTTATATATCTTCTATATTTATTAAAAATTATTGTCTTGATTGATTGATGCAAAGGGCCCATTGTTCAATTATGAGGTTAAATTGCCATTTAGAACTTTAAATCCATAATTGTTTAAATGTTCTAATATTAGCGGTAAAATAACATAGTTGATTATAGAGAGATTTTCGATTTATGTTATGAAGATATATGGTCTAGTCTAAATGAATCAAGCTTGTGCATTTGTTGGCTAGAAATTGTAGTCTCTCTAATTATTAATGTTGTCGATAGATTAAATCCTAAGAGCTTGTTTAGGGTTGTTTATTAACAAGGGAAGTAATCAAAGAGCTTGTTTTGGTTATCGAGAAAGTAAGGAGAGATAGGTTGTTAGAGCTTGTTAATAACCATAACCAATTTAGTGAAGAATTGAAAATTTTATCCTTGTATCTGTGATCAATTCTCTGAACCAATTCTAAAATTATACCTTTGGTTGGATATTTGCCTGATATTGATTTCTCCTTAATTTTTAGTTGATTATAATTGCTTTCTTTTTATTTCACTTCAAAATTTCGAAACCCCAAACCCCCCCCCCCCGCCCCCTTTTCTTTGCTTTAATTTTCATTAAAATAAATCTACCCAATCTCTGTGGATACGACCTTGCTGATCACTGTTACAATTCGTATTTTCTTTTGAGAGTGAGAATTTTATTATTTGTTGGATTCGACACCCACCACTAGCACCTTCCGAGGGTAATGATAGGATTTATATGGTAATAGTTACATAGAAAATTATTTATGGCATTTTAAGGGTTAAAATGGTCAAACAATAATTAATTATATTTAATTATTATATCTTAAAGCGTTAAGATAAATGAGATGAACTAAAATAACCTTTTAATAGTTAAAGGGCAAAAGGGTAAACTTGTGGGTTGTTGTAAACTAGTTTAGTTTACATGGGCTCTTGAATAATATTGATTATTCAAAGGCTAAAATAATAAATACTTGGGCTCCTTTTAAAATAAGATTTTATTGGGGCATGAAGTGAAAAACAACTAATCACAAAATGGCCCATGTATATATAAATGCAAATGGTTGCATTTTAGGTTAAGGATTCATTTTAGTTCACTCAAAGAAAATCAATCTCTCTCTCTTAGGGTTCAGCCACTCTCTCACTCTCTCAAAGTGGTGTTAAAGTGTGGAGGATTCATCCATTTGAATCTTGGCTTCATCAACCTTAAGCAAAGGAGAAGGTATAATGTTTTTCAAGTTTTGTTTGAAAAATTTTTGAATCCCATTAATCTAACCCTTTCATGCTTTCAATCTACATTTTCCACCACCTCTTCATGTTGTTCTTTCATAATCGACAGATGCATACGGATCCCATCACTCCACTAAATTCTATTGCATAGATGTAAGTTAGGGCCAAAAAATGTCCTCGGCCTAAATAGGCCCAAAGACAAAGACACGTTCAATAAAGCTCAAAGCCAGGGTCCAATTCTGATTAGGCCTGCAACAGAGTTTGCATATCAGGTCCGTTTGGTACACCTACCCAGGTTCTCACTACTTGGACCTAATCAATGGAGGCCCGATTCATTTGGGCCTCACCGCTAGTTTATCTAGGCCCAGGCCCTTTGATCCTAGACCACCTTCTAGACTTAGGATCTACTTGAAACCCAGGGTCGCCTACTTACCCCGATACTACCCAAACTCTATCGGAAAGCTCCGTCACTACCCTAATTGGTCTAAGATCCGTGTCTTAGGGCTGCTGGGACTCCTTTTCCTACTAAGGTAAGGGAGCCAAAGGTTCTCCCTTTTTACAAAACCTCAACTCCAAGGACTCTTAATCCTACTAGGATTTGAAGATCCTACAGTCACTATATAAACAGAGTTCAACCCTCTCACAAGGGAGATAGACATTACACCTTCAAACCCCGCAATTCTCACTCTCAAAAATTTCATATCATAGTTGTAGTTATAGTCTCCAACTAGACTTCCAGTAACCTTCTCTCTCCCTAACCCTCACTAAATTAGACTCACTCGGCCTTACTAACTTGAGCGTCGGAGTGCCTATGGCAAACACCAACCCGGTGTTTCTCGTTTGCTTCACGCTTTCTTTATTGCATGTGTAGGTACAGCGGATTGCCAGTGACCTCAACCTCACGGGATCAGACCCTATTTTCGTAAAGGTAGATTTTTTGCATCTACAGTTTGGTGCCTACCGTGGGGCCTCTGGTAATCATTCATTTTTCAAACCCTACTTCGTAAGGAAACTCTCTATGGTTGCAAATTCTGATAACACTAATCCTAGCCCCGAGGCCAGACTAGAAGCTCTGACTGCCCTTATGCAATAGCACTCAGACAAGGTGACAACACTAGAAGCTGAGAACACTACCATTTGAACTGAAAAAGCCTCTATCAATGCCAAAAACCAAACTTTGAAAAGATAAGGTAAGCCAATTTTATGACCTTGAGCTTTAGCCTTGTTAGGTACAGCCCAATCGTTTCCATGCATCAGTTTCATCCATGCAGCCTCTCCAAACTCCAGAGCACAGACCAATAATCTTGGATACAAAGTCGCGACAACTCTATTCATCACTAGTGGACAATTCAGCCCTGAATCCGATTGAGCAAGGACTGCCAGTAGAGCCACTCTCGGTCAACCCGCTTCAAGCTCGAGATCAAGACATCCAAATAACAAAAAGCCACCACAACAAGAGCCACCGATCCTTGACATCCTGTCTCATCTTCAATCAAATATTCCTATCCAAACCCCACTCAGCTTGACTCATCCTCACAGGTCGAGCGGGCGCTCTGACCTTCAAACCACCCCATTTGAGTCCATCTTCCCCTACAGACCGAACGACTCCCAAATAACCCCTCTCACCATCCATATGGGATGAAACACCCGATCAATCACAATGGGAACCACCTAACCGGAGGGAGTGAATGGAGATCCAAGTTACCAAGCAGCACACGATGGAATGGTTCGCCAAGCTACCCCACGTGACTTGACCCAACGAAATGTATCGACTACGAATCATATGACCAACCGAGCCAACCAGGCTGACCTAGTGGCCTCTGCCTCACCCATGGAGCAGATATTGGCCAAAGGATTGGCTGACATAGAGGCAATGATGAGGTGTATACCTGAAGTACCAATCCCAACCAAAAAGAGTCAACCTCACTGCTGTGTCGATTCACCCTTTATCGATGCAATTGTGCTAGCTGAGATGCCTCACGATCCACAGACGATGGTAAATGCTTTTAGAAAGGGTCTTCTTTTGGATGGAGAACTATACAAAGACATGACAAAGCTCATCTGCACCACAATGGAAGACGCGTTAGCTAGAGTTGTGATCCAAATCGAGTGAAAAGAAGATAAAGCGAAGTGGATGAGGCATGCTAAATATGATGACTGTTACCAAAGGTGGAATGAAAAAAGGCTAGAGTCCAGATCATTTGAGCCTCGTTATCAACCCCTCCTCACAATCCCAACAGAAACAAAAAACAATACGACCGCCAGCTAACCAGAGTCGAAAATAGACCATCTGGATCAAATCAATTCAAGGTTCCAGAGTACAACGTTAACGTTGAACCAACCTAGGTCATGGCAATCATGAAAGGAATAGGACCTACCGTGAAGTGGCCAACCAAGCTCAATCCTAATGCAAAGAGGGACACAGCCAAGTGGTGCGAATTCCACGGCGACCATGGTCATAACACCGCCAATTGCATCACTCTAAGATTGGAAGTCGTAGTACTATTGCAAAAGGGACATCTCCAAGACCAATTGACAGATAAAGGGAAGAATACAGTCGGCCATAAGATTGGATGAATCAAACATTAGCAGACGACCAACCATACTAGTCGAGTTTAGTTTAGAGTAGAAGTACACCATCGGCGAAATCGCCTTAGTGCTTGATTGCTCCTCACCATACAACGTCAGCTTGGGTCGACCCTAGAACCATGACATACGAGCTATCCCATCCACCTTCCATCAAACTATCAGGTTTCCAACAAAATGAGGAGTAAGAAAAACCAAGGGTGATCCTAAGGTCTCCAAAGACTGCTACAGCCTTCAAAGGCAAAGCTCATGCTTCATAGCAACTACAGTCCCATCCAACCCCTCCGATCGAGCCAAAACAACCATCCATGGAAGAGTTGGATGAAGTAGAGATACACCCAGACCACCTCGACCGAAAGACCCAGATAGGCTCTCACCTCAGGCCCGAAAGAAGAAAGCGACTTATAGATTTTCTCAACAAAATTAGGACTGCTTCGCCCAGTCCCACGCGAACATGATAGGAGTTAACCCCGAGACAATTGTCCACCATCTCCACGTAGATCCGGATCACCCTTCAATGAAGCTGAGGCAAAGGAAGTTCGCACCAGAACGCAATTAGGTCATCAATGAAAAGATGAACAAACTACTATGTTACGGATTGATCAAAGAAGTTCACTACCCAACTGGGTAGCAAACATTGTGGTCATGAAGAAAAAGAACGGAAAGTAGAGGGTCTGCATAGACTTCATAGATTTGAACAAAGCATGCCCTAATGACTCCTTCCCACTCCCACATATCAACATGAAGGTTGTTGCGACAGCAGGTCACAAACTCCTAAGTCTTATGGATGCCTTCTCATGGTACAACCAGATTTTGATGCACCTGGAAAATAAGAGAAAACAGCCTTAATCACAAAGAGGGGAACCTACTACTACAAAGTAATGCCTTTCGGTCTTAAGAATGTCGGGGCCATTTATCAACGGTTGGTCAAAAGAATGTTTGCCGAACACCTCGGAGACACCATGGAAGTATACATTGACGACATGCTCATCAAGTCTCTTATGGTCGAGCAGCACCTCAACCACCGCAGCCAAGCATTCACCGTCCTAAGGAAATACAATATGAAGCTAAACCCAGCCAAATGTTCATTCGAGTTCTCATCAGGAAAATTCTTGGGATACATGGTAACTCAGCATGGGATAGAAGCCAACCCTGACCAAATCCAGGCAATCCTTAACATACCATCATCAACTTGCATCAAAGACATCCAACACCTCATGGGACAAGTAGCTTCCTTGAGCCAATTCATCTCCAGATCTGCTGACAATGGCCACCTCTTCTTCACCATACTCAAGAAATCTAAGAAATTTGAGTGGTCCCCCACCTGTGAGGAGGCCCTGAAGCAGCTAAAAAGGTACCTAACCTCTCCCCCACTTCATTCCAAGCTCGTGGTTGGGGAAAAGCTTTACATCTACCTGGCGGTCTTGGAGATAGCCATCTCAACAGTATTACTCCAAGAAGACAATGCAAAGTAGCTGCTAGTTTAATATATAAGCAAATCACTCGATGCCGAAACACGATACAGTCAGCAGGGACAAATTGGCACTCACCCTCGTCCATGCATCCAGGAAGCTCAGACCATACTTTCAATGCCATTTCATAATCGTCCTCACCTCCTTCCCACTCAAAAAGATACTCCATAAGCCAGAGTTATCAGGCTGACTCACACAATGGACAATAGAATTTAGTAAGTTTGATATATCTTTCTGACCATGAACCGCAGTCAAATCCCAAGCGCTGGCAGACTTTATTACTGATTTCACTCTGAACACTACCATCCAGGCAGAAAAGGAGTTATTGTGCATGAATAACGAATCGTCCTTGAAGTGGACCCTTTTAGTAGACGAGTCAAGCAACGTGAATGGAAGCGGGCTCAACGTTGTACTTATTAAACCAAAAAGGGATATCATCCAGCGGGCCATACGATGTGGGTTCAAGTGCACAAACAATGAAGTCGAATATGAAACTTTCATCGCTAGACTCTCTTTGGCCAAAGAGATTAGAGTAAGGAAGCTGGAGGTAATGTCTAATTCTCAACTCATAGTCAACCAGCTACAAGACACTTACCAAGCTCGAGACTCGAAGATGACAACCTACTTGAACTTGGTCAAAGAAATGTTGTCGGCCTTCGAAGAATTCTCCATCACTTAAGTCCTAAGAGAGGAGAACACCCATGTTGATGCCCTTGCCAACCTTAGCTCAACTCAGCCCTTCAAGGCTCTTCTCAATCATCCATCCCACTACTGTTCTTTCAATGGCCAGCCGAATGGAAGGAACACCCAACGAACAAATTTCCCAACCCGAAAGAGCCTAAAAAAGTAATAGATGTCGAACTGGCCGACTCTTGGATGACCCCAATAATCAAATACCTGGAACATGATGAGCTCTTAACCGACAAGAATGAAGCATGCCACCTAAGAGCAAAAGTTACAAGATTCACCATATACAAGGGCAAACTCCTTAGGAAGTCAATTCTTTGGCCCTTACCTTAAAGGCATAAGCCTAAAAGAAGCCAAGTGTGTTCTTGCCGAACTTCATGAAGGCGAATGCGGAAACCATTCAGAAAGATGCAACCTTGCCCACCAAGTGATCATCGCTGGCTACTATTGGCCAACCATATGCACTGACTTAGCAACCTATGTGAAGAAATATGACAGCAGTCAAAGGTTCGCCTATGTCTCACACCTCTCACATGAGCAACTCAATTCCAGTCTCACACCTAGGCCATTCATGAAATGGGGGATGGACATAGTTGAAAAACTCCCGATCGCACCCAAACAAATGGTCTTCATGTTAGAGGTCATCGACTACTTTACTAAGTTGTTCGAAGTCGAAGCACTCGCCCAAGTTAGAGACCGAGAGGTAAAAGCCTTCATCTGGAAACACGTCATCTGCAAATTTGGAATACCAAAGGAAATAGTCATGGACAATGGATTCCAATACATCAGCTCAGGCTTCAGAGACTTTTACGATGTGTGGGGGATCAAGCTCAACTTCTCTACTCTGCACAACCACCAATCAAACGGACAGGCTGAATCATCAAATAAAACAACCATGTTGACTTTAAAGAAGTGCCTCCAGAAAGCTAAAGTTGCATGGGTAGATGAACTACTCGGGGCCCTCTGGTCCTACCAAATAACAGCCTGATCATCCACTAATGAAACCCCCTTCTCCTCACATATGGATCTGAAGCAATCATCCCACCCGAAGTATCAGTCCCTTCAACTAGACTCCAATGGTCGGGCAAAGAAGACAATAGCCAGAACCTTTATCATGACTTGGACACAGTTGATGAACTACGCAAGTAGACGAACATCCGTAATGCGATCTACCAGCAGTAGGCCACCCGACACTGCAACCATAATGTTTAAGTAAGAACTTTCAAACTAGGTGATTGGGTCCTCCACAAAGTCTTTCAAAACACTAGGGAGATCAACTCTAGTAAGCTCAGCTTTACTTGGGAAGGTCCCTACAAGACCGCCAAGGAAGTAGGGAAGGGTGCCTACATACTTCAAACCCCCAAGGGCAAGGACATCAGCAATAGTTGGAATGCAATCAATTTCAAACGTAACTATTTTTAGTCAGACTTATCTCATCGACAATTATGTTTTTTTGTTTTTGTTTTAAAAATGATGAATGGGTTTGTCCACCTGATTCACCTTTAGTCTGCTTCATGGCTTGAATTCAATAAAAGAACTATTCAGCGATACAGCGACATACACCTTCAATCGACTCAGACCGATTCATGAACTTGCACCTTCAATCAACTTAGACTAATTCATGAACTTATACCTTCAATCAGCTTAGACCGATTCATGAACTTACACCTTCAATCGGCTCAGACTGACTCATGAACATACACCTTTAATCAGCCCAGACCGATTCATGAACTTACACCTTCAATCGGCCTAGACCGATTCATGAACATACACCTTGAATCGGCTCAGACCGAGTCATGAACTTACACTATCAATCAGCTCAGACCGATTCATGAACATACACCTTCAATCGGCTCAAACTAATTCATGACCTTACACCATCAATCAGCCCAAAACAATTCATGAAAGGAAAAAAAGAATAAACCTAAGAGGTATCAGGGCCCATATTGTCAATGTGAGTCATCTCATCTATCTTTGACTTGATCACCCTATCACTAGCCATAGTGGTAGCCTTTGCAGCCTAGTTGCCAGCATCCTTCGTAACCGATCACCCCTACTGACTAGCGAGGTTGAATATCTACTCACCAACCCACTCTTTCGCATAATCTGCATAACCAGCAACCCCCTCCTCCTTCTCCATCTCCCGCAAGAGCTGGATGTCCTCATCCGAGTTCCAGTGGGAAGTGTTTTTGACCTTGTACTCTAGCATCAACTCTCACCTTGCCTTGATGATAGTGTTGTCGACGATACTAAGGCACTGCTCCCTCAACGACTTAACCTCCACGTTCTTCTCTGCCAACTCCCTCTTCAGTCATTCAAGCTCGGCCTCAACGTTTTTCAGTCGCTACTGCCACGACTTGCCCACTCAGCCTTCTAGGCCAGTGCCTTTCGGTGTTGCAGATTGGTGTTAGATTTGGATACACCCTGTATCTTCTTCTCTTGCAACAAGATGGATTTCTTGGTGTTGGCTACTCGTGAAAACCTACATGACAAAACGACTCAATCGGTATACAATCACTATAAGTACAGTAAGAAAATAATCTAGCTCATATCTGGAAAGTGTGGTAAACCCCCCAATCAGTGGCCACGACAGCACCCAACTGGTTCAGATGACTCTCATCCATCGATAACATGAACGAATCGGCCAGCTTGCTCATGGAAGCCGCTTCCAAATAGGTCAATGTAAAAGCTGGGATATTGAAAGTAAGTATCTCAGTCTCCTCATCCAAGACCATAGTCTTAGATCTTGGATGACCTAGCCTTCGGTACAGGTGTTTGACCTGGTGGAGTCACAACCACATCTTCCACTTTCTTCTCCTCTTTAGAAGAATCTCTTTTTCACTTCTTGCAACGTCTTACAATAAACTCACTCGCGCTTGGGATGGTCAACTTCTTCATAAGCTTCTATACAATCGTAAATTTCTCAATAATTAATGGGTTCAGCCTCAATTTACCGAACAAAATATGATTGCAGTAGCAGATGAGCAGCACACTCCAAGTCTACTTCAGTGAAAGGAAGGGGATACCTCACTGAATCGTACCACCTCTAGCCCAAAGGTGACTAGTCCTCAGGTTCACTTTCTCTAACACGACCCGCCAATCCCACTACGCCTTTGGAATAGCAAGAATAGTTTTGGTCTGCACGTCCAAGTCGTCCCCTCTCTGCCCAACACAGTTGAATTCAAGATCTGCAAAGAAGAAATACAATAAGACTTTAGTAATCAAAGCGTGAACAAAGATAAAGTTTCTCACCAGTCGCTCGCTAAGTGTACAAAATCTCGCCTTAGCCTCTTTCCCCAAAGACTGCTTACCCCTCATGAAGAAGAAGCGTTCCTTCCAATTTTTATCACTCGACTGAAGGTTGGTCACGAGGTGAGCCCAATTGTGCCTGAGATTGATCAGATATCAGCCTTTATACTTATCATTTTCCTTTAGGAAATATGAGTATAACAACTCATGCAGCCCAAACATCACCTGATTCTGCACATAGAGGTCTTTTAGAGCCATCAACAACCTCTACCCATTTGGCATAATCTGGGTCAACTCAATCATGAAAGGTTTAAGACCTCCGAGACAAGACGAGGGATGGGAAGCCTTAGCCTATCATAGAACCATTTCTCATAGGTGCTCACTCAACTTTTTACCTCCCAGTCGATTTTTGTATGACTTCGGCACCCTAATTTCGACAGACTCCGGGATGTGGTACATCGTTCACCATACATTACTCTCATTCAATAAGGGCCAATAGTCTCTACTTAATATCCCACTACCAGGCCAACTCGGCTCGTCCTCGGAGCCACTACTAGTGGAAGGCAAACTCTCGGAATTATCAACTTCATCAGAGTCTTCCCCACTCGTCCTTTGCCTACTCAACTCATTATCACTCAGGATGGTGCCACTTGGCCTAAGGGCGATGACGTTCACCCCCTTTGGTATACTGACTGAAACGCCTCTACCCTTTGGCATCATCACCATAGTTAAGACATTCTCATACTCATTCCCAACTTCCATCTCTGCCCCACTCAAGTCGCTTGACTCTGACCGTAACATTGAACTCTTTGTCCACTCGACCTAGGTGACCGACCGACTTTCAATTCCAAGTCAAAACTTGTCCAAAAGCACCACTCTCCTAGAGCTACCGACTGGCTGGCTCTCAAATCAGTCTAACACTTTGACCTCTAAGTAACTTTCGACTCAGTCTAGGTGACCAAATACTTGCTTCCTCAAGACCCCTCATGTAGATCCCTCACCACTCGGTCTGGAAGACTAGGCGACCCAAGTGACCAACTCTTACCAAAAACCACGCTTCTTCACTCGAAGCACCACACTTGATGCAATTAAGCAGACTGAGAAAAGCCGAAAGGGGAACCAATGTAAAACAATTTCATCTTCTAAAACCCAGAAAACCTAAAAAAATCTGAAAAGCACTGAAAACTCAAAATCTCCACACATAGGCCACACCAAATCAATCCTAAACACCCAAGATCTCCCAAATGCTAAACCTAAGATTCAAAATCATTCAGTTTGCCTACTCCATTCATCCCAAACAAACATAGTGCCACCTTCTCAAACTCCCTTAAAGTCTACCAAACTCCACTCCAATCTCTCAAAAAATGCTGTAAAAACAAAGAAAAGAAGAAAGGAAACAGAAAAGAGTGCAAAGGAGCAAGTATTTTATCGTAAAAATGGCCAAAGTTCCTGAAATCTTTCACGGTTGTGGAGAAAAACTAAAATAAAGAGAAAACGCAAAAGAAAAAGAGAGAAATTGGGAGTAAAATTAAGCAACAGTTGCCTCACACATTTATTGACGAAAGTTGTCGAGCCTACGCATGGTAGCCTCTGATATCGAATAGTGTGATTTCGTTTTCCTACCCAAATTTAGAAGACATCTCCGTCATACACGTGTCAAGAGATGGATTATTCAGCTTCACATTACCCACTCAAGGTCTACGCCACCACGTCATGCATACACTATGGGGGTGCTAATCACTCACTTGGTTCGCCCGACCGAGTGGAGTTAACATCAGACGTACTGATTATCCAACCTTGGCTCTCCGACCTCATGACAAACGCTGCTAAAGCGGAACATAACCTCTGCCCTCTCAATCATCCCGACCAAGTGAACTAGCAATCACTTGATTGGGAGTGCACATGCACATATTCATTTGGATTAAACCAATCAGCCTAAGGCACCACCACCAGAATAACCCTAATGTATTCCACTATGCTCGATACACCAAGAGAGGACACCTTCATGGGATAGCTCGCATACCCTCTCACTTGGCTCGATACACCAAATGAGAACACCTTCATGGGATGTTTTGCATAACTTCCCACCCAGCTCGACACACCGAGCAAGTGCACCTTCATGGGATAGCACGCACACCCTTTCACTCGGCTCGGTACACTGAGTGAGGACACCTTCATGGGATAGCTTGCACACACACTCACTCAGCTCGATACACCAAGTGAAGACACCTTCACAGGACATTTCGCATATCTTCCCACCCATTGTGAAATAACCAGTGAGGAAACCTCTAGCAGATTCTTTCATTCTTCCACTTGCTCCAATGCACCGGGCGAGTCTATCAAGGTTAACTCCACTCCCTCACTCGGTTGGATAAGCCGAGTGAAGGCATTTTACCTCCACCTGCTCAGCCTGGTGTACCGAATGCATCACGAACAAAAAAGTTATACTATTCGTTCCCTCAAATAGAGAAGTAGCACGTTCACATTTTCATCTAGTCAATCACAAAGGTCGACTAGGTACAGCTCCAAGCAATGCTACTCTCTAAGCTAAGCACTCCTTAACTTAGAGAGTAGGGTGCAAACTGTTAGGGCCAAAAAATGTCCTTGGCCCAAATAGGCCCAAAGACGAAGACACCTTCAACAAAGCTTAGAGCCAGAATTAGGCCCACAATAGAGTTTGCATATCAGGTCAGTTTGGTACACCTACCCAGGTTCTCATTACTTGGACTCAATGAGCAGAGGCCTGATTTGTTTGGGCCTTACCGCCAATTTATCTAGGCCCAGGCCCTTTGATCCTAGACCATCTTCTGAACTTAGAATCTACTAGGAACCCAGGGTCACCTACTTACCCCAGTACTATCTGAACTCTATCAAAGAGGTCCATCACTACCCTAATTCATCTAAGATCCATGTCTTAGACCTACTAAGACTCCCTTTCCTACACCAAAGGTTCCCCTTTTTTACAAAACCTCAACTTCAAGGACTCTTAGTCCTACCAGGATTTGAAGATCCTACAGTCGCTCTATAAATAGAGGCTAACCCTCTCACAGGGGACACAAACATTACACTTTCAGATCTGACAATTCTCACTCTTGAGAATTTTGCATCACAGTCGTAGTTATAGTCTCCGACTAGACTTTTGATAACCTTCTCTCTCCCTAACCCTCACTTAATTAGCCTCACTCGGCCTTGCCAACTTGAGCGTCGGAGTGCCTATGGTAAACACCACCCCAGTGTTTCTCGTTCGCTTCATGCCTGCTTTCTTGCGTGTGCAGGTATAGCGGATTGCTAGTGGCCTCAACCTCACAGGATCAGACCATATTTTCGTAAAGGTAGAATTTTTTTGCATCTACAATGTAGTTAGCTAGATCAAAATCATGGAAACAAATAAAAAAATATTGGTGTGAGATGAATCAGAATATGCTTACTTTATCCACAAACTATTTTTTTTCTTACTGTATATATCTTGTGTTGTGTGGTAATTTATGTGGCTAATTCTTCAATTCACAAATCAAATGAATAATGCTTTTCCTAGTAAGATTGTGCTTTTATTTTAACGACACATAGTTATGATCAATATGTTCGTTTATTCTAGCATTTGCATTTCCAGGTAAAAGTGTTATATATATATATATATATGAAAATTTTCAAATGCAGACTGATAATGGTGGTTCTGTAATGGGTCACCAGTATTTGTTCCACACCTGAGAGAGATTATTAATGAAGCTATTAAGAGAACTGATAATTAAAATGGGACGCGCACCTCAACTACTCCCCGGGTCTATTGAGCACCCTAATTGTGGCCCCAAGGTTCGAACCTAGAAAGTTAATGATAGCAGAAAACTTTCTTGACCGTTAGGTCAACCACTTGGAGTTAAGATTTTGCTATTCGTGCGGTGGATTTACAGTTAAAAGAATATGTATGCCATTTTGTTTTGTTCATTTTTACCACACCTTAGTGAACCTTTCTCTTAATGCAAACACAGTTTTTTTTATTTATTTTTTGTACAAAATTTCTTTTTTCCTAGCTGAAAAAAATAAAATAAAATAAAATAAGGATTAGAACATCCCTTTGAAGACATTGCATATATGACAATTTCGTATAATTAAAGTTATGGTTGTACGACAAGTATAATTTGTTTATATATATAACACCTACTTGTTCATTGAATTTTAGGACATAACCAATTTGGAAACAATGACTTTGCTTATATATATATATATATATTACAAATATATATATATTACAAATATATATATAATGATTTATTATATTTAATCTAGTTTTATTTATTACCATTTGTATATGGTTTCATAAAATATTTACACAATTATAATTTGTTATTGTATAATATATGATTGATTTTCAAATATTAAAATTAATATAGGTATATATGATTGATTTTTAATTATTATTATTATTATATATATATATGGGTCGGGTCGAGGATTTCAGGGTGAGGTGGGGCAAGACCTATGTCGGCCCTGGCCCATCCCTGAATTTCTAGACTAATTTTGGGCCTGATCCTGACCCAAATCCCAAATGATTCGAGGAAACTCCGCCCCGTTTGAGCTGGGTTAGGGCGGGTCCCTGCAGGACTAAGTTTTATGCCCATCCCTAATGGAACCTATGGGCCCTAAGTTTGGCCGAAACCTCAGGGATTAACATGTAATTTACCTATAAAATTGGACTTATTCCATCCAGTACCCCTATAGTTTTCAAATTACAGCTAGTCCCTATGTTAAATTATTCAACTACCTTTCCAGTTGTTAGTTTTTTCCATTAAAGCTAAACTATTGATTTGTTTTGACTAATGAAATGACCAGTTAACCCTAAGGGGCAGTTTATTAAAACAACCTCTCAAGTTTGAATTTAATTAAAAGGCTATCAAGTTTTAAAGTTTTAACTAAATAGCCATATTATTGATTAAGGGTAATTAAACTTGATTAATGCTTAATTAGGATTAAAGAAGTATTATGTAATCTTTTAAAAATTATACTATATTCCCAAAAACCTGAAATTCTTGGAAACAAACCCAAACACCTTCTTCTTCCTCCCGCCATTAACGCATCTCCACCTTGGTTGCTGTTTCTTCTTAGCTTCGTCTACATCTTCTTCTTCCTCCTTCCTCTACATCTTCTTCTTCCTCATTCCTCTATATCTTATTGTTCCTCCGCCATTAACACTTTCTTCTTCCTCCACCTTTAACATCTTCTCTACCAAAGATCCCCCTCCTCCTCCTGACATTTCATGTAAGTATGTGTATCTCCTCTTTACAATTTATATTTAGATTTACAAAGACTTAACAATGGATGGCATTTGGGTTATGATTTTGATTTAGTTGTTTAGGTTGTTGGGTTGTGTTTGACGTAATGCAAGTTGAAATGAGTGAAATTTGTTAAAAATTTGTTCTGGGTATGATGGATCGATTGTAGGTGGAGATGACTGAAAATGTGTTCTGGGTATGATGGATCACTTAAGCGATCTGGTGTATCGCTTAAGCGATCTGGTAGGTTTGGTAATACAGCAAATAGATCACTTAAGCGATCAGGTATGTGGCATAAGATCGCTTAAGCGATTTGGTAAAAGTCTGGTGTATGGGAGCAGATCGCTTAAGCGATCAGTAAATGGCATAAGATCGCTTAAGCGATCATGGTTATTTATACTCGATCGCTTAAGCAATCAAGTGTATCGCTTAAGCGATCCAATATAAATAACCATGATCACTTAAGCGATACAGCAGACCATATAAGCGACTGTGCAGATTCTTTTTAAAATATTTGAACCCTTAGTACAGCATTTAAGAATATTTTTTTCTTGCATTACAGGTAGTTGGCTATTATCACACATGGGACAAGTTGTTTTGGGTGTTGAATATTTTGGTGAGTGGGTGGAGGAAGAAAGTAGCTAGAAGTGGATTGGGAAAGCAAAGAAGTTATACCAATTGCTGTGAGCACAGAGGTTAGTTTTGATGAGTTTATTGATGAAATAATTAGAAGAGGTAATTTGAGTTACTCGCATAGTGATATAGTTGTGAAGTATGTTTTAAGCAGAGTTCCTAAACATTATAAGGTACCTCCTTCTATATTAAAGTAGGACGAAAGTGTGAAGTTATATATGATTGATGTGGCCGATAATGGTTTGAGGCCGATTTTAAGTGTTTCTTTTGTAGAAAAACCGTTGGAAGTTGGTTCAAAGGAAAGGGATAACGAGGAAGTAGGTGGAGATTTGCCTGGTTTTAATTTGAACTACGAGGCCATTGATTTGTTACTTGAAAAATCAAGAGTAGACAATGAATGGGGTGGTGAGGAGGACACTGTCGAAGAGGTTGGTGATGGGGGGTAGAATGAAAATGTTGAAGAGGAGGACCCCGTACATATTCCCACAGATGTAGAGATTCCTTTAAATACAGATTATGCAGAAGGCATAGATTGTGAGGAAGAGAACACTATGGTCGTTTATGCAGGTTCAGAGAGGGCAATTGGAGGTAGTAGTAAATCAGCTCATGTTTTTACGGATGGATCGAAGTTGCGCATATGGTATTTATTTGACAACAAAGAGGAAGTGGTGAGGAAGCTAAAACTTGTTGCCGTGAAAGGTAATTTTGAGTTCATCACCAAAAAGTCAAATTCATTGGCTGTGACGGTTGCATGTCGTGACTGAAAGTGCAAGTGGCAGGTTTATTGTAGAAGGTTGGCAGAGTCAGAAAAATTTATTCTTAGCACATATACCCGTGAGCACACATGTGGTTTGGGACATATTTCAGGTGAGCATCGACAAGCGTCCACTGATGTTATTGGACAATTTGTCGAAATTCGATTTGTTGAAGGGCAAGTCCATCTCCTAAAGACATTCAGAGACTTGTGCGCACAGAGTTGGGATGTGTTGTTAGTTACTAGAAATGCTAAAAAGGGAGACAATATGCACAAGATTTTGTGAGGGGCACACCGGAGCACGGGTACGCAGCATTAGAGCGTACCGTTATATGCTTGAGTTGACAAACCAAGATAGAAAGACGGCTTTGAAGTGGGACAGGAATATGATGTTTAAATTTTTTTTTTTTTTTTTTTTTTTGTTGCTTACAGTTCTGCTATAAAGGGTTTTGTAAACGTGAGAAAGGTGTTGGCTGTTGATGGTTGCTTTCTGACAGGAAAGTATGGAGTTATATTGTTGGTGTCCACTGCACAAGACAACGAGAATCACACATATCCTGTTGCATGGTGTGTGGTTGACTCTGAGAATGATGAGTTGTGGATTTGGTTTTTTCAGCAGTTACATACGATAGTGCCTGACAGTGACGAGTTGTGCATAATATCCGATAGGCAAAACTCTATAAAGAAGGGGATTGCCACTATTTACCGTCAAGCACATCACGGATTCTGTATGAGACACCTTGGTGAGAACATAAAACAAAAGTTTAAGTGTGCTTGCCTCCTTGAGACATACTACATGGCAGTAAAAGCTTATCGGGTTGATGAGTTCGAGGAGCACTTCCAGCAAATCCGAATCAAGGATGTTAGAGTTGCTAAGTATCTTGAGCATGATGTTGGTTTCGAGAGATAGAGTAGAGCTTACTTTCCTAGAAGAAGGTTTGATGTCATGACCAAGAACATAGCTAAGTCCATAAATTCGAAGTTGTTAATAGAAAGAAAGTTTCCAATAGTTGCACTTTTTGATGCAATGCAGAGGACATTGTCGCAGTGGTTCCATGAGCGTCGTACGAAGTCAGATAATTTTACTACAACCCTTGTTCCATCAGCTAAAAAATTATTGCGAGAATGTATGGAATTGTCAAATGCACTGTTTGTCTATCCTCTTAATGCTCAAGAGTTCATTGTGCGCGGCTATCATCCGGATGTCCTAGTTAACCTTGTTAGAAAAAACTTGCAGTTGTAAAGTGCTTGACATTCAACGTTTACCTTGTCCTCATGCATTAGCAGCACTGAAACACCAACGGAAGCCAGATTTTGGTTCAAGAATTTACATGGAACTTTGCTCCCCTCTCTATATGACAGATCACTACATGCTAGCTTATTCAGAAACGATATATCTGGTGCCTCCAGAAGAGCAGTGGGTAGTGCCGCTAGAGATGGCTGACATTATCATCCAGCTGTCATTCAAGAAGACAAAGAAAGGGGAGAAAAAGAGTTAAGCGTATTCCATCAGCCTTTGAGGTTCCCCAGAAGATGAATAAGTGCTCAATTTGCAAGCAACCTGGCCACAAGAGAAGCAGTTGCCAGAAGTAATCACATGCAGATCCAGATAATTATGCTCAAAGAAGGATGAAATTCAAGGAGTTGCGAAGGCCAACCGTTGATAAGTTATTGTTTTCAATTATTGATGTTTTAAATTTTATTGTTACCTTTAATAAATCATTCTTTATATTTAGTATTCTTATCACATGGTCTAAATATTTGTTGGTGATTTTAGTTTGGAATTAGGTTGTCAAATTGAGGAGAAAGTATGGAATTAATACATGTTGGTAATTTTAGTTTGTCAAAATTCAGGAGAAAAGCTGGAAAAGTATATATTGCCCATGATCGCTTAAGCGACTAAGTGTATCACTTAAGCGACAAAGGGTTTTTTAAAACTGGATCGCTTAAGCGATATCACGGATTACTTAAGCGATCGTGCACCTGGATAGATTGATTCTGCCCATCAAATGATCGACCAAGTGAAAAAGACAAGAATCGCTTAAGCGATATCACGGATCGCTTAAGTGACACGCACCTAGGCAGATTTGCTTCTGCCAATCACATGATCGCTTAAGCAATATCAAAGATCGTTTAATCGACCAAGTGAAAAAGACAAGAATCGCTTAAGCGATATCACGGATCGCTTAAGTGATCATGCACCTAGGCAGATTTGCTTCTGCCAATCACATGATCGCTTAAGCGATATCGCGGATTACTTAAGCGATTCTTGTGCAAATAGTTTTAAAATTTAACAGATACACCCCCACCTACCCACGGTGCCAAATTCCGACCACCACCGTCGAAATCTTACCAGGAAAGGGCTTACGACGCATAGTGGTCGGATCTGGCGGATAGGGCCTCTATATGGCCTTTTTTTGCGCGGATCGACCTACGAATGTGGCGAAAAAGGCCAGATAACGGCCAGATCTAGCTGTAGATGAACAGAAAAGTCCACATCTAGCCGTCTGCGACAGCCAAATATATGGCCGTCGTTGTCGGTCAACAATGCCCAAAATTTGGTCATCGTTGACCGTCAACATCGGCCATTTCTTTGAAAGTCGATGACGGCCAGATGTGGCCTTTTCCGCCTAGATCCACGGTGGATCTGGCCAAAAAAGGTCACAACTGGCCATTACCGATCATTTCGGTGCTTTGTTGCTATCGGCAGTAGGCAGAATCTGGGAAGTTGGGTGGGTGAGGGTATTTTTGTTAATTTTTAAACTTTTTCAGGCAGTATTAATGAAATTAATTCACTTAATGGGTCTAAAATTAATTAAAAATATACTAATATTTCCTAAATAATTAAACAAAGAAATATAAAAATATACTGAACTAATCGTAAACTCCATATGTTTAGCATATATGTAAAATTCTACACCTTATATGTTTCATACTGACGTAAAAGAACTATATGTTTAATATAAATATAATGGTCAAGGTCCACTGAACGAATTGTAAACCCTATATGTTTAGCATAGATGTAAACATTATACACCTTATATGTTTCATACTGACGTAAAAGAACTATATGTTTAATATAAATATAATAACGGTCAAGGTCCACTGAACGAATCATAAACCCTATATGTTTAGCATAGATGTAAACATTCTACACCTTATATATTTCATACCGCGTAAAAGAACTATATGTTTAATATAAATATAATAACGGTCAAGGTCCAATGAACGAATCGTAAACCCTATATGTTTAGCATAGATGTAAACATTCTACACCTTATATGTTTCATACTGACGTAAAAGAACTCTATGTTTAATATAAATATAATAACGGTCAAGGTCCAGTGAACGAATCGTAAACCCTATATGTTTAGCATAGATGTAAACATTCTACACCTTATATGTTTCATACTGACGTAAAAGAACTATATGTTTAATATAAATATAATAACGGTCATGGTCCACTAAACGAATCGTAAACCCTATATGTTTAGTATAGCGTTAATCGCTTAACCGATGCTCTGAAATACAATAAATAATATCCGAATACATAGGATCGCTTAAGCTATTCTTTGCTTTTACTCTGGTCACTTAATCGATATGTCTGTATCGCTTAAGTGATTCTTTGTTTTTACTCCTGGTCACTTAAGCGATCGGTAATCGCTTAAGCAATCTAGTCCGCGGCAGATGCCAAAATCAAAAATCGCTTAAGCGATCCATTTGTATCGCTCAAGAGATTTTTGTAAAAGACTCTTGGCCGCTTAAGCGATCTTGTCCGAGGCAGAATGAATCTGCCCAGATTTATGATTGCTTAAGCGATCCATTTATATCGCTTAAGCGATTTTCGTAAAAGACTCTTGGTTGCTTAAGCGATTGGAGATCACTTAAGCGATCTTGTCCGAGGCAGAATGAATATCTACCCAGATCTATGATCGCTTAAGTGATCTTATGTATCGCTTAAGCAATTCTTCCTAAAAGAGTTTTTGTCTCTGAAGCGATCAGGGATAGCTTAAGTGATATTGTCCGAGTCAGAATGAACATCTACCCAAATGGGTAATCGCTTAAGCGATCATATGCATCGCTTAAGCGATGCTTCGTAATAGACTTTTGGTCGCTTAAGCGATCATTTCTGGAAAAGTCTTGGTCGTTTAAGAGATATATGTGGTCGGTCATATACGTAATTGTTTGGTACCATGCATGTCTTTAAGTTAATTAATTTTGAAATGACTGTGAGTGGGAAACATTTGTACATCACTCATTTCCCTCCCAAATCCAAAAAGAATTTGTATCGCAAAATTAAGTAATTTATATCAATCTAATTCATCACAAATTAAAAATAAGAGACATCAATGTAACCTATTTATCGAAACACAAAATAAAAAATAGGCATGGGATGCAGCAAATATCAAAATATTTGGACAAGCTAACCATTACCCCCAACTATGGTGAATCAAATAATCACACCAGTACATCACACGCTGTACTGATACACAAAATGAAACAAAACGCTAAAAAACCATTTTCCAACTTGTGTGCAGCAAATGATCACACCATACATAGTAAATTCAAACTGCTAATGAATTATCTTATATGGACAAACAAAAATATCTCCCAAATGTCAGATCCAATTCTTTACAATGATCACACCATACATAGTAAATTATTTACAATTTCCTATACACTGCCTTTAATTTACTTTTTGATGCCAAAGAGTTTAATGTCACTAACACCTTTGCACAATCCCTTTACTGCAAATGCCTCCTCCTGCCAACCAGCCTTTGAGAAGTTTTCGAATTTTGTTTGCCAAAGAACTTCCGCCAGGGGAACTCAGGGGGTAAAAATATTCACACACACATACACGTCGCTTTTTGTAAATAAAAAAAACATGTAAAAAAGTTACAGAGTGGGTAGGTGAGAAGTTCACTCAGTCAGTCTCTTTTGGTAAAGCTCCATATAAGCATGACTGTAACACTTGCTTTCAACTACTATTCTTATAGTTCATACTATGTAAAATATAGAGATGTATATCATATGAAAGATAGTGGGCTCAAAATTTTCTTTTACTTATAAAATAAAATTCTTTACAAATACAAAAGGCTATGTATTTAAAAACTTTCTAATCAATACAAAATATCATAGCTGGTGGATAATAGTGCCAATACTCTCCACTCCTCGACTTCCGTACGACCGCTACTCCTATTTCCTGCAAAGCAGAGAAGAACAACGGGGTGAGCACAACAATGCTCAGTAAGTAAATCCTCTACTACTTGTCCTCGCAACTCACTCTTTGGTTCTTTCCTTACTCTATCGTTCTTCTATTTCTATTTCTCACTGTTTTTCTCTTTCTTTCTAATACTTTTATTCTCCTTTAACTCTATTCTGCTCTTTTTATTCTTTCTTTCTCTCTGTTCCTATTCTCTTTTCTCCTTCTATTCTTACTCACCATGAAGGAAAATCATGGTTCTCTCTTATTCTCATCATACTCACCATGAAGGAAAATCATGGTTCTCGCCTGTATAAGCTCTACATGCAATTAATACAAAAGAACTGCATATTTCTTCCTTCTACTCTCTGTTCTTCTTAGCTCAAACTTTCGCATTCATTCTCATACTCTCTCTCTTTCTATCTCCTTCTTTCTCAAGCTTTCTCATTCTTTAATTCTTTCTATTATCTCATTCTTATCTCTCATAAATCATTTCTACTAACTCGCTCTTTAGTAGTCACGGCCTCATCTTACCGGAGGCACGGCCGGGACTCACTCCCACTCTACGTGACTTCTACTCATTCTAGCCGATCGGACTCGGTTATGCATGGATTCGAAACCTTTGGCCATGTGAGTGTATAATCTCTCTCTCGGGTACTCGGGTATAGCCCTCATCCACATGTACTCTCACGGGCTACACCACTTCTCTTTCTCATACTCATGTCGCTCTCTCAATGCAGCGTACATGCGGGAATACTCTACCCATTACTCACGGGTTCCCCATCGCATAACCTACTCTATGCTCTTATCTTTTTCTTATTCTTTCTCATATTTGCTCATCTCTTTCTCAAGCTAGTACTCATACTCGAGCTAGTACTCATAATATAGCTTTACTCTTAGCTTTTCTCATCTCTGTTCTTTCTCATTCTTACTCATTGGAATGTCACGACCTCATCTGATCGGAGGCACGGTTGGGCGCTATCACTCTACGTGACTTCCGCTCATTTCTCTAACGATCGGATTTGGTCATGCATGGATTCGGAACCTTTGGCCATGTGAGTGTACATGCTTTCTCTCTATCTCTCTCAAATGTCACGACCCCTTCTTACCGAAGGCATGGCTAGAACCTCATGTTCCACTCTACGTGACGGTCACAGCCTTATCTTACCGGAGGCACGGCTGGGGATCACAAAGCACCCACTCTCGTGACTCTACTCATCACTCACAGGTTCCCCATCACACAACTTGCTCTACTCTCTTCTGTAGCACTTTTCTTTCTTTTATTCGCTAGTGCTCAATCTCTCTTTCTCTTTATTATCAGAGTTTTCTCATTCTCTTTACTCTTAAGAGTTGCTATTCTCAACATTCTCTACTCTTTCTCACTCAAACTATTGCTTATACTCAAAATTCTCTACTCTTAAGCTAGTACTCATAATATAGCTCATACTCAACATTCTCTATTCGTTCTCAAGCTATGTCTCAATGCACAATTAATGCATATGGATGGTTCATACTCATTAATGCACTTTTGAAATGCCAAATGCAATATTGCATCAAACAGTCATTCTGCACAGGTCATACTAAAAAGGGCATAACTTGCGTTATATATCTCAGATTTCTATTGTTTTGATCTCGTTTTAAAGCTTAGAGACAGGGCTACAACTTTGATGCTTTTGTCTCAGCCCAGTTCAATCTGTAAAATGCCCAAAAATCACTTAGAAAGTCACGGCAGTGACAGGGCAGATTTCACTTAGGCGTTTCATCAAGCAACTCATGTGCATACAAAAACTCTTCTCTAACTACCACTCTCCTTCTCTTTTTAACCATCCAAAATGGGAAGAAACTCCCTTCTATGGACATGGTTCCTATCATAGAAGAACACTCCCAAAATATCTACTCAATCTCCTCCAACTTCATCTCAAACTCATCACACATCAACACTTCCCATAAAAGAAATATCCAACAAACATAACATAAATACTCTTCTCAACTCAATTCCTCAACAAATAGACATACATCTCTACTCAATTTCTCAATAAGCATCATATATACATGCATAAATAAATCTCTACTTAAGAATTTCTTAAACTTTAGCTTGAGTTGGATTTACTTTCCTCATACTTGAGTAGTCTCCACTCAAGCTCTCTACTCTTGTTAAATCATAGCTTTCTCTTATTTCCTAAGCATAAACTTAGTAAGAACTTAACCCTTACATAAATAAAACTCATATCTAGAGTAGAGATTCTTACCTCTTCTTGCTTAGGATCACTTCTTTGTCAAATTCCAACTTAAAACTCTCAAAAAACCCTTGGAAGATTGAGTGAGGAATTGAGAGAAAATGAGGGATGAAGAGGCGGTGGAAATGGGTGAAAATGAATGGGTTTAGAGAACTCAACCCTTATTAGCTCATATAATATACACTCTTTCCCATTTTGCCCTTACTCTTTCTTGAAAATTCCACCTTTATCCTTTAATTCTTTACAAACTCACCCCCATTTTACACTATTCTCCATAAAATTTTCTTACATTTTATTCCTCACTTTTCCTGCTAATTAGGGGTAGAATGGTCATTTTACCCCTATGGAGAATTCTCTAAAAAACTCAAGAAACTTTTCTGCCTTCTGTCGTCACGGCAAAGAACTTTCCGTCGCCCCAGCGAAACATTCCAGAACTGACACTGCCAATACAGAACCAATGTCGCCGCGGCAAAGCTTCTTCCTCGCCCCGATGAAGGCTGCAACTCCAAAATCCACCAAGTCTTGAACAATTCCATGATACACACTCAACTAAACCCAAAACATCAACTCAACCAAACAACATGAACAATATATAAACTCATTTAGGGGCAATTCAGTAATCCTTTAGGCCATACCATAAACAATGGCTAAGTATTTCAAGTGGGGTGTTACAATGACACCTGCAGCATCAGCACCACAGCCCAAGTATGAACATCAACATCACATAAACTACAAAATTCAGAGTCCAACTTTCATACCTTTTTATTGGGTTTTGGTCACTCAAAACGGATCCATCTGCCCATGGAAGCAGTCGACAGCCGAACGCTCCCAATAGTCTCTTATTATTTCGTCATTCAAGCTGTCCATCGGGCTGTTGGTCATGTCGAACTGAATAAATTTTAGGGCATATGCCCCACATTCAGCACTACAATAGGAAGAAGACATTAGCATTAGAATAAACTTATAGAACAATTGTATTCTGTAAGTTAGTTTTATACAAAATTTACCTTGACTCATTTATTGGGCAGGTACAGCGCTTAACTGGCCACTTTCCGGTTAGTACCTAATCACCCAAGTGCCCAAACATCCCGACTTGCACACAACAATGTGGGAACAACTCGACAGGCTCTAACTCGACCTCCAACTGCTTGTCTCGACAAATAGTTGGGTTGCAGTCAAGGATCTTCAGCAACCCCTCCTCTAGATGCGCGACGACTGCTATCCAGTGCATCTGTTTGACAAGGATGATACAGTACACTCTTTTAACAAAGGCCCAACCGTGGCCATATTTGGGCGGATCCCCCCGTACGTATTGCATAATCCTGTCATCAAACTAGAAATCATCAGGGATGCAGTCCATCTGTTGTGGGGCCAATCTTTTTCGCTTCGGTCCTTTTGCTGCACCACTAGCAACAACATTTTTAATTAAAGTACGATATGCCGAAACAAGTGTTTGGCCAAACGCCACATCGCTGATAGCACAGTCGGGATACAACAGATCACCATCAGTAGTCTATCGTAGCCTCATCAGTGCCAATATCTCATCGATGTGCTGCATCAAATAAAAACAACAAGATAAGTATGGAAAACATAGGCAAAAACAAGGAAACTTAAGCGAAAATAACTCATCGAGTTCTCAAGCCACGTGCCCATCGTCAACAACTTCTCAAACCATTCCCGGGGATAATCCTTTGTCTTACACTTTATATGGCCATTACTTTCTGATCCATAATAATAGGCATAGAAGAGTTTTTTCTTTTCCTTTATTGGCCTATACAAATCGACATTTGAGTCCAATTTCCCTTCCCACTTCCTCCCCCTTCCTCCATTTTTACATCCCCGCTTCCTTCGCCTCCCATCTCGCCTTCCTCCATTGTCACCGCCCACTTCCTCCACTAACTCCTCCATTTTTGGTTCTTCCTCCATTTGTTTCTTAATTTTCTTATTCTTTACCTATGTCACTACCATATAAAGCGATTTCACAAACTTGCTCTTTCAGCTCTCTCTTTTCAAGCCAGTTTGCACTTTAACCACCTCTAATTCTCCACCAACTTCCTCCTCCATTGTACCAACTTCCGCCTCCACTGTACCAACTTTCTCTCCCAGCTTATCCACTTTCTCCTCCACCCTTTTCATGCACTCTTCCATCTTGTCAAACCTTGCATAAACGACTATTGTAAAACTCTCAAACAGGCCGTTTATGAGGTCAACAACCTCATTCTCCCGACACCAATGTCTCGGCAAAGCGGTACTTGTTGTACCGGTTTGTTGAGGCATACGAACCTCTTCCTCCCTCTTCTCCTCCTCATCCTCGGGCCTCCTGCCCATTGGAGCTTCATAATCCTCGGCATCAACGACATTGTCAAGCAATGGCCCTGCAACTACCATCACATGTGTGACCCCTTTTAGGTCCCGCGTCAGGCGGTCTATCCGTTCATCCCTTTCATCCTCCATTGCTTTGAAAGATGTGATATAGTCCTCTTCCGCTTCATCCCCAATAGCGGTGAGAAAGGGACGGATAACTCCCTACAATAAGAAACAAAATCAATCAGATTAAGCAAAATCAAAAAGCAACTACATATTCAAAAGCTTAATCCTTTAAGCCGCTTGAATCTCAATCTTTATTTGGCCGTAATCCCAATAGTTACACTTCCCGACATGCCACCGCAACATCCTAGGAAATTGCTGTTGCACATCCAAACTATTGCTCCTCTACCCCCCCCCCCCTTTCCCGCCTTAGCGAAGACAGGGATGGCCTCGTACATCCAAGCCTACATCGTAAAAAATAGTTCATATCATAATTCAAATACATATATTATAAAAAATATAACAGAGAGCTATTAATATTTACCTGCATTGCCCATGGGAAGCCAAACAAATTATACGTGCTTGGTTTAGCCTTCTCGCCCCATTCGACATGCTTTAACGCCATGTCTAGTTTTCTCAGGCTCTTGATGGTTCGCTCAAATGATATCCGTCCCCACGAATAAGAATTAAAGAACTCCAAGTCGCTTGCAAACAACAACCAATCTTTCTCAATAGCTTTTGTTGAGTCACCAGCCAATAACATAGAATGTAAAAACAATAGCAAGCACACTTTTATCTTCTCTTCATCATTAAACCGAACTGTTTCTAGCCTCTCCTCTAAAACGTGTCTTGTAATAGACTTTGCCCCCTGCAAAACCTTATTACGAAATCTTATGGCTCCCAGACTCGTCGTCATTGCGTCTGTCTCCACCTTATTTGGCACTTCCCCGCATTGTAAGCTCGTCACCAAGGCATACTCTATCATCAAAAACCGTAGTGGCTTTCCATCCACCATGAACCACATTTCATTTTTTTTGTTGCATTTTACTGAGTGCATCAACATGTAATGCACTCCCTGCCCCCAAAATGCCTTTTTCCAATTTGTTCCGATTCTTAAAAACTGACCAAAACAAGTACGACCAAAATCTCTTTCACCACGCCTCATTCCAGCTAAAATGGCCCTTATTCTGTCAAAAACCTCCCAACTCGACCTCACCGTCACCCTTGCAGGGAACTAGGGTACCTTCTCACTTATAGGCTCCAACTCATAGTCTCTACAGTTTATAGTCCGCACAATCTACACAATCGATATAAACAAAATGTCAGCAACAAAAATAAACCAAAACAACTAATAAACAAAATATCAGCAACAAAAAATTACCACTGTAGTCGCTTAAGCGATTTCGGATCGTTTAAGAGATCTTGACTTTGCCTCGTTCAAGACAAATCGCTTAAGCGACCAAGAGTAAACTGAGAATCTCTTAAGCGATACAAAAGATCGCTTATTATATTTGTGATTTTGCCTCGACAAGATCGCTTAAGCAATCTAAAATCGCTTAAGCGACCAAGAGTAAACACTCATGATCGCTTAAGCGATCATGAGTAAAATAGATTAATCGCTTAAGCGATATAAATGATTGCTTAAGCGACAGTACAAGCAATTTTCCCAAACAACGTACCCTTTCTTCGTCGGCCTCCTCCTCGTCGCCTGAATCCTCGGACGACTCCTCCTGGCCTGAATTCTCGCCTGACTCCTCGTCTTCAGAACCGTTTGCCAATTCTTCCCTCTGTTCTTGTGCCGCCGGCGTCTCCTCTGCGTCTGGACCACCTTCACTGATCGGATGATCCACCGGAGCAGCCATTGAACTGCTTGCGCCACCGGAATCTTGGATTCGAAGTGGCGTTGGGTTTTCCTCCTGATTGTGAGTGTCAGCCATGGTTTTAGATTGAATTTGGTGTCCAAGTTTGCAGTTTCAATCGGAAATGTGGACTGTATCGTCGGAAATCGTACAGATTCCGTTTAGGGTTAAGGAAATCGATTTTAGGGTTCAACAAATCGATCGGAAATTGCGACTGTATTCGGTTTAGGGTTCAAGAAATTGATTTAGGGTGCAAATTTGTAGGTGTTCGATCGGTGCATCTCCCTTTGGTTCAAGATATCGCTTTTTGCCCTAATGAATTTCGATTAAGCGAGGTGAATAGTGGGGCTTGTTTTTAGAAATTTCAAATTTTAAAAACTTTCATTATTTCTGATTCAGCCCACATATGTTTTAATCTTTTCATTTTAACCCATTTTACGTGTTTAATTAATCCTAACTATGTCACGTCATCTTCTGTAAATTAAAAAGAAAATGAAAAAGAGTTTCAAGGCCATTTTCTTAAATCGAAACTTGGGTTGGTCGGGTAGCTAAATTTTCTCAAAAAGTAAATCACCATGAAATCAACAAAAATATCTAAATTTATCAAAAAGAAAAATAAATTTAACATAAAAAATCAATAAATTTCCTAAAACATAAGAAAATATTAAAATAATTAAGAAAACAAAAAAAATTATAAATTCAAGAAATTTTTTTACATTGTTTTTTTCTTTTTCCTAAACCTTTTTAGGATTTTTGCTTTTTTTAAATTTTTAGGGAATTTAAGTGAATGTTAAGATTCTTTATTATTTTTAAGAATTTTTTAAATTTTAGGATTTTCTTTTATATTGTTAGAAAAACTAATTTTTAAAGAAAATAGTATCATGTAGTAGTCAAAATCGGTCAAAAGTTAACTTTAACGGTAAAAACTAACGATAGGGTAAATAGTTGGATATTTGAATACAATAATACTACACTCACAATCTTTTATACAAACTTTCTCTCACAAACTTATGTGGCAAAAGATGATTAGGTGATTTTAAATTTAAAATAAATTTTCACTCAATAATCTTTTGTCACATAAGTTTGTGAAAGAAATTTTGTATAAAAAGGTTGTGAGTGTAGTATTAATCATATTATATTAATTTAAAGAAACAGTTGATTTAATCAGTCTTCTTGAAAATTTGTTAAGTTTTAATAGTCTCAATGACTTTCAAAAATTATAATTATTAATATCTCGTTATTATAGGGTTTTTATAATTTAACAGGATTTTTTAAATTTTTTTGGGGTTTTTTAATATTTTTAAGGGATTTTTAATGTTTCAATGAGTATTTAATAGTATTTAAAAATTAAGGAATGTTTTAAGGAATTAATAGTTGTTAAAAAAAATTTGAGTTAAATAAAACAATTTAAGGAATGATAAAATCTTCTCTGATGGAGGCTTTTAAAATTTGTATATTGAGACTATAAAGGTGTAAAGAGTAATGCTATGTGCACTAACCAATGTGTACTAATCCAAATACTAACATTGGAAATT
Organism: Pistacia integerrima; assembly: GCA_026225825.1. NCBI lineage: Eukaryota > Viridiplantae > Streptophyta > Magnoliopsida > Sapindales > Anacardiaceae > Pistacia > Pistacia integerrima. Next base: position 5,926,231 of record CM047745.1, on the reverse strand, counting down.
TGAAATTTTTTTTGGAGGGAATTTCAAATTTCTAATATTAATACTTGGATTAATACACATTGGTTAGTGCACATAGTTTTATTAGGTGTAAATTGCTCTTTTTTGTCTCTTTTGTTAAGCGTTTCTCCCCATCCTGTTTGGTGGGGTCGCTTCGTTCAGGGAGCTCTCCCCGTTTAAGTGTAAATTCTTTATTTTTATAGAATGACCAGCTACCCAAAAAAGGTGTAAATTGCTTCAAAATCAAATCCATCCATAAACAAATAGAAAGAGAGGACTTTATTTTTTTATTTTATTTTCAGTGACATAATATACATCAAGGAATTGGGTCTTCTGGGTTGAAATGAAATTTTTTTTTTTTTTTTTTTTGATAGAACAAGTAAATATACTTGTTAAAAATAAATATAAAGAAAATGGCTGATAGCCCTACACCTTAAAAAAAGAAAAAAAAATTGTCGAATCAAAACACACTAGTCCCCATATTCAAAAAGTACGAAGTTTTGAAATTAGTTTTCACTTTTCAAATAAAACCTTCTCTAAAATAGTTGGTTAGTAACACACGAGACCGGAAAGCCCAAATCCGGCCACCCAAAAGCCCAAATCCTTGTTGGGTGGAATTGTTTTTTACTTTCTTTTGCTAAGGTCTGGTTTTAGTTATGGGCTTTGATTGTAAAGGATCGTATATCCTTATGTCTCTTAAAATAATGTCGTTTTTTTATTTTTTTTTTTATTTTTTTATGTCTTAGTTCATTATTATTGGACTTAAATATGAATGTTGGAACCTACATAATAGAAGTTCCATAAGTTGAATCTTGGAAGATTTCTAAACTTGAGAATAATTGTAAGTTTCTTCAATTGCTTTAGTTCTCTACTCACTCAGAGGAGATTCTAGCGGAAATACAAAAGCTTATTTCCGCTAAATCTTGGGTTTTTATAATAAGATCTCTATCTTCGACTTCTACTTTAGATAATCATGGAATATCTAGAGAATTATGTTCATATCATCATCTAATCCACCGTAACTTATTTTAATGTTTTTTGAATATCCATATCAGGACCTTTTTCTAGTTTATGCAATGCATTTTCCCAGTTTAATTTGTTTCCTCCCCACCAAGTATAAAGAAAGAAAAAAAAAAAAAACTTATAGAGTTAATGGAACACCTTTAGCCTATCTTATCACGCTATATATATATTAGCTTCACCTAACACATCTTTAACTATTCTATATATGCCATTAGGAAAAAAAAAAACCCAGAAATAATATGAAGTTTGAGGGTAATAGTTAAATCTTAATTCAGAAAAAAAAAAAAAAATATTACTATTCTTTCAAAATTTCCCTTATAAACTAAGTCATCCAAATTGCTATAGCATCATGTGTTTTAAAAAATAAAATGAAAATGCTATTCTAATAAATTAAAGCAAATGGTATGACATTCATGCATTATAAGTTATAACCACGTCAATCCATGAATTAGTTTCTATAACAAGTTTGTATGCATATCATTTTGTTTTCAATAATAAATAATCTTAACATGCTACCATGTGCACTCATCATATATATATATATATATATATATATTCTGATATTCTATGTTCAATTAGAGGCATTATACGTTTAGTTTGCTTTATCTACCTAATACCAATTCATTTTTATAATTCACATTAGAAGCCTGTAGCACCATTCTTCTTCTTGCAAACTATGAATATATTAGATAGTGACGATAGTTCCAGTCTTCCAACAAATTATTGAACTGGTATCATGGTTGTTTATTGCAATAAATTATTTTGGACCAGATGCCACAGTCGGATATTTTTAATTAATAGCAAATCACATTCATTACATTAAAACATAGTATCTAATTGTGATTTTACATTAAAACATAAATTATTTTAGACTTGTTGTTTAAATGAATTAAAATAAAAAAAAAAAAAAAAAGGAGGCAATTTATTGAAAATTTTGGCTTACAGAAACCAATCAAGGATCTTAATCCTTAGTAAGAAGCCAATATATATTTTACAATATAATATATACCATATATAATATACAATGTTATATACATTATACTTATATAGTATATATCATATATAATTTACAATGTATAATGTCAAATGTATACCATATATAATGTATAATATATAATGTCGAATGTATAACTTTTATTTCATAACATTAACATATTATGTATACTATATATATATATTACAAATATTTATAATGATTTATTATATTTAATCTAGTTTTATTTATTACCTATTTGTATATAGTTTCATAAAATATTTACACAATTATAATTTGTCATCGTATAATGTATAATTGATTTTCAAATATTAAAATTATTATAGGTATATATGATTGATTTTCAAATATTAAAATTAATAGAGGTATATATGATTGATTTTTAATTATTAAAATTAAAATTGATATATATATATATAATATACGAGGCAAGGCAAGACTTATCCCGGTCCCTACCCGTCCCCAAATTTCGAGGCTAATCTTAGGCCCGATCCCGGCCCAAAGCTCGAACGATTAGAGGAAAATCCGCCTCGTTCGAGCAGGGTCGAGCGGGTCACCACAGGGCTGGGCTTTGTGCCCATCTCTAATCACCCTAGCACCATTAGCCCCTACCCAAATCCCTTACCCAAACACCATGCAAAGAACCACCACATAAAAGCCTTCTCCTAAGTAGTGCCCAACTAGAAAAAGCCTTGCAAAAACAAATGAAGAAATTCCATGAAGTTGTGAGACTTTAAATTGTGAGAGTCAATGAGACGATGATTAAAAGAAAGACAAACAAGTATTGAAAGCCTACACTCTTTCAGCCGGATATTTTGGTATGGGTCCATCTGGGAAAGGAAAGGTTTCCGAGCAAGACGAAGAGTAAATTGCCACCTAGGGCAGTTGGTCCATTTGAAATCATTGAAAAAGTGAAGGACAATGCTTACAAGGTAGAATTACCTAGTGATTATGGTGGAATATCAACAACTTTTAATGTGGGTGGCCTTAGCCCATACTTGGAGGACGATCCGGATTTGAGGACAAACCCTCTTCAACCTAGGGAGGACAATCTGTTTATAAGTCCTAAAACACTTGTGAACTTGAGTGGAAATGGAATTGCAAGTAATAACACACTTGCAAATTTGGTTGAATTAAAAATAGCTAATCCAAGTCCTAAAACTCTTAGTACATGGCATGTGAACCACAAGAATTGTAGTTTGGCCCAAGCCCAAATAGGGAAGCTAGCCCAAGTTGTCCAAGAAGGCAAGTTAGATTCAGCCCATGCTCAAAGAGAGAAATTATGTAAGGAAACAACTCAACTCATGTGCACAAAGGAGACATCTTAGCCCAAGCCCATCCAAGCACAAATTCATCAAGTGAAGTTCAAGTTCAATAAAGAAAAGACTCAAGCATTTAAAAAGTCCAAAACAGCTCATTATCTAAGCCCAAAGAGCATTCCCATGTTATTTCATTTTGGGCCCCCTTTATGGAATTTCAAGGCCCAAACTCATGTACTCTTATTAGTATGATTTAATTAACTATTATTATGTTTAGTTTATTTTCTTAGGTGACATATTTATTTTACTTAATTAGTTAATTACCCTTGTAATGCTACTATAAAAGCAAACTCTCTCTCATTTTGTAAGGTTGAACAATGAGATTGAAAATTAAACACTTGAGAGGAATGACTTTCCTTTTGTCTTGAAATCTTTATCCAAGTCTTAACAAGAGATTTGGTAGTGATTCAACTTCAAGTTGGTGGAGAAATCCTTTATGCTTGGAGATCTCTTCTTGTCTCTATCCCTTTTTATTCAAGTAAGTGTTCTTGTGTTTCATCTTACCTTGGCCAAATTTCTAATGGTAGGTAGTGCTGTTCAACTCTAGTTGTATGTGTTTTTTGTTGTGTTTACATGATTTTGGAGTTGAAATACCCTGTTGAAACACAAATGAAGGTTGTGAAAAGTCTTGCCTGACTGATTCTAAGTATGTGATGTTGTGATGTTTTGTTGAGTTTTCATAGTGGTTTTGGATCATATTCTTATAGCAAAATGCATTAATATATAGATAATTTGTAATAGAGATGGAGATATGAATATATATTAAAATTAATTTATAAGGAAATATTGGGTTAACCCCAAGCAGTTGGCTCCCTTCACTGACTATCTGGGTTTAAACTACCTTATGATCACTTATCATATTTATAACTAATCTGGAATATTGAGCTTGTAATGTATTCAATGAGTCATAGAGATTAGTTGAAGTACACACAAACTGATCATAGTATCCCAGGTGTTAATATATATATATATATCCGGTTCATTTATAAACTTTAACCTTTTTCATTTTTTCTACATCGAATTTAGTGAAATTCATGATTGTTCACTCTTTTTTAAAAGTCGTATCTGCATAATATAATGAGTCCCATTATTTTATATAAATAATGAATATATTTGATTAAATAATTATATTTTATCTTTCTTCTTAATATTTAATTATCTCTTTCCTAATCATAAATTTTCATTTTAAATCCATATTTTTAATATAAAATTGTTAATCTATAAAATGACACATCCCTTCATAAAATTGTTAATATAAAATTTTCTTCTTAAAATAACATATCCCTTCATATGTGAATTTTAGGATGTGTAGCATTACTTTTTTCTTCATTGTGAACTTTTGTTAATCTATAAAAGGGTGTGAATAAAATAATTTCCATACATAAAATATACAACCATATAACAAGGAATTGATATTTATTTAAATGAAATTCAAGTTTACATTACGGTGAAAATATATTGATATTCGATGGAAGACAATAAAATCTTCAATTCCACTTTGTAAAGTTTTTAGTAAAAGAATTATGTGTTGGTATAGAGAGAAAGGAATTCACAAAGCTAGTTACAAACTACTAATTCCCTTCTGTTGATCTAAGACGAGGGGAAGAAACGAAATTATCATATTCAAAATGCAGTTGGTTTTTAAAAATCAGTTAAACAAGTGGCACCAATCGTCTAATAGCTAAAGTTACAGAAGGTTGTTAAATTCGGTATTACTAACAAAACATGACCATCTCCGTTAGTTGCTGTCAGTTCTTGAATCAAAACACAGCGCTTTGATTTCACAATGAAGCTTTATGCAACAAACAAAGAGTCAAAAATAATGCTATATGCACTAACCAAAACCATACTAACCCAAGTACTAACTGACGTGACAGACTTTTCTTATTGTCACGTCAGTTCCCTCAAAAACTAAAAAAAAAAAATTTTAAAATTTTAATTGTTAATACTTGGATTAGTATAATTTGGTTAGTGCATGTAACATTACTCAAGAATCAAACTTTCTGCCCTTTGTTTTCCGACTCATTGGCTTCGTTTGGTTGGATTTTGGGAATACTACTTTTAGTATTCCCAAAAAAGTTAAACAGTAAAATACCCAAAAACTCACAATATTATTCAACTTTATTCAACATTTTTTAAACCCCCTAAATTTGTTAATTCAATTAAATACCCCTAAATAATTTTTAATGTTTTTGTTACGGCGACTCTGGCCACCCTCCGGCGGTGGTGGCCGGCTGTCCGTATTTGAGGGTGGATTGGGGGTGTTTTTGTTAACTTTTAATATTTTATTATAAGGGGTGTTTTGTAAAAAAACAAACATAGGGGGTATTTTAAATTTGTAAATCCTACATCGTAATACCCGCCCAGTTCAACTTTTTTTTAACTTTTTTTTCAAAAAACTTTTCCCAAAAATACAAAATTGTGAACCAAACGGAGCCATTCTCTTTAACACGTCAGTCTTCTCTCTCTAGACCTTTCTTTATTATGTTGACGGAATAACAATTTCCTCCATGTATGAGGAAAATAATATACCCAAAAAAGTTGCCAAAATCTTATCAGAATCTCAATTTTTGTTTTGAAAAGACTTAATAATACCCTTTGTCTTTATACTTCCCTCTCCTATTTTATTTCATTCAAATTTATTTTTAGTTTATAATTTAATTATTGTTAGTTTAGCCTGTATGTAATAATTAAACTGTTAATTTAAATAAAAATTAAATCTCATATCAAAAAAATCTATTCTCCTTCCCCTTCCTCAACCTATATTTGTTCTTTACATATCATATTATATAGTTGAATTAAAAGTAGAATATAAAAAATAAAAATAAGGTTATTATAGTTTTTATATGAGAGAAAATAATTCACGACCCCTATCTATTGGAAATCATCACTCAAATGATGACTTTTCCAGTTTTAATCAAACTCAATTGAATCATCACCCCAACCTGTCTTTCCCAAGCTATTGAACCACCCTCATCCCCCTCCCAAGCCGTCGAACTGCCCCGTTGAGCTGAACCAACCACAGTTGCCCCATATCGCACCAAAATCCGAACCCATCCCATTCCAAACCATCCATCATGCAAGCAACCCACCACAATAGTGTTCACTGTTTACCCACGCAACCAAACTACCACCACAGTCGTCCCACCCTATACAGCAGTGCCCACAGGCCCCCACCCACTTCTCCAAAACAATACCCACCATGAAGTAAATCAGCTCAACCCAACACAACACAAGCAAGTAAACCCCAATCGACACCATCAATTATAAATTTAAAAAAAAAAAAAAAGGGAGGAAAGTGGGAAGGAAAGGAAAATGGAGAAGGTGATGCCACGGGGTGGGGAGGAGGTTGCTTGCGGCGCGATGGACAGAAAGGGCTGGCGCGTAAGCGGGGGATGAGGGGGAGGCATCTGATGATGGGTGGTCTTTTTATTATTTTATTTTTTTCTCAAATTTAATTAAAAAAGTTGGAGATCCGATTGTCAATAACATTAAGTTGGTGAATTTCGAAATTTTAATTCATTATAAGGGGTGTTTTGTCTTTTCATAGGTCTTTACACTGTCTGATACTTGAGCTTTGGTTCAGGGATATTTATGACTTTTCCTTTTTTTTTTTTAATTGGGCCAAGTTTCACAAGAGTCTCACTAGTGGGTGTCCCCAAATTGATCAATTTGAAACTTCTATCCCTTTTATTTTGACAAAACATTGTACCTAAATTGATAATATCCCTTAATAATACTAACATATATAATTAAGAATTAATAATATTCACCTATAATTGTTGTTAATTCTTTAAATCAAGCAATAATAAAATAATTTAATTGTAACATACCATTTATTTTAATAAATATAAGGATAAATTAGTAAAATATATCTAAGGAAGCTTTTAATTTAAACATGCTCAATTTAATTAAAAAAAAAAATCTCATATCCAAAAATAGAAAAAGACTTATATGAGACCGTTTTACTGTTCAATGATATAATGACATATAAAGTCAGTTTTCATAATCACCTATTATGATGGTAGTTATTGATGAGCAATATAAGGCAGTTATTAATCAATCATCCTTATAGGTGGATGAAAGATAAAGTTTAGTATATATGTGACAACATATACCACTATTTTATTGGACAATCTCACTTCTTCATCTAAGTATTTGTTCTCATAACAAAGTATACAGTCTTTTGTGTATAACTACTATATTGCACATGATCTAAGGATGATCAATATTATCAAGAAATGTATTGGGTCAAACTTTTAGATTGGTGATAAACTTATCCTTCAAATTTTATGCAAGATGATCTGAGCGCCATACTGAGGTTGAAGCGTTAGAACAATGGCAGGAGAATGAGTATAAGTAGGTGACAACTCAAATGAGAAATGTTGTAAGATTTGAGATAACGCCAGTTTTGCCTCAAGCATTGCAAAGTTTTGCCCGATGCATATTCTTGGTTCGTAACCGAAAGTGAAGTACGAGACTTGATCCTTAGAAGCCTTTGAAATTCCTTCAGAAAATCTTTCTGGGTTGAACTCCATTGCATCTTCTCCCCATTGTTCTGGATCCCTATGGACAAGGTCCATTGGCATGAACAACTCCACTCCTGCTGATAAACAGAGATCTCCCAGTTTGGTTTCTTTTACTACAGTTCGAAGAAGTAAAGTTGGAGGATACAATCTGAGAACCTTGAGCAGGATCATATTCACCTTCCAGTGAGAACCAAAAAAAAAATCGTAATTGTCTTAAGAAAGAATGAGTTTTCTTTAGAACATGAGTCAAGATCACTCATGAATTTTTTTTTGTTATTATCTAGATGCATTTTATTTATAAAATGGGCAAAAAATAATATTATTTGAAATATTGATATGATCATTTTTTTTGTTTATTTGTGGTCTTAATGTGTACCATTAGTTTATGCATTAAGACGATTAAAAGAATTAGGAGATTTCTTTTAGTCTATGTTCTACTATGCCTTTTAAAGAGTTAATGACACCTGTAAGCATTTGTGATTGAGATTTATTTCATGTTTTTATCTTCTTTACTATAATAATGGTAGGTTTACAGCATTCTCTCACAACGCTTAACGTGACAACTCGTTATAGGTTAGTTCGCAAATGGGCAAGTGAAACCCATACAAGCAAGCGGGATTCATTTTGCGAGTTGACCAATAACAAGTTGTCACGTCGAAGATTATAAGAGAAAGTTGTAAGATTGGATTATGGACTTACCATTACTTTCTTTACCATTCACCAATTACTAGATTGTAATTAGTTCAAATAAAGCTCATCAAATCATAAGGGAGAATCCTAACCCTTAAAAATGAAGAATTGCATAACTTTCTAAATAAAATTAGGATCCTATCCAACTCTGAGCAAGAAATACTTACATGTGATAGTCTTACCACCTCACCTAGCTGACGTGGTGAGACTGTCTAATGAAATAGTGTTGCCCTAAATATGCCAAGATTTCTCTTTCATCTACCTATTAGTATGATTTATCAATGACTCCCTTCTACCATTTATCCATAACCCCCAATATGATGGGTGGTTATGAAAACTAAAAACTTTATATGTCCTTATGTTATTAGACAGTCTCACCACGTCAATCAGGTGATACGATAAGACTGTCTTATATAAGTTTTTCTCACTCCAAGTACTCCAAAAGCTTTTAATAACCTTACGAGTGTAATTTACTTTTATTTATGTTTAAAACCTATTTTTTATTATATTCCTAAGTAATTATTAATTACAAGTTTTTATTTACTCAAACAAACGCTCATATCAGGAAAAACAAAAAAAAGGCCTAAATCCCAAAAAGTAGACATTAGTTGAACATTAAAATAAGCAATACTTACAATCTTCAAGTGGTTCAAGTCATCAAAAGTTGGTTTGTTTTTCCCAAGAATTTGCAGGACTTCTTCTCTAGCTCGCTCTTGCCAATTCATATGCATGCTCAACACAACCATTGTCCATGTTAGCAGATTGGCTGTGGTCTCCTGACCAGCAAAGTAAAAAAGCCTGCATTCTTCAAAAACATCCTCAGTTGTCATACCTCCATTTGAGTTCTGGCTCTCTTGAAGCTCATTCAAATTAGACATCAACATCAGACCAAGTAAATCCTCTTTATCCCAATCCTTTCCCATCTCTATAGCCCTCTGTCTCTTCTCTATTATTCCTCTTAATAGCGTTCGAACTTCAGTGTAGATTTGCCTCATTCTTTTGTTTACTTTTGTGGGAAGAAACCTATACACATAAGATCATGGACAAAAATATTGTTAACCAAAAATTGATAACTTTTTATAAAATATTTTAAGATTTCGCAATTATATTTAAATTCATAATGTATCATATAATATCCAAGCCCGCCCCAGTGAAGAGAGAAATATTTAAGATAGAATTAATGCACCTGAAAAGTGGGAATTTCTCATAAACCAGACACTGTACAAGGAGTTTCGCTTGCTCTTGTTGAAGTAAAAATATTGTTCTCCCTTCTTCAAAACTGCTACCAAAAGCTGCTCTTGATATAACATCACCAGTAAAGTTCTGAAACTCTTTAAACACATCCAATTCGCAAGAAGCTCCTGACTCCATTACTGACTTGTCCCATTTCTCAATCAGTTCTTCACAACAGGTAGAAAACGCAGGCATCATTTGCTAATAACAGCACCAAATGGGAATCAAAATCAGGATTTAAGAAATAGAAATCAACAACATTAGATTTAAGAGTAAGAACCTTTAATTTTTCCATATGAAAGGCAGGGTTGACCATCCTTCTGTGCTTGAACCATTTTTGACCCTCATAAACAGCGAGGCCAGTGGCAAACAACCTACTTAATGAACTAATTTCTTTCTTTGGGAAATGACCATTTTTGTTTGAGAGAACCTCTTTTATCAACTTAGGATCCATGATTGCCACACGTGGACTTGTTCCATACCAAACAACGAATGTCTTCTCTGCATATCATTCATACATTAATATATTTCTTTTGTTAATCAAAAATTATTTTCTTAACCTCAAAACTATATGGAATTATAACATACAAACCTTAAGCAATTACAATTTAGGATCTATTTTATATGGTTCTTGTGCGATTATTTAATTTAAAACGTAATAAAATTATTAAAATAAAATAAAATTAAGAACATGTACTGTACTATAAAAAATCTAACATTTTTGGACGATTTTTTTTTTTTTTTTTTTGGTGATAAAATAATAAACATCATTCACTTACAAGGAAGTATAATTTTTTTTTTTAAATCATTTGTCTTGTGCCCAGATGGCAAGACTTTAGTCATTTGGTTAATTAACTAATTTCATTCTTTGGGAAAAAAATTGGATAATCCATTCAGATGACTAAAAGTCTTACCATCCTGTCACAAGAGAAGCTGTTAAAAAAAAAAAAAAAAAAAATTATATACTTCCTTGTAACTGAATGATGTTTTTTATTTCATTGAAAAAAATTATAATAATAAATAAAATAAAAATAACCCTTATAATTTAGGATCGAAAATCTCTCTGAAATATTTTTTTAAAAAGAAAAAATCTTTATGAGTGTCAAAATCCCCTCATAAAGGGTTTATTTATGTAAGAAAGCAGTTGATGAGTTGACAGTCTTATTTTTATGTTTGCGTAAAGTTATTATATATATACAAATTTTTTTTTTTTTTTTTTTTTTGAGATCAAAATCAAGAAGATAATTATTAAATGAATAATTAATTAATTTCTTTAATTTTTATGAAAACAAAACAAATCACTTACTGTAAGCGATGGCCAATTTGTGAAGCAAGGGATTGGCAAGAGGCACAATATCATGAGGTGATCCCAAAGGGCTTGACTTGGTTTCCTTTGCCAGCTTCATCATCTCCTTGGTGTTCCCATACAGCAACCTGTATGGATATCCATGGATCCCTTGCTTTTTCAGTTGCTTCTCTATCCTCTTTGGCCTCCACCATATCTTGTACAAGAATTTTAGACCCCAGATTAATGGTATGACGATCACAAAATACAAGGCAAAAACCAAAAGCATATTGCCCATAACACTTGAAAATTAACCAGTATCTCTCTTTTTCTCTTAAAATTATGGATGGATTTTGAATCTTTGATTATCATGAACTCTTGACTGACTTTATAAAGTGCAGTAATGGTCACGGAACTTGCAAGAAATCATAATGAGGTAATTATTTTTCCTCTAAGATTTCAAGAAATAACAATTTACCCCTTGTATATATATCATGAAATAATAATTTACTCTATATTGACGGTATTTTATAAGGATGTCGGTGTCTAATCTAACCGACCTTATATGGGGAGTAATATTATTCATCCCATGTATTAACACTTGATATAGTTGATACATCAATATCATCATAGAGTTTTAATGTTTAATTTAACGGATAACAAAATAATATATAAGTAAAATAACAAAAACCTCAATAGAATAGCGATAACAAGAAGTAAATTGCTAATTAAGATATCTATAGGGAAATTTAAGTCGATAAAACCTAAAGGGGGAAATCGTAACTAACACTTTATAATATTCAAACCTAAAGGCGGAGTAGAAATAGACGTCAATTCTTAGTTACTTAGTCACGTGTTGTGTTGTTGTTAAGAAATAATTGGTAGACAGCAAGCTTTTTAGTCAATTACAGAACCAAATGAGAATGTGTGGTTATTAATCAACGGTGGTGGTCTAAAGATGTTGACAACACAGCTTTGACTAACGTTGATCGAGATACTATTTGTAATCTATGACTTTCGATGGTCATCACTGTCGGTTCAAGCAATAGGCAACCTGTTTTATTAAGGTCCAAAATTTCATATATATATATTAGTTTTTAACTTTAAACAGGGACAATAACGGATCTATAAATTTCTGTTATGATAGATCAAAATAAAAACGAATTACATATTAATATTTTTGTTAGGATGGGCTAAAATTCTGAAATTATACATATTAGTATTAAAATAAAAAATTAAGGGTGGGTCAGTCTGGATCCGCCCCTGAGTAGGGATGACAATGGATTAGGGCAGTCCTCATCCCTTAAAAAAAAATAAGAGCCTTGTTCTCGGCCTCATCCCTGTTTTTATTAAGTGGGAATTGGGTCGAGAATGTCTTGAAAAGAAAAGGCAATCCTTGTCCTCGCCTTGCCTGACTTGAAATTCCTTAAATAAATTTTTTTAGAGTAATGCTACCTTTACACCACCTTTTACAGCATTTTCATTGCACTATGACCATTTTACTAATAATAATTCTATTATAATATTAAAAATTCAAAATAATTAAAATTTTGTATGGATATGGCATATGCCACATCATGATGTAGTGAAAATGATGTAAAGAGTGAAGTAAAGGTAGCATTACTCTACTTATAATTGATATTTTGAAATTATAAAATTTTTGTAATTTAAAATAAACTTGATTGTGTTATATTATCACTTATACTAATTAAAAAACAAATTATCAATTAGCAAAAAGTATTTAATGAATATAGATTATGGAGAGAAATATTATAAATATTAGTTCTTACAATATATAGTATAATCTCTTTATAGTTATAATATTGAGACCAACTAAATTTATTACTATGAAGAGGTTATAATTTAATAGAGATATAGTTACAAGAATTATTGTTTTGATTAAAAAATTATTGTTTTGATTTCTTATTTTATAATTCATGTTTTAGTAGTATTAGGATTTCAATTCATTGTTTTAGTAGCATTAGAATAATACGAAAATTGATATCAAAGAGTTATTACAAAATTGAGTGATCAGATTCGATAACTTCTTTACATTAATCAAATGGATATTAATGTCTTTCTCAATAATCCAAATGAGCAACAAGTCATGTATGCTTTAACTGAAGAAGAAGTCATTACTGGAATTAGACAAGAAGGGGAAGGAGATAATCCTGAATATGATCATACATAAATACCAAAAGTTTCGTGTTAGGAAGCTTTAAATATACTGAGAAACTAAAAATATTTTGGCTTCAACAAGAAAGTGTCTATGCTGACGACTTATTATTTACTCGTAAGATAAAAGATATGGTAATAACTCTAAAACATAAATTATTGTCCCAAACAATTTTAGCTAAATATTTTATTTTATTTTAAACCTTTAATGTAACATAACATATATTTTTTGTAATATATATATAATTACTATTATGTAGAGGCAAATTCCTTAACCTAGAAAAATTATAATTTATTATAATATGAAATTTATTCTTATTTATAGTTGACCCAAGTTAGGACTATGATTATTTATAATTATATGGAGGTTATTTGTACTATCCCACTTGAGGTACGTACTTAAGATTTGCTGTATTAGAAAAAAAAGTTTCCTGTTTCAGTTTCAATTGAATTTGTTTGTTGTCATGGTTAGTTGGTATGTTGAGTTGGTTGAATGGTTGCCTTGAAATTGGTTGAATTTTGATAAAGTTTGGAAATCCAATCTTCGCCGGGGCGAAGAAGAAGCTCCGCTGCGGCGAGGAGGAGTTGCACCCACAGGTAGGTTCTGCCCTGTTTCGCCGGGGCGACGGAAAGTGCTTCGCCGCGGCAACGAGCCTAATACAAAGTTTCTTGAGTTTTCTAGAGAATTCTTCTTTTGGGACATAATGACCATTCTACCCCTAATTAGTAGGAAAAGTGGGGAGTAAAATGTAAGGAAATTGAGTAGAGGTTGTGTTTGGATGGGGGTGTATTTGAAAAGAATCAAAGGATATAGATGGAATTTTCAAGAAAAGGCAAGGGCAAAATGGGAAAGGATGCTTTTAATATGAGCTAAAAAGAGTTAAGTGTAGAGAAACCCTTTAGTCCATCCATTCCACCGCCTCTTCCATTTGCCTAATTTCTCTCAATTTCTCCATCCAATCTTCCAAGATTTCTAAGGGATTTAAGAGAGCTTTTGAGTAATTTTGAGTAGAGATTTCATCTAAAGCATCCTAAGGTAAGGATTCATACTTTAGATGTGAGTTTTCTTATGGTTATAGTGAAGTCTTATTTGGTTGTTATTGTTCTTGTTGTTGTTTTGAGTTGTAGAGAAGAGACAAGACAACAAAGGAAAGGAAAAGTGTTAAAGAAGTCACCTTTTCACAAGGTAAGTAAATCCAACCAAGTTGAGTTTTGAATAAGCTTTGAGTAGAGATTTATTTTAACTATGTATGTATATGTTATACCTACTGAAAATTGAGATGAGAAATGGAGTTTGAGGGATGTTGTGTAAACCTTTTTGGAAGTGCTTTTCTTGACAGGGATTATGGTTATTTGAGGGAGTTTTCCCCTATTTTGGATGGCTAGAGAATGAAGTATAGTAGTAATTTTAGTAGAGTGTTTATATGCACATGAGTTGTTTGATGAAATGCCTAAGTGAAAATCTGCCCGATCACTGCCGTGACTTTCTAAGTAATTTTTAGGCATCTTACGAATTAAACTGGGCTGAGACCAAAACATAGAAGTTATAGTCCCATTTCCAACCTTTGAAATGAGACCAAAACCGTAGCAATCCAAGGTGTATAACGCAAGTTATGGCCTTTTTAGTGTGACTTGTGCAGAATGACTGTTTTGAGGAAATCTTGTATTTGGCATTTCATAAGTGCATTAGTGAGCATGAGCTATCCATACACATTTTTATACACTTAAGAAGTAGCTTGAGACATAGTAAAGAATTTGAGTATAAGCTACTTTAAGAGTTAAGAGAAAGAGAATAGAGTGGGTTGTGCGATGGGGAACCCGTGAGTAATGGGTAAAGTATTCCCGCATGTATGCCGCATTGAGAGAGCGGCATGAGTATGAGATAGAGAAGTGGTGTAGCCCATGAGAGTGCATGCGGATGAGGGCTATACCCGAGTACTCGAGAGAGAGATTATACACTCACATGGCCAAGGGTTCCGAATCCATGCATAACCGAGTCCGATCGGCTAGAATGAGTAGAGATCACGTAGAGTGGGAGCGAGTCCCGGCCGTGCCCCCGGTAAGATAGGGTTGTGACTTACTAAAGAGAGGTAATAGAAAAGAGTTCTAAGAAAGAGATACAGAAATAGAGAGAGAAGGACTAAAGAGATGTTGAATGAGAAGTAGTAAGGAAAGAATTAGAGAGAGAGAGTTACGGGGATAGATGAGTAGAGGATTTACTTACTGAGCATTATTTTAGTGCTCACCCCGTTGTTTTCCTATGTTTTGCAGGATCTAGGTGAGGACGCAGTCGGATGGACGTCGACTTGCGAGGGGAAGCGGTTACACTGTCCACCATGTTTTAATATCTTTTGTATACATTATAAGTTTGTGTAAAAATGTATATGTTTGTAAAGAATATATATATATATATTTAATAAAAAGAAAATTTTGGGCCTAATTTCTGTATATTATTTTATATGTATTTCATTATGAGTATTTGAGTAGAAAGTGGCTATTACATTTTTGGTATCAGAGCCGAGATTTTTGGGATTTGACAGTGTGCCATTCTTCTCGCTATGACGTCCAATAGCCGACTGTGTAAGTTAATTCTTTCCTTACTTTAAGTGTTCTTTTGAATTGATCAAGTATGGTTGTTTTGTAGATGAGGCGTGGTAATAGAAGGAAGGGTAAAAGTGTGATGAATAAGGGAGAATCCTCCGACCCACCAGCATTGACTCCCCCTACCCTTGATGAGATGAGGATTCGAGCCATTGTACAACAGGTTTTAGCAGAGAGTGAGGGAAGAGTTGTTCAGGAGAGAACCGAAACTCCAGTAGAGTATTACCTCCAAGACAAGAGCGAGAAGGGCCGGTACCTCAGCCAGTACAGACTCATGGTGATCCGATTCAGGGGCTTGTAAATCATCATCAGCTGCCAGCATTTAAGGGTACAAGGGACCCACTAGAGGCAGAGGAGTGGTTTAAGTCCGTAGAGCGGACGGCGGCACTGTTTCCCCTGAATGATAGACAGAGGATCAGATATGCTAGTTTCTTGTTTAAGGGAGATGCCCGGATATGGTGGGAATTAATGGAGGAGACTCACGATATAGCCTCGATGACCTGGGAGGAATTCAGAAGGTTGTTTGAGGCTGAGTACCGAACAGAAGATCGAGTACATGAGAAAGTCCAAGAGTTTATTCACTCGAAGAGGGACTAGTACTGTAAAGGAATATTCGGTAAGATTCAACTCCCTTGCTCGCTTTGCACCCGGAATAGTGTATACACCGGAATTAAGGAGAGACAAGTTTGTGCAAGGGTTGAGATCAGATATTGCTCGAGATGTAATGACAGGAGTCGAGCCCCCTCATACCTACAGTAAAGCTCTAGCACGGGCTTTAAGGGTAGAGATCTATGTGAACAAATATATTGTAGAAGGGTTGGCTCTAATAGCACCTAGTGAGCCATCCACCACCTTACAAAGGGAGAGAGTAGATGTCACAAAGAACAGAGAAGTCAGGGCCAAGAAGAAGTTTCAACCAAGGAAGAATAGGAGAGATCGGCAGTATAAGCGGCCCAAAACAGAAGGGTTTCCCCCTTGTGTTAAATGTGGGAGGAACCATCCAAGAGAGTGTTTGAGAGATCAAAACGTGTGTTACAAATGCCGACAGCCAGCGCATATGTGGAGGGATTGTAAAGCTCCCCTTCCACCGACGGCTTAGACCCTTAGAGGTACAAATGCCAGGGTTTTACAAAGGCCTGGCGGGGGTGAGCTTGATGCCGACCCATCACCAGAATCGGGTCGGGCTTGTTATTTCATGCTGTTTCTTTATATGCTTTGATTGATTCTGGAGCCACTCATTCTTTTATATCTCATGGAATGATAGAGATATTAAATTTGAAACCTGTTAAAGTGAATCAACCCATTAAGATAGAGTTGCCCGATGGGGTTAGTGTTTTGACTCAAGAGATGTTGATAGGAGAGTCTGTGGTGATCCATGGTCGAGAGTTGGTAGTTGACTTAATAGTCTTCGATATGCCCGACTTTGATGTGATATTAGGCATGGATTTCCTAGGGAGGAATGGAGTAGAAATTGATTGTCGGAAAAAGAAAGCGAGATTTAATCTCGATAATGGAGATAAGTTTAGTTTTGGAGAGGGCCATCGGTTGAGTATGTTGATCAGTAGTATAAAAGTTAGAAAGATGTTGAGAAAGGGGTGTTCTGGATACATTGCTCATGTAGTACAGAGTGGTGATGTTCCACAGTCAGAGATTCAGAGGGTGCTGATAGTTCGAGAATTTCTGGATGTGTTTCTGGAAGACTTACCAGGCTTGTTGCCAGAAAGAAAGGTTGAGTTTAGTATTGAACTTGCACCAGGAACAGCACCTATATCTAAAGCCCCTTACCGAATGGCCACAATAGAGCTTCAAGAATTAAAGAAGCAACTCCAGGAGCTTTTAGATAAAGGCTTTATCCAACCGAGTCATTCTCCCTAGGGAGCCCCAATTTTGTTTGTGAAGAAGAAAGATGGATCACTACGGATGTGTATTGATTATAGAGAATTGAATAAGGTGACAGTGAAGAATAAGTACCCGTTACCTCGAATAGATGACTTATTTGATCAGTTGAAGGGAGCAGCGGTGTTTTCCAAGATTGATTTGAGGTCAAGGTACCATCAGGTAAGAGTGGCTAAGCAGGATGTAGCTAAAACTGCTTTTCGTACAAGGTATGGCTATTATGAGTTTGTAGTGATGCCATTTGGTTTGACTAATGCCCCAGCCGTTTTTATGGACTTGATGAACCGGGTATTCCATGATTGTTTGGATCAATTCATAGTGGTTTTCATAGATGATATCTTGGTTTACTCTAAGTCGAGAGAGGAGCATGAGGAACATTTGAGAATAGTGTTGCAACGGTTGAGAGAAAGGCAGTTGTATGCTAAATTTTTGAAGTGTGAGTTTTGGCTCGATCAAGTGATATTTCTGGGCCATACGGTGTCGAAGGAAGGGATTTCAATAGATCCGAGTAAAATAAAAGCAATCCTTGAATGGCAGAGGCCGAAGACAGTAAAAGAGGTCCGAAGTTTCTTAGGCACAGCGAGGTTACTACAGATGATTTGTTGAAGGGTTCACCCAGTTGGCTAAACCATTGACAGCTCTTACCAAATAGAAGACTCCTTTTATATGGTCAGAAGCTTGTGAGGAATGTTTCCAAGAGTTAAAGAAGAGGTTAACAACAGCTCCAGTGTTAGTGTTACCACATGAGGGTGTAGATTATGACATTTATATGGATGCCTCTTTGCAAGGACTTGGTGCTGTGTTAATGCAGTTAGGTAGGGTAATAGCATATGCCTCTCGGCAATTGAAATAGTATGAGACGAGATACCCTACGCATGACCTAGAATTGGCAGCCGTGGTCTTCGCTTTAAAGATTTGGAGGCATTATCTTTATGGTCCCAAGAGTAATATCTACACCGATCACAAGAGTTTAAAGTACTTCTTCACTCAAAAGGAGTTGAATATGAGACAGAGAAGGTGATTAGAGCTGGTTAAGTATTATGAGTATGAGATTAAGTATCAACTAGGGAAAGCCAACGTAGTAGCCGATGCCTTGAGCAGAAAAGCTTATTTATCCCGGCTCACTAGGCAGAAAGAGTTGATAGAAGAATTGTGTAAGGAGCAGATTGAAGTAATATCGGAAAGGATTGCCAGGTTAGAAGTCCAGTCCACCTTACTGGAGGAAGTCAAAGTTAACCAAGTGGTTGATGAGTGGTGTCAGAGAATAGTTCAACAAGTGTATGAGGGCAAGATAATGGAGTTCCACTTACGGGATGGTATCCTCTATTTCAGGAATCGGTTGTGTATCCCTCAAAATGATGAGTTGAAGAAGAGAATACTTACAGAGGCTCATGACACACCATACACTGCTCATCCTGGAGCAACCAAGATGTATCAAGATGTAAAGAAAAGCTACTGGTGGCCAGGTATGAAGAAGGATATCACAGTATTTGTAGCCAAGTGCTTGGTTTGTCACAGGTAAAAGCAGAACACCAAAGGCTGTCAGGGGTGGGGTTGCTTCACCCACTTAGTATTCCAGAATGAAAATGGTAGAGTATTTCGATGGATTTTATCACAGGTCTCCCTAGAGTACAGAAAGGTTATAATGCTATTTGGGTGATTATGGATAGATTAACTAAGTCCACCCATTTCCTTCCAGTAAAGGAAAGTACCACGCCAGATCAGTTAGCTCAGATCTATATGAAAGAGACAGTCAGATTACACGGTGTGCCCAAGACAATAGTGTCAGACAAAGATTCGAGATTTGTTTCAGCTTTCTGGACTAGTTTGTAGAGAAATTTGGGTACCCGTTTGGCATTCAGTACAGCCTATCATCCTCAGACAGATGGCCAAACAGAGAGAATGAATCAGGTGCTTGAGGATATGTTGAGAGCCTGCTGTATGGATTATAGAATGACATGGCATGAAATGTTACCTTTAGTGGAGTTTACCTACAACAACAGTTATCAGTCTACAATAAAGATGGCGCCCTACAAGTCTTTGTATGGTAGACGATGTAGGTCTCCACTACATTAGGATGAGATTGGCGAAAGGAGTGAGTTGAGTACAGCTCTTGGGCGAGAGATGACTCAGAAAATGATAGAGGATGTAAGATTAATCCGAAACAGAATGAAGCAAGCCCAAGACAGATAGAAGAGTTATGCCAATTTAAAGAGAAAAGAAGTGGAGTTCCAAGTGGGTGATAAGGTATTTTTGAAAGTTTCCCCTTATAAACGAGTAATGCGCTTCGGGAACAAAGGAAAGTTAGCACCAAGGTATATTGGTCCATTTGAGGTATTGCAACGAATTGGGAAAGTTGCCTCAGATTGGCACTACCACCTCGTACGGACAAGGTACATGATGTCTTCCATGTCTCAATGCTGCGAAAGTATGTAAGTGATCCCTCCCACATCTTGAGTATATAAGATGTCGACCTCGTAGAGAATCTTATGTATGAGGAGCGCCCTGTACAGATTTTAGATCGGAAGATTAAAGAGCTCCGGAACAAGAGTATTCCGTTAGTGAAAGTTCTTTGGAGGAATCACAAAGTAGAGGAAGCCACATGGGAGACGGAACAGGACATGCAGAAGAGGTACCCGGAGTTATTCATTTGAATTTCGGGGACGAAATTCTTTTGGGGGAATTGTAAAATCCCACTTGAGGTACGTACTTAAGATTTGCTTTGTATTAGTTAAAAGTTTACTATTTCAGTTTCAATTGAATTTGTTTGTTGTCATGGTTAGTTGGTATGTTGAGTTGGTTGAATGGTTGCCTTGAAATTGGTTGAATTTTGGTGAAGTTTGGAAATCCAATCTTCGTCGGGCCGAAGAAGAAGCTTCGCCGCAGCGAGGAGGAGTTGCACCCACGGGTAGGTTCTGCCCTGTTTCGTCGGGGCGACGGAAAGTGCTTCGCCGTGGCGACGAGCCTAATACAAAGTTTCTTGAGTTTTCTAGAGAATTCTTCTTTTGGGGCATAATGACCATTCTACCCCTAATTAGTAGGAAAAGTGGGGAGTAAAATGTAAGGAAATTGAGTAGAGGTTGTGTTTGGATGGGGGTGTATTTGAAAATAATCAAAGGATATAGATGAAATTTTCAAGAAAGGGCAAGGGCAAAATGGGAAAGGATGCTTTTAATATGAGCTAAAAAGAGTTAAGTGTAGAGAAACCCTTTAGTCCATCCATTCCACCGCCTCTTCCATTTGCCTAATTTCTCTCAATTTCTCCATCCAATCTTCCAAGATTTCTAAGGGATTTAAGAGAGCTTTTGAGTAATTTTGAGTAGAGATTTCATCTAAAGCATCCTAAGGTAAGGATTCATACTTTAGATGTGAGTTTTCTTATGGTTATAGTGAAGTCTTATTTGGTTGTTATTGTTCTTGTTGTTGTTTTGAGTTGCAGAGAAGAGACAAGACAACAAAGGAAAGGAAAAGTGCTAAAGAAGTCACCTTTTCACAAGGTAAGTAAATCCAACCAAGTTGAGTTTTGAATAAGCTTTGAGTAGAGATTTATTTTAACCATGTATGTATATGTTATACCTACTGAAAATTGAGATGAGAAATGGAGTTTGAGGGATGTTGTGTAAACCTTTTTGGAAGTGCTTTTCTTGACAGGGATTATGGTTATTTGAGGGAGTTTTCCCCCATTTTGGATGGCTAGAGAATGAAGTATAGTAGTAATTTTAGTAGAATGTTTATATGCACATGAGTTGTTTGATGAAATGCCTAAGTGAAAATCTGCCCGGTCACTGCCGTGACTTTCTAAGTAATTTTTGGGCATCTTACGGATTGAACTGGGCTGAGACCAAAACATAGAAGTTATAGCCCCGTTTCTAAGCTTTGAAATGAGACCAAAACCGTAGCAATCCAAGGTGTATAACGCAAGTTATGGCCTTTTTAGTATGACTTGTGCAGAATGACTGTTTTGAGGAAATCTTGTATTTGGCATTTCATAAGTGCATTAGTGAGCATGAGCTATCCATACGCATTTTTATACACTTAAGAAGTAGCTTGAGACATAGTAAAGAATTTGAGTATAAGCTACTTTAAGAGTTAAGAGAAAGAGAATAGAGTAGGTTGTGCGATGGGGAACCCGTGAGTAATGGGTAGAGTATTCCCGCATGTACGCCGCATTGAGAGAGCGGCATGAGTATGAGATAGAGAAGTGGTGTAGCCCGTGAGAGTGCATGCGGAGGAGGGCTATACCTGAGTACTCGAGAGAGAGATTATACACTCACATGGCCAAGGGTTCCGAATCCATGCATAACCGAGTCCGATCGGCTAGAATGAGTAGAGGTCACGTAGAGTGGGAGCGAGTCCCGGCCATGCCCCCGATAAGATGGGGTTGTGACTTACTAAAGAGAGGTAATAGAAAAGAGTTCTAAGAAAGAGAAAGAGAAATAGAGAGAGAAGTACCAAAGAGAAGTTGAATGAGAAGTAGTAAGGAAAGAATTAGAGAGAGAGAGTTACGGGGATAGATGAGTAGAGGATTTACTTACTGAGCATTATTTTAGTGCTCACCCCGTTGTTTTCCTGTGTTTTGCAGGATCCAAGTGAGGACGCAGTCGGATGGACGTCCACATGCGAGGGGAAGCGGTTACACTGTCCACCATGTTTTAATATCTTTTGTATACATTATAAGTTTGTGTAAAAATGTATATGTTTGTAAAGAATATATATATTTAATAAAAAGAAAATTTTGGGCCTAATTTCTTTATATTATTTTATATGTATTTCATTATGAGTATTTGAGTAGAAAGTGGCTATTACATTATTCTTATATAAAATATCACTATAGAGAAGTTCTACTTACTATCTTTGCATACAAGCTATAGAGACCGAATAGCTTTTATACCTGTTCCGGCTGTAAAAGCAGGGGGGAGCAGGCCTGATATGGATTTTTGCCATGAGATACATACAGGTCTTTTAGTTCAAACTAATTGCTAGGGCAATAAATCTAGAGATGGATCTGAGGCAATGAATTAATTTGCAGATGTGGAACATTAGAAAAACTCTGCAAATTCCACATTATTTTTACTTTCTTGAAGTTGTAAATACCGATGAGTTATATTAAACGATCAGACTGGGAAAAATAAAATAAATCCTTTTTGAAGAGCGAGGTTTTTTGCATTCCACATACTACTGCCAATATCCATCATGAAAAATTTTGAAAATTATATTTTTATTTTGCATATGTTTATCCATTATAAAAATTTTGGAAATTATATTTTCATTTACATATATATGTTTATAATTCCAAACTAAATCAATAGGGCAAAGCTCATGGTTTAGCTGAAATTTGATTTTTAATTTGATTTAAAAAAAAAAATCGTTGCATAACTTTAGTATGTTTACTTGAAAAATAAATATTTTTGTAATAATCCCACTTCTTTATAGGATGGTTTTATCCATCATCTTGCTATCTTGTCTAATTAAAATTTATTTTTCAAAACCATCAACTATAATTGTGGTTCATTAATGAAAAGGAGAACCACCACCCGTAAGATCAGTTTTAATTTGCCAGTCTCACCATGTCAACCCTTCCCATATAAATTGCTTCTCGTTGAACATTAAGAGAGGGAGAGATTAATTTGTATTTGGATTAATATATAAGTAAAATAACAAAAACCTCAATAAAATAGCGATAACAAGGAGTAAATTGTTAATTGATATCTATAGGGGAAATTTAAGTCGATAAAACCTAAAGGGGGAAATTGTTATTAACACTTTATAATATTCAAACCTAAAGGCTGATTAGAAATAAACGTTAATTCTTAGTTACTGAGTCACGTGTTGTGTTGTTGTTAAGAAATAATTGGTAGACAGCAGGCTTTTAGACAATTACAGAACCAAATGAGAATGCGTGGTTATTAATCAATGGTGGTGGTCTAAAGATGTTAACAATTCAGCTTTGACTAACGTTGATCGAGATACTTTTTGTAATCTAATCTATGACTTTCGATGGTCATCACTGTCGGCCCTAGAAACAGGCAACCTCATTTTATTAAGGTCCAAAATTTCATATATATATATATATATATATATATAGGGTAAAACCTCTCCATAGTGATAATGATGGAACTAACTAATTTTATTATTATGAGGAGGTTATAATTTAATAGAAGTGTAGTTACAAAAATTTCTTATTTCATAATACATGTTTTAGTAATACAATATTAGGATTTCAATTCATGTTTTAATAGTATTAGGGTTTTAATTCAACACTTCAATTACTTACTTTTGAAATGGATAGAAGATCGTGTCTTGGAACCAATAAAGATATCTGTCTTTAATGGAATTGTAAATGCAGTTGTAACATAGTCAATTGATGTGAAGCCATAGACAATTGGCAATTGTTTTAAGCACCACAAAATTAAGACCGTCGATGTTGATGAATTGCAAGTTACAATTGAAGTGGATGAGGAGAATCAAAGAGTCATTGTAGAATTGAGTGATCAGATTTGACAACTTCACTACATTAATCAAATGGATATTAATGTCTTCCATAATTATCCAAATGAGCAACAAGTCATGTATGCTTTAACAGAAGAATAAATCATTGCTACAATTAGACGAGAAGAGAAAGAAAATAATTATGAGGATGATAGTACAGAAATACAAAAAATTTCGTATCAAGAAGCTCTAAATATGTTTGAGAAGCTATAAATGTTTTGGCTTCAACAAGAAAATGTCTATGCTAGCAAGTAATGTACTTGTAAGTTAAAAGATGTGGTAATAACTCTAAAACATAACTTATTGTCCCAAACAACTTTAGATAAATATATTATTTCATCTTAAACATTTAAGGTCCGTTTGGTTCGGGGTGAAATAAGATAAATCTTGTAATCTTTGTTTAATTTTCAAGATTCCCTCGTTTGGTTGTCAAGTAATATAATATTACAATAATATTTTATTGCAAATAGTGGTTACTACTAGTAATATTGGGGGTAATCAGATTACCTTCTCAGAGGGTGTTAATGTTAGATTACCGAGATAATCATAATTTTTACCCTATTTTGCCCTTAATATTTTATCATTCCGGACACATTTGCCCTCATATGTCTACCAAATAACAATTACCTAGACCCCCTACATTTGAGAACTTAGCTAAAACACCCCTGCCACAAAAAAGTTTAAAAGTTAACAAAATACCCCCAATCATCCAAGACCACCGCCGGTTGCTAGCCACCACCGCTAGCCACCAGTGAAAGTCGTCATAGCGACACAAGACCTGCAGGATCTTGCCGGTCGTGTGCCGATAAGGATATTTTCGACCATGGACTTGTGATCCATGGCCGGAAACGACGAGATCTAGCCGTTTCACGGCCAAAGATGTGGCCGTGAAATGCCATAGACCTGGCCGTGAAACGGCGACCGTTTCACGGCCAAAGATCTAGCCTTTTCACAGCCAGATCTATGACCATTTCACGGCCACATCTTTGGCCATGAAATGACCATATTAACGGCTAGATCTAGCCGTGAAACGACCATATTCACGGCCAGATCTAGCCGGATTAGGTTCGATTCAGGCGATCACCACCTGTGATCCGGTTGGTCGTGCGC
The DNA here is from genome assembly GCA_026225825.1 of Pistacia integerrima. Classification (NCBI taxonomy): domain Eukaryota; kingdom Viridiplantae; phylum Streptophyta; class Magnoliopsida; order Sapindales; family Anacardiaceae; genus Pistacia; species Pistacia integerrima. The sequence goes on along the minus strand of CM047745.1, from coordinate 5,900,890 downwards.
CATTACAGTGGCTTTCGGTGGTGGTGGTGGTGGTGGCTGCCGGCGTTGGTTTGGGGTGAGTGGGGGTGACTTTGTTACAAATTAAAGTTGTATATGGTTGGGGTGTTTTGGTAAAATTTCAAATATAGGGGGGTTAAAAGAAATAATTTAAAAATTAATAGAATAAAATAATATTATGTTATTATTTTAAAATGAGGGCAATTTAGTAATCTATATAACATACCCACTTATTTATCCTCCCAACCAAACATATTGTTATAACATACCCATCAATTTATTCCAACCGACCAAACACATTTCTCTAAAGATTCCCTAGTAATCTATCTTTCCAGTAATACAACATTTCTCAATAATATAACATTCCTTGAACCAAACGCTACCTTAATGTGATGTAACATATATTTTTTTACAATATATATATAATTATTACTATGTGAAGATAATTTTCCGTAAAACGGAAATTAAAAAAATTATAACTTATTACAATGTGGAGTTTATTTTTATTTATAACTATCATAAATTGGGAATATAATTTTTTATGACTATGTATTTATTCCTATATAAAGTATCACTATAAAGAAGTTTTACTCTCTCTCTCTCTCTCTCTCTTTCTCTCTCTCTCTTTCTCTCTCTCTCTCTCTCTCTCTATATATATATATATATATATATATATATTATTATTATTATTCGTTTTTAACTTTAAGTAGGGATCACATTGGGTTTGGGCAGTCCTCTTCCCTTAATAAACTGGAGCCTTGTTCGGGGCCCAATCCCTGTTTTTATTAAGCGGGAATTGGGTCGAAGATGTCTTGAAAAGAAACGGCAATTTTTGCCCTTGCCTTGCCTGATTTGAAATTCTTTAAATAAAATTTTTTATAATTGATATTTTGAAATTATAAAATTTTTATAATTTAAAATAAACTTGATTGCGTTATATTATCACTTATACTAATTAAAAAACAAATTATCAATTAGCAAAAAGTATTTAATGAATATAGATTATGGAGACAAATATTATAGATTTTAGTTCTTACAATATGCTATTTTTGCATGTGTTAGAGTTAATTTGTTCAATATGAGGGAACAAGCCTCCAAGAATATAGAGAGAGAAAAGAGTTTGATTTAAATCTTCCTTTCTTATTCATAAGAGTCCAGACCTTAAATAAGCCTTACAAGATAACAACGAAACACCTACAGGATAACAACCAAAATTATGAAATGACTACAAAACCCCCCACTACACTTTATTTATTTCATAGCCAAACTACTAACTACTGACAACCAAACATTCTAAATAATAAATTAATAAATTCTGCTACTTTCTTCTTCCATAAATATTCTTACTTTCTTCTTCCACCAGCTGAGACTTCTCTAGACCACATATTCTGCGCCACTATTCGGGCAGCTTGACGAACTCTGTTTGACCTTCTTAACTCTTCTGAGTCCACAATCCTAACATTACCTCCCCCGTCCGGCACAACCTTGCCCTCAAGGTTGGAAGGAAGCTCACCATAAGCAGCCACCAGAGGTGCTGCATCCTCCCACGAAGCATCTTCCAGCGGCAACCCATGCCATTGAACTAGAAGCTGCTCTATGGCCTCACCGTGACGCTGTACTATCCAGCGTCCCACAACTACCAACGGTGATACCAGGGGCTGTCCTTGATAAACAAAAGGTGGCAGCGATAATTCCCCTCCCTGAACTCCTGCATGACAAGGCTTCAAAAGGGACACATGGAAAACAGGATGAATCTTTGCACCCATCGGTAACTCCAGCTTGTAAGCAACCTGCCCCACTTTTCGTAAAACTTTGAAGGGACCATAAAACCTTCTGGCCAGCTTGGAATAACTTTCACCGCGCACTGAAGATTGCCGATACGGCTGAAGCTTCAAATACACCATGTCACCCTCCTGAAACTCCAACTGGCGGCGACGTCGATTTGCCCCCTCGGCCATCTGCTGTTGAGCACGCAGCAAATTAGTGCGCAAGTCGCGCAGTAAGTTGTCTCGATTAGTCAGTGCAAAATCGACCGCGTCCAGACGTGAAGTGCCCCTCATATATGACTGAATGACTGGCGGATCTCTACCATAAACTAGCTTGAAAGGAGTGGTGCCAGCAGCTGAGTGATATGAAGTATTGTAGAAAAATTCTGCCCATGGTAAATACTCAGCCCACTTTTGAGGCTTGTCCATTGTAAAGCAACGCAAGTACTGTTCCAACGTCCGATTAGTGACCTCCGTTTGGCCATCAGTTTGTGGATGGTACGCCGAACTGTGCTTAAGAGTGGTTCCACTAAGGGTAAAGAGTTCCTGCCAAAAAGCACTCAAGAAAATAGGGTCACGGTCAGTAATAATTGATTTGGGTAAGCCATGAAGCTTATAAACCATCTCCACAAACAGGGCCGCAACTCTAGCTGCTGTAAATCCTTTTTTGAGCAACCCAAAGTGAGCGTATTTTGTTAATCTATCCACCACTACCAAAACTACTGAATAACCCGCAGACAACGGAAGACCTGTAACAAAATCCATTGCGATCTCCTCCCATATTTGAGTAGGAATCGGTAAGGGTTGAAGCAAACCAGCAGGTGCTTGTGCTTGGTACTTCGCCTGTTGACAAATATGACAAGCTCGAATGAATTGTTTGACGTCCTTAGCCAACCCCGACCAATAGAAATTCAACGCGAGTTTGCTCAAGGTTTTCTTGTGGCCGCCATGACCGCCCAATGGAGAGGAGTGGAACTCAGCCAGAAGTTGTTGCCTCAAACCAGCGTCATTGGGCACCACCAAGCGGCCTAAATAAAATAAGAGCTGATCATGCACTGCATACCCAGGATGAGTTGATGGATCGTGTTGCAAATCACTCATGATTTTAGCACATGAACTATCGGTCAACAAGGCCTCGCGTAGCTGCCTTAGGACATCAAAAATCAGAACAGATAAAGCGAACAACCCTAGATTGTTGGCAGATTCTGCACTCTCATGTTGGCGGGACAAGGCATCTGCCACCACATTCGTTTTGCCGGTTTTGTAACACACTGTAAAATCAAATCCCAAGAGTTTAATGAGGTAAGTGTGCTGTTCAGGCGTCTGAATGACTTGGGTCAGGAGATTACGCAAACTCTGATGGTCTGTGCGAATTATAAATTTTCGGCCCAAAAGATATTGACGCCAGCGCAAGATTGCTTCTGTTACTGCATATAATTCGCGAACATAGGCAGACGCTCGCTGCAGCCGTGGAGAAAGTTTCTTACTGAAAAAAGCAATAGGGTGAGCATGCTGCATGAGGACGGCGCCAACTCCTGCCTGCACGCACTACCCCATACTTCAAATAACTCATCAAAATCAGGAAGAGCCAACACTGGAGTCTGAGTCATAGCCTGTTTCAAGTTTGTGAAAGCCTCTTGAGCAACATTAGACCATGCAAACTTGTCTTTTTGGAGCAGAGAAGTGAGTGGGGCTGAAATGGAAGCATAATCACGCACAAATCTCCTATAATAACCAGTCAAACCCAAGAACCCCCGTAGTTGCCGAACTATAGACGGAATTGGCCAATCGGTCATAGCTTTAATTTTGGAAGGATCAGGGCCTACACCAGTGCCTGAAACAATGTGGCCAAGGTAGTCTAAACTCGGAGCACCAAACAAACATTTCTCACGCTTAGCAAAAAATTGGTGGTCACGAAGGCACTGAAGGACAGCAGAGAGGTGATGTACATGTTCTACAACGTCAAGGCTATACACCAAAATGTCATCAAAGAAGATTATGACAAACCGGCGAAGGAATGGTCGGAACACCTCATTTATGGTACTTTGGAAAGTTGCTGGGGCATTGTTGAGGCCAAATGGCATGACCACAAATTCATAATGGCCATCATGAGTGCGAAAAGCTGTTTTTTCTATATCCTCCTCAACCATTCTAATCTGATGGTAACCTGACCTGAGATCAATTTTGGAAAAAATTGTAGCTCCAAATAACTCATCCAATAACTCATCTACTGTCAGGATAGGAAACTTATCTGGAATGGTGATTCTGCTCAGAGCTCGGTAGTCAACACAAAACCTCCACGAACCATCTCGCTTTTTAACCAGCAAGACCGGCGATGAGAAAGGACTACGGCTAGGGCGAATCAATCCACTCTCAAGCATCTCAGAAACCATTCGTTCCAATTCCCCTTTTTGAAAATGCGGGTAGCGATAAAGGCGCACTTGTACTGGTGCGGCATGTGGCTGCAAACAAATGCGATGGTCACTGATACGCGATGGAGGAAGACTTTTGAGAGGCTCAAACACATCAGGAAACTGATCCAAAACAGCCTGGATAGGTGGAGGTATATCTGTCATTGTAAACATCTGTGACAAAGGAAAATCCCCTGCTGGAATAGTATAACAGTGAAAAGAAACATCCATGGAATCCACACGCATCAACCTTTCCAATTGATGCAATTGAATCAGCTCTAGTCGTGGTGGAGGGCGGCCCTTCAATGTCAATGATGCACCATCACAATTAAAAGAAATAGTCAATTCCTTATAATCCATTATAACCGGACCCAAAGTGGCTAACCATTGGGCACCCAAAACAATATCCGCGCCCCAAAAGGAAGAACAAACAAATCCACCACAAACTCATGACCATCCAAGTTAAGAGCAACATCCCCACACATACCCAAACACCCCATGGTATCTCCATTGCCAATCATTACCTGAAATTTTGCCGAACCAAGGATCGGTAGGCCAAGGTGGGTGGCTGCTCGTTCTTGAATAAAATTGTGCGTCGATCCCCCATCAATAAGGACCTCGAAACACCAGCCAAGAACAGTACCATGCATACGAATTGTACTAGGATTCCTTTGCCCGACTAACACATGGAGACTGATAGCAGCAACCTCCTGATCCTCACTAGAGTCATCCCCCACCTCAGTTTCCAAAACAGGAGAATGAAAGTCCTCTGCCTCCCCCATTAAAAGATGAAATTTCGCCTTACAGCGATGACCAGGCGAAAAACGCTCGTCACAATTAAAAGCACAACCCTTTATCGCGACGTTCTTGAAGCTGAGCCGCGGTGAGACGCTTCACCGGAAGCGTGGAAGAACGAACAACCATGGGATTGTCGATGCGGGGTGGTGGCCCAGGCAATAATGGTGGTAGATTGGAAGGTGTAAGGCTCGACCGAGGAGGGTCCCATGTGCAAGACCCAGTCTGGCGAAATGGTGGCCGAAGCTCTCTCAACTTATCTTCTTGAAGTTTTGCTAACCCCATAGCCTGCGTCAATGAGAGTGGTCGAAAAGAGCAAACCTCTCGTTGAATATCAGAACGCAACCCTGAAACAAAACAACTGAGTAAAAAAGAGTCAGAGACACCTGAAACCTTATTGACCAATTCATCAAACTGATGTTGATAAGCTGCAACAGAACCATCTTGAAACAGCTTTGCCAATTGCCCTTGGTAGTCGACAAAATCCACCAGAGGACCAAAAGCAGTACGTAGATCCCCGAAGGAAAGAATGCCACGTTCTCAGTTGACCATTAGCATGCATCCAACGATACCATGACAAGGCAGGGCCATCCATGTGAAAAGAAGAAATTGTCATGCGTTGCTCTGGTGGTGTCTCATGATAATTGAAAAATTGCTCCGCTTTAAATTTCCAACCTTCCGGATCCGTACCATCAAATCGGGGAACCTCTAAGCGAAAAAACTTTGGAATCCCGGAAGAAGTGGAGCGCAAACTACTCAAACCCTCGGAGGATGCGCTGCCATCAACCCCTATCAACAACACACCCCCTCCTGACGGTTGTTGCCGTTGAAACTGCTTCCACTTCCCATCCAAGACCGAAACCTTCAGGCCCAAATCCTTAAAATATTGTTCTAAGGAATCCAACTTCTCCACCATGGCAACTTGGGCAGCCATAAGTTAACGTACTTGCTCATCTAAAACTTTGGAACGAGTTCCTTCCGCCATTGCTCTCAACGAAAGCACCAAATGTTAGAGTTAATTTGTTCAATATGAGGGAACAAGCCTCCAAGAATATAGAGAGAGAAAAGAGTTTGATTTAAATCTTCCTTTCTTATTCATAAGAGTCCAGACCTTAAATAAGCCTTATAAGATAACAACGAAACACCTACAGGATAACAACCAAAATTATGAAATGACTACAAAACCCCCCACTACACTTTATTTATTTCATAGCCAAACTACTAACTACTGACAACCAAACATTCTAAATAATAAATTAATAAATTCTGCTACTTTCTTCTTCCATAAATATTCTTACTTTCTTCTTCCACCAGCCAGAGAACCTCTAGACCACATATTCTCAGCACACTTCCTTCAAGGCTTGAACCCATTCTGTTTGACCTTCTTAACTCTTCGAGTCCACAATCCTAACAAAGATGCAAGCTATAGAAACCGAATGCACTTTTTTTACTCGTGCCTAGGCTGTATGCAGGCCCTGATATGGCTTGTTTTCCTGAGATATGGACAGGTCTTTTAGTTTAAACTAATTGCTAGGGCAATAAATCTAGAGATGGATCCGAGGCAATGAATTAATCTGCAGAAGTGGAAACACTCTGCAAATTTCACATTATTTTTACTTTCTTGAAGCTGTAAATATAGATGAGTTATATTAAAAGATCTCACAGTGAAAAATAAAATAAAAGCTTTTTAAAGAGCGAGGTTATTTGCATTCCACATACTACTACCAATATCCGTCATAAAAATTTTTAAAATTATATTTTTATTTTACTTATGTTTATAATTACAAACTAAATCAATAGGGCAAAGCTCGTGGTTTAGCTGAAATTTGATTTTTAATTTGATTTAAATAAAAAAAGTCATTGTATAACTTTAGTATGTTTGCTTGAAAAATAAATGTTTCTGTAATAATCCCTCTTCTTTTATATGATGGTTTTATCCATCATCTTGCTATCTTGTCTAATTAAAATGTACTTTTCAAAATCATCAACTATAATTGTGTTTCATTAATGAAAAGGAGAACCACTACCCGTAAGATCAGTTTTAATTTGCCAGTCTCACCATGTCAACCCTTCCCATATAAATTGCTTCTTGTTGAACATTAAGAGAGGGAGACATTAATTTGTTTTTGGATTTAATCTTTGGTACGTTTCATTATCTATAATTAATATAGTCCTTGTAGTATCAAATTTACACAATTATCTTTGAAAACAAATTTATACAAAATAAAGAAAATGTCTAAAGATTTCAAAATGTTTTCTGTCAACATCAAAAATTCAAAAAACAAAATAATAATAAAAAAATAAAACAAAAAAATAAAGAAATTTTTTGAACTTGGCAGGCTTTTAATTATTTTTCCACAATATTCTTATAAATTTTTCTTTTTTATTTTTATTATTAATTTAATAATAATTTAATGATTTTTTGTTGGTATTTTTATGAAATTTTAGAAAATTTCAACTTTAAGGATAATACTGTTTTGAAGAATCAAAACCAGTTAAAAGGTAGTTTTAATTGAAAAACCTAATGCCAGGGGAACCTATGGCCCATAAGTTTGGCTCAAACCTTGGGGATTAACATGGAATTTACCTATTAAATAGAACTTATACGATCCACTACTAGTGTAGTTTTCAAAATTACACCTGGTCATTAACCTTGTGTTATCCGAATTATTCAATTATCTCTCCAAACCGTTAGTTTTTCTTTCGTTAAAACTAACATTTGGCCTGTTTTAACTAGACTTGGCAAAGTATTGCCCGTACTTGCAGGTAAACGTGTACCTGATCCAAACGGGCGGGTACGGATAATACCATTAACTACCCATTTAAAATTTACCCGTACCCAACCTACTTGTGAAAATAACGGATGGGCCGGGTGATGCCTGCAGTTACCCATATTTTACTTTAAAAAAAAAAATTCAAAAACCGAAAAACATTTCTCTCTCATGCTGTGCAACCATCACCCATCATTACTCATTAAACTCCATCCTTCTTTTTCTCTCTCTTTCTTCATCGATGCTTCTGTCATCTTCCATTAAACTCCACCTCTCTTTTTCTCTCTCCTTCTTCATCAATCCTCCTTCTTTCTTACAACTCCTAGCCCACGCACAATTTTTTAGCCATCTCTCACGCAGCCATCTTTGATCTCTGTCACACAGTCATGCAGCCATCTCTCTAGTCGGCAGTCGCCCATTTCGCCATTTCTCCTTCATGCAGCCATCTTGCACGCCGACGCCCAACCATTTCTCTCAATCACAAAATTTCGAGTTCTCTTGCTGCCATCTCTAATCTCTCTCACACAACCACCTCTTCAAGTGGGAATCCCAAAACCAAAACCCTCACGCCCAATCTAAAACCTGCAAAACCCAATATTCGACACCAAACCAAAATTTATAGCAGTGAGTTCTAGGGTTTTGTTTTTTTTTTTTTTTTTTTCGGTTAGTTTAATTTTGTTTACTGAAATGTGGGAGACCATCCATAATTGGACGAGTTTTACTATTATTGCCTATGGGATGCTTTTATTATTTGTTGATTTGAAGTTTTTTCTTATCGATTATGTATATCTATTGCCCATTTAGTAACAATTTATTAAATTATTGTATATTTTAGTTGGTCTTGTTTGATTAATGTTTATGCTGCTAAATTTGATAATTGAGAAAAACAAAAATCATTTTTTGTGGGTGACTCAGGTCCACCCATACCCGTACGGGTGGGTGCGGGTCATACATATTTTTACTCGTTTCAAAGTTTTACCCGTTTACCCGTACTCGTTTTACCCATTACCCGTATTTACCTGGTCTGTACCCGCCTGCCCGCCCATTTGCCAGGTCTAGTTTTAACATATGAAACAACAAAATTAACCCTAAAAGTAAGTTACTTTTAAATATAAATGTTTCAAAAAATTTAATTTAACATCAAACTTTACAGTCACCACTTAAGGCATTATATGATACCTCTACGAACTTTATCGTCACCACTTTACTTTCTCATTATCATAAATCAAAATCACTTCGTATATGCATGTTGATGCGAGATTTTGACACCAACTAACTGCACATGCGAAATGCTGAGCGGGCTCAGAAGTCACACGTGAATATGGGGGATCAGATTGAGTAAGGGATGAAGAACAATGTTTAAAGTGGTTTGGATGCTCAAATAAGTGAATCCTACGTCCATTGATATTGTATTAATGTATTGAATCGGGTTGCATTCAGCGAGATAATTTATAGCTTGGAGAATACAAGGGAATACAAGAGTGAGAGAGAGAGGATGTTATTCCAGAGTGAAATTAGCTAATCCCACAAACGAGAGAGGAGCCCTTTATTTATAGTGGGATAAATTAAGGTAATGATTACTAAATCCATAAAAAAAGGGTAGATGCCGTGCAAATCCTTCTCTGCGTCCCATTACTCACCTACCCGAGTGATTTCCTTGACTTATGCAGGGATTGGACACGTGGATTGCTTCCAGCCATTTGCCACCTTGGCGCACACCTGCTACACTGGCAGGAGCATGCCGCTCGCCTCATCGCAAGACATGGTCGCACCTGAGCTGTTGTAAAACTCACCTAAGCTTTGACTGCCCATGCTGATAGGACCCAACGTCAACCCTACTTTTTCAAGCATAACAGAAGTCCCCTAATTTTTAAGGTTTGAGGATCGAACCTTGAAAACTACATAATTATGCCTTGATTCGATGTGCGTCGAAGGGACACTGGTCGATACAACCTGGTTGCAAAGAGGTCGTGAAAACATTTTTATGCAGGCGACCTGAAATGATCTTCCTTAAGGTCTAGACCTTATTCAATGCCATAATGATGATCCTGGTCTTGATCGAGGTTCACGACCTATTTACACTTAGCGAAATTTTTGCTGAAAGCAAAGGGTCACATCGCTTTGCAACTGACATGCAACGAAGAGTGTTTTACGTAACGACCTCTTCAAATGTTATCCATTGCACTTTTGCAGCTGATACATCAATGAAACACCTTTTGCTCTAACAGACATGTCCTATGTGCAATAAGTGCCAGCCATGCACATTAAATGCAAGTCATGCTGAAACGACATTCCCTATTAGAACATTAAATGCATATGTGAGTGCATTTAATGTGGAGGAGGGAGACGAGCCGTTGCTTGAGTGTTTCAATAGAAAGAAACAACGATTTCGTTTCTCGAAACGTGACGATCACTCTTCTTCGCTGATTAACGACACGTGGTCGTGAGCAATAGTGAGATGTGATTTCTGCTCAAACGTCGTTTGACTTCAGGAAAACCAAGCGTCACTTCGTTCACTATAAAACCCCAGGCTCACCTCAGGTAATGTCACAATACTCACTTCTTTAGAGAGAGCAAGAAACTTTCGTGAGCCTTGGTTTTCCATCTTTTAGACTAGCGCGCGATGGACACTCAGAGTAGGAGGATCAATCTTCATACTCAAAAGGTAAGGATGGTTCCTCTGTTAATTATTTTTTCTTTTTTTGGTAGTTGCTATGCGGTGACAATAAGTGTTTGCCAGTAGTTGATCATAGAATAAACTTTCTCCTAGGGTTTGAGCCATTGGGGGTGGCTCCTAAGGATTCTTTTAGGGTTTTTCTACGATTTTAGGGAGGAAGCATTTACTTTCTCCTCCACGTCATCATACGAAATAGTGTACGACGACTAAGTGATTCCTGCATGTTGCTTTTTTCAGACCACAAAAGAATGGACCCTTCAACGAGCAAGACAGATGAAGGAACTAGTTCGCCGATGCAGGATGCTCCAGCGGGTTCCTCTAAGGAGATTCTATCGATAGTCACTGCCAAGGAGATTCAGAAGGTGGTAGACTAATACGCTCTCGGCATAGAGGTCTACCAACATAGGATGTATACAGCTCGAAATCTGCCAGAAAGAATGGCTGCGATCTCCGAGAACATTTCTAAGAATAGAGCGTTGATCCCTTTCCACCATTTCGTTAGGTTAGTCCTTGATCACTTTAGGGTCATACCACTATAGCTTACGCCGAATGCATATATGATAGTCGTGGCTATGTATATCGCATACGACGAGAACAGTTTGGGTGAGCTAACCGCGCTAGAGCTCGATTGCTCATATTATCTAAAGAAGAGTAAGAACAAGGATTGCTTCTGCCTCTCAAAGCAATCCACAATCGAGGCGGGAATACATAGTTACCCCAACAATGTTGGGGTGTACGAGACTAAGTTTTTCTTCTTTCGATATGATGACATTTGCCAATTTAAGGAGCTGAGTAGGTTCTCCTTTCTTTGAGTTTGCGAATTTCCTTTTAATCTTTGCTAATCTTTTTTGTTTCTTTGAAGTAAACAAGAAGACCAAGTTATCGGCTCTCGAGGATTCTGACAGAATCACTACTTTTGGCCTTTTGCCTAAAGAAAGTCGCGACGCGAGACTGCTCATGACAACCACAAACTTGCTAAAATACAGTTTCTTCAATCCCGGAGCGACCTTAGAGACCGTACCGAGTAAGCACCATAACCTTAGCCTGTTTTGTTATTTGCATGCAGCAAAATGTTTTGCTAATGACGTTCGCATGCAGCGACCATGCCTCCTAAAATGCCCAAATTGTCATGACCAAGGCAGTTCACCTTCCCCCGAGTGGACATCACTGGACCAGCTAAAGCGGCTCCCGGCAGTCCCCCCATCGGAGGGACACCAATGGGTGCATCGGTTCGACCTACAAGTGCTCCTCAACTTGTAGTTGCTCCCCCTAAACAGAAGACAATGGCCCAGAAGTCCAAGAAGAGGAAGCAGCTTTGGGCCAAGAGTTTGAATCCGAGTCGGAGGGTCTAGGCGTTCAGCCTGAGAGGTTGTAGCTTTACCAAGCTTCCGCTCAGGGAGGGCCTTCCAGGGGCACGGCCAACATTTCCATTACCTTGAAGGGTTTGCGAACAAGGCAAAGGGAAGTTGCAAGTCTTGGGAGGAGATCGGGCAAGGAACCAAAAGAGGAAACGCTACCTGTTGAGGGCATGGGTGTGCTTGTGTTGGACTCGATAGGGCAACTTCTGGATCATTTGCAACCGGTGGTTTTCACCCTATTGGAGTGCAAGCTCACAGAGGCATTCGAGCAATTCGTGGCCTCCAACCCCATAGATTTTATGTCCACATCTTTCAAGCACTTGAGCCAGGTAAAACGAGCCGTCCTCGGTGAGGAATTCTTTACATTTGCTTCTTTTTTTTTTTTTTTTTTAGCAGAAAGAAAATTAACTCTTTATTCTCTTTGTTATGGAGGCCTTGCTTTCCATGCATCGCCCAGTAGAAGGCTCAACTGGGGGCTGCTGAAGGGCCCTGGTCAAGCTGAGAGAAGAGAATGCGCGGCTTAAACGGGACTTAGAAGCCGCATAAGCAGAGAAGAACCTATCCATCGTTCAAACAAATCAATACCTGTTTGAGAGGGATGCTACACTTCACATGGTGGATTTCTAGAAGGCCGAGCTAGAGAAGCGAGGAGAGGAAGTTAAGGAGCTCCAAAGGACAGTGGCCAAACTCGCCAAGGAGGTTGGCGAGAAAGAGCTGGAGCTACGAACAAACTCCGAGTGGGCCTTGCAGGCAGAGCAAGAAAGGGCGCAGCTGTGGAAAACCATCGATAAGCAGAGGTGGGCGCTCGAGGTCGAACTCCAATTCACCCAGGGTCGTGTCACTTTGTTGACTGTAGAGATGTAGCAGCAAGAATTGGAGATTGAGAGGAGGGCTGCCGATTGGACAATCCAGTCCATCTACGCCCTTTGGCCAAAGAACCCCACTATCGATCTAACAGACCTCCCCGAAGAGTACTAGAGTATTCTTGCCTACATGGCACAGGCCCAGGATAAGGAGGCAACTAAGGGACTTGACTCGGAGGAGGAACATCCAGAGTATATCCCAGAAGAGCCTACGCTCGAGCAGGTATTTAGTAACCATCTTGAAGATACTGAGGTCACACCTCTAGGACCTGGGGATGAGGACCAATGATTTTCTGCTTTTGTACTGCCTTTGCTATGCTCGTTTTTATGTACTTATTATATTATCAATAAATAAGAACATTTTTTTCTTAATTTTTTGTGAGTACTTATAATTTTTTGTACCCCACAAATGTCACACATGAGGTCGCATTCTAACTATTTACAATAACATTTGTACAAGTAATGTCTATGCAAACAGAGTTATATACATGCGGAAAAGTAATTACTAAAGGACTTGTGTTATTTACAAGGATTAAGAAAAGTAAAATCTTTACAAGGAAAAATGAGTTCAGAATTACTGATAATATGGGCGGAGATCTTCAGCATTCCAAGCTCGCGGTACTTCGAAACCGTTTAGCCTTTTGAGGTGATAAGTCTCCGGCCTTATCACTTTGGCGATGCGGTATGGGGCTTCCCAATTCGACCCTAACATTCCCGCACTCCGTTCTCTTATACCAAGGACTTATTTCAGGACAAGGTCGCTGACCTGGAAGTCTCTTCTTCTAACTTTAGAGTCAAAGAACCTTTTTGTGCGTTGTTGATAAGCTACTATTTTTAGTTGAGCCTTGCTGTGATGTTCTTCAACTAAATCCAAACTTGCGCGCAAAAACGCTTCATTGTCTGCTTCGTTGAATAGGTCTCTCCGAAGTGAACCAGTTCCTACCTCCACAAGGATCATTGCCTAGCAGCCATATGCTAGCGAGAAAGGGGTTTCTGAGGTAGAAGTTTTTGGAGTTGTTCTGTATGCCCACAGAACTTCGGGAAGATCATCGGCCCAATTTCACTTAGCTGCGCCAAGTTTGGCCTTCAAAGTGTGCTTGATGGTTTTTTTGACAGCTTCAACCTGACCATTTGCTTGCGGTCTTGCGACTGAGGCAAACTTTTTATGAATACCCAGCTCATCGCAAAACTGTTTAAATTCCTCGTTATCGAACTGCTTCCCATTATCAGAGATGAGGGTATGAGGAATCCCATAGCGGCATAGAATGTTCTTGAAGATGAAGTCCTTGAGCTTTTTGGTGGTGATCGCGGCCAATGGCTCTACTTCAACCCACTTGGTGAAGTAGTCTACCGCGACCACCGCATACTTGACTCTTCCTTTACCAACTGGCATGTGTCCAATAAGATTGATTCCCCACATGGAGAATGGCTAGGGGCCGGTCATGGTTATCAGCTAGTGGGACAGAACTCGCGGTATGTTTGCAAAGCGCTAGCACTTGTCACATTTTTTAACAAAGTTGTAGGTGTCTTCTTGGATTAGGGACCAGTAATACCCTTGACGAACAGCTTTGTTGGCGAGGGATCGTGCGATCGTGTGATTACCACAGATCCCTTCATGTATCTCCCTCATGATATAATCTGCTTTCTCATCGATTACACATCAGAAGAGAGGGGCGCTAAACCCTCGCTTGTACAATTGGTCTCCTATAAGTGTGTAACGAGCAGCTCTGGTTCGCAAGGTTCTTGCCTTGATCTTGTTAGTGGGCAAGGTCCCGTCTTAGAGATACTAAATGATAGTGGTCATCCAAGAAACTGACTCGATCACATTCATGGCCTATTCGGGCGAGCTGATACTTAGGGCCTCTATGAACCGAACAGGAATACTATCTGGCGCATCTGAGTCTAGTGATGAGGCTATCTTTGCTAAGGCATCCGCCATAGAATTACTGTCTTTGGGAATCTGTGTGATCGTGAAGTGTTTGAATGGCTTGAGTGCGGCCTCAGCTTTCTTCAGATAGCTGATCATATTTTCTTCTTTGGCCTGATATTCCCCCAATATCTGGTTGACAACTAGCATGGAGTCATTGTGGATGTTGATCGCGGTTGATCCTATCTCTCTAGCCAACCGGAGTCCAGCGAGTAGAGCTTCATACTCAGTCTCGTTGTTGGTCGCTTTGAACTTGAACTAGAGAATGCCATGAATACTAGTCCTTTTGGGACTTAGGAGGAGAAGACTTGCCCTAGCCCTTTTCCTGTTCGATGATCCATCTACGTATAGGCTCCAGGTTGATAGATTTTGGATAGTTTCTTGGGTGACTTCGCTGGCCTATTGCTTGAATTCCTTCATCGGATGATATGAGAATTCTGAGATGAAATCGGCAATAGCTTGCCTTTTGATGGTTGCTTTCGGTCTGTACTACAGATCGAGCTGACTTAGTTCCATGGCCCACTTGAGCAATTTACCCGATGCCTTTGGCTTTTGGAGGACTTTTTTGAGCGGGTAATTGGTCAACACATGAATTGTGTGGGCGTGGAAGTAAGGTCACAACTTTTTAGAAGCGATTAGTAGGGCATAAGACAATCACTCCATTTTCAGATACCGCATCTCGGCGTCCCGTAGATGCTTGCTCGTGTAATATACTAGCCATTAGACCCTGTTCTCTTCTCGAACCAAAGCTGCACTGACCGTGTATTGAGAGACAGATAGGTATAGGAGGAGAATTTCTTGCGGAAGAGGCTTGGACAGAAGAGGTGGCTTTCCGAGGTGCTCTTTAATGCTCTGGAATGCCTGTTCACACTCGAGAGTCCATTCAAACTTCTTATTGGCCCTGAGTATTAAAGAATGGCAAGCAATGATATGTTGCCCTTGATATGAAGCGACTATGTGCCGCTATTCGCCCACTGAGACTTTGAACCTACTTTCGGTTGGTTGGGCTGTTCATATCAATGAGAGTTTGGATTTTCTCAGGGTTGATCTTTATTCCCCTCTGATTAACCATGTACCCCAGGAATTTTCCCGAGGAAACTCCGAATGAACATTTAAGGGGGTTAAGCTTTATTCTGTACCTTCGAAGGATGTCGAACATCTCAGCGAGATGCGCTATGTGATCTGAAGCGACACGCGACTTGATTAGCATGTCATCAACATAGACTTCCATCAACTTTCCAATTTGCTCTGAAAACATCCGGTTAACCAGTTGCCAGTAAGTTGCTCTAGCATTTTTTAAGCCGAAGGGCATAACCTTGTAGCAATACAGCGCCTGATTTGTAACAAAGGAGGTATGCTCTTCGTCCGACGCATATATCAGAATCTAATTGTATCCCAAGTACGCATCCATAAAACTCAGCAACTCGTGCCCGGAGGTGGCATCAACGAGCTGGTCAATCCTTGGCAGGGAAAAGTTGTCTTTTGGACATGCCTTGTTGAGGTCGGTGAAGTCAACACAAGTCTGCCATTTACCATTAGGCTTCTTTACTAGAACCGAGTTGGCAACCCAGCTTGGGTAGAGCGCTTCCCGGATGGATCCATTCCGAAAGAGATTATCTACCTCAACTTTTAAGAAAGCATATCACTACAGATCCATTGCTCTTCTTTTCTAGCGGATCGGCCTGGCCTCAATATCGATGTTCAAGGCATGGCAAATGACATTCGAGCTGATCCCAACCATTTTGACATGCGTCCATACGAACACGTCAATATTTTCTCTAAGGAAGCTGGTTAGGTCGCTAGCGAGCTGGGGGTTGAGATTACTTCTAATCCTCAACACTCGGCTTGGCTTGCTCTGGTCAACTGACACTTCAGACAAATCCTCAACCGGCCCACTAGAAGGGCATTCCTGGATGTGAGGATCCATATTATCCTCGGCTAGCCAAGCTGTGGTTCGATTCGGTTGATTGCCATTGCCTACTCGGGAATGCCATGTGGAGTGCCTTTTCCCCTACATGCCATCTGCACTGCTCTTACATAGCAGTCGCGAGATGCGAACTAAGATTCGCTCACTTCCCATATCCCCTTCGGAGTGGGAAACTTCATCTTGAGATGGTAGATCGAGGTGACCGCTTTGATGTGTCTCAGTGGAGGTCGCCCTAGGATGCCATTGAAAGTGGATGGGCAATCCACTATTAAGAACTCAGTGATCTTGGTCATCTCGTTAGTGTCACCCAACGTGATTGGAAGTGAGATCGTTCCCTTGGGGATCAGGTGATCCTCGGTGAAACCATATAGAGGGATAGAGGCAGGCTTCAGATCAGCCTCATCTAGTTTCATTCTTTCGAAAGCTTGCTGGAACAAGATGTTGACGGCGCTTCCGTTGTCCACCAACATCTTGTGGATGTTGCAACGCCCTATCTGGGCGTGATGATGAGAGCATCGTCATGGGGATGATGCAGTCGTGCTGCGTCTTTCTCAGAGAAGGCGATTTCTTCTTTCCTGTGAACCTTGGATGGTCACGGCATTGTGTTTATTACACTAATGGGGTCGTGATGGGCTGCGCGAGCATACCTTTCTTGGGCATCTCACGAATTCCCTGCGAGATGTGGTCCCCCAAAGATAATCCCCACGTTGAAGATGCCCTTATGACCATGATGCTTCTTGCTCGGTTCCTCTTGATTCTTCTCCCACACAGGAGCATAGTCATCAATATACTCTTTAAAGTGCCCTGCTTGATGAGGTCTTCGATTGCTTGCTTGAGGGCTTGACACTAATCTGTGTGATGCCCGTTATCCCGATGATAGCGATAGTACAAAAATCTTGTTTTTTGTGAAAGGGGGATTTTTCATGGGCTCAGGCTCCCTAAGCAAGCTGGCCTCTTCTGACTTATCAAGAATAGCTGAGATCAAGGTATTTATAGGGGTTTATTGACTCTTGTAGCGATCGCAACGAGGAACTGGAGCGTAAGATTTCTTGGGCTCATATCGCTGCTTCTTTCCTTTCCACTTATCGTTATCAACCCTCCTATTTTCCCTCCGACCAGGTGCATTGCCCGAATGACTGGGGTCGTGGCGGCTGAGCGCTACCACAGAGTTTTCAATGTAGAGGTTCTTCTCCGTAAGGCTGTAGAAGTAGGTGAGGGAAACATTGTCCTTAGATTGCAACTCTTTCCACAAATCTGTTTGTAAATGAACTCCCGCGATGAAGAGAGTCCGAACGGACTCTTCGGGAGTATGATATACTTTATGAAGCTCCTAGTGGAACCTGTAGATATAAGATTTGAGAGATTCATCTCTCTCTTACCTTATGTTGCTAAGGTAGCTCAGAGGCATTGAGAACTTCCTGTTTGCTTGGAAGTGTCTCAGGAATGTCGAGCTCATTTGAGGCCACGAGTTGACTGACTCTGCTAGGAGTGACCTGAACCATCGCTTGGCATGTGAAGTAAGAGTTACTGCCAAGCAATGACATTTTGCCAAGTTGGAAACTTGGTGGAGTTCCATCAGGTCGTTGAACTTGTACAGATGATCTTGCGGATAAGAATTTCCATCAAATGCTCACATATCGGGCATTCTGAATCTTGATGGGAAAAGAGCGGCTAACACTGCCAGAGAAAAGGGAGATGCTTCTATGACTTGCCCTTGCTCATTTTGCTGAGCCTTTAGTTGATCCAGAGCTCGCTGTAGTTAATCTGAGGTAGCGAAGCTACCTGGGGATCACTTTCCGCAACATGGGTTTGACCCTCATGATTGCAGTTACAAAAAGACCATAGGTTGGATTCTTCCTCGCCTTGACCGATAGTTCTGGCCAATTTCGACACACGCTGGCTAGAGTCATGTGATGGCGTTGCATGGTTCAGGGAACCTTCTTGACCTCTGGTACAAACCGACCCAAGGACGGTGGAAACTTCCCGCACGACTATCAAAGTCGTCATTTTGGCGATAATGGGAATCTGCTGCCTTGCACTTTTGTGGGAATGCTCGCGCATCGTGGCATAGGACGACTCAGGTCGCGACATGTCACCGAGCCTTAACGCCATGGGTATTCTACCTACGGCGTGGTCAATGTTCGCTGGCCCCTCGAAGCCTTTAGGCCTACTGTACGCCACTTGCTTTCCCTTTCTTCAATGAGCTGCAGTGCGCGCAACATGTGCTATTACCCTTTTCTGAGCTTTCATGCGACTTGCGTGATGGTGGCACCGCCTCATTCGATTCCAGCGGCACGACCCTACCCAATCTAATTGGTCTAGCTTTTGGCTGACTGTTTGGAGAGTATTGTTGAACCTCTCTTGGTAGCTCATGACAGCTGGGTCAAGCCGTGAGCTTGAAGGGATATCCCGCACAATATTTTGTGGGACTGAGGGCACCTCGGGAAAAGTGTCATCTTGTACCTGGGGGATCTCTTCATCACCATGATTGGTTTGCTTAGATTCAAATCGGCGAGCCATTTGCTGTAGTGGGATCGATTAGTTAGAGTTTCTCTTGATGAAGAAGAAGTACTAAATCAAGCCCTCCTTCTAGCGCCAAACTATTGATGCGAGATTTTAACACCAATTAACCGCACGTGAGAAATGCTGAGCGGACTCAGAAGTCACACGTGAATATAGGGGATTAGATTGAGTAAGTGATGAAGAACAATGTTTAAAGTGGTCAGATGCTCAAATAAGCGAATCCTACGTCCACTGATATTGTATTAATATATTGAATCAGGTCGTGTTCATCGAGCTGATTTATAGCTTGGAGAATACGAGGGAATACAAGAGTGAGAGAGAGAGAATGCCATTACCAGAGTGAAATTAGCTAATCCCACAAACGGGAGAGGAGCCCTCTATTTATAGTAGGATAAATTAAGGTAATGATTACTTAATATGTAAAAAGGGGGTAGATGTCGTGCAAATCCTTCTCTGCATCCATTACTCACATGTCCAAGTGATTTCCTTAACTTATACAGGGATTGGACACGTGGATCGCTTCCACCCGCTTGCCACCCTAGCGCACACCTACTACACTGGCAGGAGCATGCCGCTCGCGTCATCATGCGACGTGGCCGCACCTGAGCTATTGTAGAACTTACCTAAGCTCTGATCACCCATGCTAACAGGACCCAGTGTCAGCCCAACTTTTTCAGGCATAAAAATGCATATGTATGAATTCAAACACAAATTCCCCCCAATTCTAATAATCAATCACAAAATTTGCATATTGATTATAAGATACTGAATTTACAGATTAAGGATTAGAATGATGAATTTCAAATAGAGTTTATCACACAGTCTCATTTTGGAAAGGTGACTTAGCCAATTTATATCAATCTATTGGGCACTCCTATAAAATGTCCAATAAACTTTAAAACCTATTGCAAGCCCAAACCCACACTTGTCAACAACTCAGATTATTTAAAATGAAGTTTATTAGACAAATTCTAAAATAATCACATAAATATATCAGGATATCTTATTGGACTATACATTTATCCAGTTTTATCAAACCAAATTATAATTGATGTTAACTCAAAGTTAGGAAATTTTCTAATAGTATAGTCTTCTATTATTCAAATATCATAACAAGTTTTCGTCCCCTATCATTGCAAGAAACGAAGGCTCTTCAAGTTGTAACTGTAAGTCTTGAATACTTTTGTATTTCTTGAAAGCAAATAATGCGAAATCTCCATTGCTTCTTCTTCAGCAATAACGCAATTGTTGTTTACTGCAGCCTTAGTTCAAGTTAACTTTTGTGGTTAGTTGTGTTAACTTTAGTTAGAAATTGTGATGTAAAAGAAGAAAAATATATGTGGCTGGGGTTTTATTTTGTAATTAGATAGACTGAAAAGAAGATAGATAGAGCTGTAGAAATTGCAGTCACGAATTGATGAAAGTTTCTATTCAGGTTATTTTCTTCATGCCTTGAGCTCACCACTCTCATTTTCTTGGAAATTTGTTGTGTTGTTTGTGTTTATGGTTGAGCTGAACAAATCAGCCAACAGATTCTGATATTGAAGAATTCATCAGAGCATCCAATAATCTTAGTAGCTGTACTAGTCCTGAGGTTTTGGATCCTGATATATTAGCAGTAACAAGTACTACTTCCCTGATCAGCAGCCGTATCCAAAAAGATTGAAGTGATACCGTTTAAGTGTTTAAACCTCATGAACAAATTCTTGGACTTGCTATGGTTTTTGTAAGTGCTTGTTCCATATCATGTCTTGTATTTGTTTTTCAGAAAATGAATCCAGAAAATTAAAATATTTTTTATGTATAATTCTTAAATTAACTCTAACAACAAGAGGAATATAAATCCAAATGTGATTTTAAAAGGTGAGATGTGATGCAAATTGATTTAGCCATTTTTTCTTCAGCAGTTTCCAAATTCAACGTGTACTCCTTGAAAGTCTTGATTTGAACTAATTGAGTTCGCCATTTGTTCTTCAGCAGTTTCCAAATTCAACAAACAAAGGTTCTTCAAGTCACCAGAACGAGTATGTTTTTGTATATTTTTATTTTTGTAATTAATCTGTTTTCTTCAGCAGTTTGTGCTTTGTTAGTGTCATAAAATTTATATATGAGAATGCTATTGTTGAAGGGCGAAATCAAGAATTTCTTATTGGGGAGAGCTGCAAAATTGTTTTTAAATAATTATCTAATTATATTTATTCGATTTGGATACTCATGTACCTGGTTATGAGAGGTATACTGAGCGTTATACAAAGAATTTTGATCACAATAATATAAAAAATTTAGATACTATAAATCAAAACTGAAAGCAAGGATACAAGACTCTTTTCGGAGTAGTGGTCCTGACTCTTGATTGGCTTAATTTGAAGATGGAGTGATAATTAAAATAAAACAGAAAGGCATTCTATGATGCCTCCACGAACTTTACTTTCTCATTATCATAAATCAAAATCACTCTGGATATGTTTAGTCTTCAAGAGTTAATTATTGAAATATCATAACAAGTTTTCGCCGTCTGTGATTGCAAGAAACGAAGGCTCTTCATGTTGTAACTGTAAGTGTTGAATACTTTTGTATTTCTTGAGAGGAAATAATTCGAAATCTCCATTGCTTTTTCTTCAGCAATAACGCAATTCTAAAAAGTTCTTCAACTTTTAAATTTTCTGTTCTGCAGGTTTGGTTTAATATGTCTCCAATAGTTTTGTAATGGCTTCCACGAGTTGCAAAGCAAAATAGCATCTGGATGGAAATATGATGTGTTCTTGAGTTTCAGAGGAGAAGACACACGCAAAAACTTCACTGGTCATTTATATTCTGCATTGGATCAGAAAGGAATATTCACCTTCAAAGATAACCAGAGACTTGAAACGGGAAAGGTAATATCGTCAGAACTCTTTAAAGCAATTGAAGAATCTAGGTTTGCACGCATCGTTTTTTCAGAAAACTATGCATTTTCAACATGGTGCCTGGATGAACTCGCGAAGATTTGGGAATGCATGAAATTGATGGGTCAGATAGTTCTGCCAGTTTTCTACAATGTCAGCCCATCCGAGGTTAGAAATCAGACTGGAAGCTTTGAGAAAGCTTTTGTAGAAAATGAACAAAATTTTAGCGAGGATTTGGAAAAGGTGCAAAGGTGGAGGGTTGCTATGACGGAGATTGCAAGTCTCTCTGGATGGCATTTGCAGAATAGGTAACACTAACAATTATCTTTTTCTCATCTGTTTTCTTTTACATTTCAAATTGAATTCACAAATACTCAGATATTGCATGTAAACTAAAATAAGAAGTATTGAGAAGTATCCTTGCAGAATATATATCTTAAGTTTAAACAGAAAGTGCTATAAACTTCTACTAATTAACATTATGCAACATTACACATTATAGCTTGTGTGAAGTTCAACACAAAATTTGGTGTATGCTTGGGGCAGATCAAAGATTAAAATTTAAATGGGGATTAAATAACATTGGCCTATCTAAGATTTGGCCAGTATTATTTTACATGTTTGCTCTTGAAAAACTGTTTCATAAATTTAATAGCCAGTGCAGAGATCTTTTTCTTGCCGTTCTGTTATATTGAAAGAAAGCTTTGTCTCAAATTAAGTTACCCCATCCGAGTGCATACTTTTTCTAGCCAAGTCATAAATTGATAGAAAGGCCAATTTCAAGGGAACCTGAAAAAAAAAATCAATGGAGTTATGTATGTCGAAGATTTGGACTAGGGGTTAGTAGTTTTGAGTACCCGCTAGAATTGCTAGGAACTGAAATTGGCCAGTTCCTAGCAAAAGGAATTGGAACTAGAACCAGCCAGTTCTGGTTCTTCAGTTCCTAGAACCGGAACCTTAGATGCAGGTTCCGGTTCCTTTCTTGGGTACCCTGTAAAATTTAATTACCCCTTGTTAATATAAAAAATAAAAAATACACCCTAAACAAATTACAATACTCCTGGCAGTTCATGAAATTCACACATACACCTTATAACTTGTTTTAAAAAATCACATCTGTGACAACTAGCCAATTACTATTCCCAAAATTAAAATCATAAATAACATTCATTATTTCAAATAACATAACAACAAAATAAACACAAAAAACACAACAATTGAGAAATACAATTCAATAAAACATCTAAACATCATGTCGAATGCTTCAAATTAGTCGTGGATAATGATATTCGTTCGTCAAGTGACTTAAGTCCAATTATTTCTACAAAATAAACACAAAAAAGTGAATTAGTAGCTTAAAAAATAAAAGCCTTGAATAAAATTATTTACCAATAAATTAAAGATATAAGAATATAACAGATAGATATCGTACTCACATCATAAGCTCCTGCATCCTCCAAGTCATCTTCAGCTGGAGTTGGTGTTGATCTTAACTAATCTTGTGTACAAATCAACACTTCAACGACCTGTGGAGACAGAGAACTCCGAAATTGATTAAGTACACGATCCAATGAACTAAAAGCTTACTTGAAAGCAACTGTAGACATTGATATTGCAAAGATATCTTTGGCCACACGCGAGAGAACCATATACTTGGATGCATTTATTTTCCACCGCTCAAATACATTCAACTTAGACTTCACGGATTCACATTTATCATCAAGGTACCGATCTAACTCTGACTTGTCAGGATCATGTACCCCTATCTCCATCTCCTCCACATATGCCTCCCTCTGGGGGTTAGGGGCAATATCATCATACTCACTACCATCAGCAACACATAAAGGTTGATCATTTCCGATTGGTGGATAGGAACTGGAAGCTTGACTTTCATCTAAATTATATGGAAGTCTGTCATAAAATTCATACAGTTGTTGTAACACATGTCTTACGATTCCAGACATCTTTTCAGCTTTTTCTAAGTCATTGGCATATATCTTTTTGTAGCACAAGCTCACATATTTCATTTTATTTCTAGGATCTAACACTGTTGCAACCAACACCATCACGTTGGCTTTGTCAAAACTTCCAAAATACTTGTGAGGGCTGGTTCCAATTCCTACCCGGAACTATCAGTTTGGTTACCTGTCGGTATCCAGTCTACCCTTTAACCATGCTCACCCCTAGGAAATATATTCGGTAACAAAACTTAAAAATAATATTTTTGTATTATTAGTTTTTCCCTTACACTACTTGGATTGTTAGTAGTTTATTTTAACTTAATTTGGTTTCAATTATTTGACATCTATTGGAATTGATATTTAATTCAAGTGAAAAGAAAATAATAGATAGGTTTAAGATTATTTTACGTATTTGTATGCCATACTAACTTTTCATATTATTGGTTTTTTTCCCCTCATTTGCAGGGAAGAGTCCAAATTTATTCGAGGCATTGTTTATGGCATATCAAGCAAATTGGGTCCTACCTTGTTAAATGCCACTTGGAATCTGGTAGGAATGGACTCACGAATGAAGGAAATAGATCCATTTCTAGGTATAGGTTTGGATGATATTTGCATGTTAGGGATTTGTGGAATGGGTGGAATAGGTAAGACAACTCTAGGAAAATTTGTTTTGGACAAGATGTTAATTAAACTTAATCATACAATTGTAAATAAACTTATAATAAATAATATATTGGGTATAAGTTATACAAAAATATGAGTATTTATTTATGATGCTCTTTATAATTAATATATTTATGATTGTGTTTGACGATATGGAATAAATTTATAATACTTTAACGAATGTAAAACAAAATCAAGAAAATTTACTAATGAACAAGTTATTAAGCCAACACAAATAAAAACAATTCCAAATTAAACTATAATAAAATTTCTACTAATAAAATATTCAAAGATTTATCTAGCTTTGATAGTAAAATATTATAACTTTTGTTGTAGTTTCACTTTTATGTTTCGACCCTTTAAAATAATGCATCAAAATACATATTTTTTATATTTATCTTTTTTTTCCTAACTTCAATATTTTGGTATGACTCATTCGTGCGTAGTATAGATAGTTAGAACGAATTAGGGATAGTTTAGATAGACACACAATCTAAGGTTTGATTCTCCATTT
This sequence comes from Pistacia integerrima, assembly GCA_026225825.1. Classification (NCBI taxonomy): domain Eukaryota; kingdom Viridiplantae; phylum Streptophyta; class Magnoliopsida; order Sapindales; family Anacardiaceae; genus Pistacia; species Pistacia integerrima. Next base: position 5,875,849 of record CM047745.1, on the reverse strand, counting down.
GAGCATCCGCAATTTAAGTAGGGGACAGTGACAGTGGGTTGTAAGCTAGCTCTTATATATATAGAGTAATACTACACTTACAAAAAAAATTTACAAAGATCTCTATACAAAGTGATGTGGCAAAAAATGAATGGAAGAGTGAATTTAATGAGTTTGACTTTTTGTTTCACTCTTCCATTCGTTTTTCGCCATCTCAGTTTGTATGGAAATTTTTGTAAGATTTCTTTGTAAATATAGTATTATTGATATATATATATATATATATATATATATATATATATATATATATATATATATATATATATATATATATATATATATATATGATAATTTAATTTGACAAACAAATTTTAGAAATGATATTTATTTTATAAAATATATGAAAGAATATACAAATTTTCTTCATTTTGTTCTTTGTATAATTAAATAATATATATAAAATTCATTATATAATTTATTAAATGTGTTTGTGAGATTTTTTTTTTGTGAAAATAAGGATTTAATTTGACATATTTGTATTAAGGTCTTACGGAATTAGTTGAGGTGCGCATAAGTTGGGTCGAACACTTCTGATAAAAAAAAAAAAAGTCTTCTTCATTTGCCATCCAATTCTTTAGTTTCTTGTGGCATTGATGAAAAAGGAAATTGAGTTAACTAATGGTCGTAAAATTATGCTGGTTAATATCTTCAAACCCCAAAATTTTAAAATAATGAAGAAAACTCTAATCTATGCAAAAGCAAATCAAAACAATCATACTTTATAAAGAAAAATTAAATATAACTCAAAACCTATACAATGACTAATATAATACATGTACAAAAACATCTTCCAAAGATGTGGTAGAAAATGAATGGAAGAGTAAATATAATAAGTTTGACTTATTATATTCACTTTTTCTTTCATTTTCTGTCACATCACTTTATATGTAATTTTTTGTAAGATGTCTTTGTACATATAATATTACTCTAAAAAAACATAAGAAATGCAGTGGAACCTATGGGCTGGGCTTAAATTGAACTTATACCATTTAGTACCCCTGCAATTTTCAAAATTGCAGCTGTGGAATATTCATTTTTGTCAAACTTCTGAGTTGTGTGTATGCACACTAGTTGCCAATTCTCTTGTTTGGCTTGTTTCATTTGTTGTGTGTGTGCACACTATTTGCCAGACTTGTGTCTTGGCTTGTTTCATTTCACGTGTGTGTGCACAACGGTCTGTGTTTACACTCTCGCTTCAGATTTTTTGCAACTCAACACGAGTTGCATGTCTGATGAAGTTAAAAAGATATTGTTTATCTCTGTCTCTTATTTTTTAGGACCTCTTTAGATTTGTCACAAATGCTTAGGTGGTCTTAGGGAGATTTGCTTTGTGGTCCAAACCAAAAGAAGGAATACTTTCCTTATTTGGACAAACAATGGGTCAGCCCCTTGTTAGTTGATGTGGCACTTCATTGCTGAGCAAGAAACTCTTCATTATATATTTCTTCTTCTTGAGTAAATGAATCTAACTTTTTTGGTCATTTGTTTTATTCTATACTCTGAATTTCTTAGAGTATTATTTCTCTTAATCGTTCAAGGTTCTTTCTCCATTAGTGTCAAAACCTCATCATATCAAACATTGACTTGATGGCTCCTAGAATGTGGTTCCTTTGCTGATGTTGGTGCGTTGCTTCAGCACTTGAAGCTTGGTGGTTTACAAGTTATTCACGGGTGTGTTCTGGTGTGAAGTAGATCCGAAGAAGTTGCTACACGTTAAAGATTTAGAGTGTGGTGCTAAGTGTAAAGTTGAATAGGGAGTTTTTTTAACTGTAACTTAGATTAGCTTTGTCCCATGGATGTAGGTTAAAAGTGGATTTAGCTGAACCATATATATGGTTGTGTTCCTTTCTTTCTGCACTTATGTTTGATGTGTTCAAGTTGGAATTGCTTAATCAACTTGGTAATATTCTGTTGCACCTTAAAATGGGTACTTAAACGCCAAAGTGTATTAACCGAATTCCCAACAAGTGGTATCAGAGTAGGTTCTGATAAGTTGCTTTAGTAGATCCTTGCCTATTTTACTTGTTTTTGTGTGCATCTGAGTGATCTGGTTGTTGGTCGAAATCTAGTTTGTGTTGCATTTTTATTTTAGATCTGTTGTGTGGCTGTGTGTCCACTACCATTTGTTGTGTTAGCATTTTTCTGTTTGCTTTTCATCATGAGCTTCTTCACTGAAGGTGGATATGCTCATATACCTCCTCAGTTAGAAGGACCTAACTATTTCACAGGAGACCTAGGATGCATGCCTTCATTAAGTCTATAGATGAAAGAGTCTGGTCTACGGTTGTGAATTATTGGACAACCTCAATTATTGTCAAAAATGAAGTGTCTAGACTAAAACCTGTTGCTAGTTGGACTGTTGATGAAATAACTTTAGCAAATTATAACTCTAAAGCTCTTCATGCTCTTTTTAATACTGTTAATGTGAACCAAATGAAAGTCATAGCTAATTGTGAGCTTGCTAAAGATGCTTGGGATAGGCTTCAAGTCAAGAATGAGGGAACTAGTATCTTGAAACGAAATAGGCTTAGAAGACTTGTCACTGATTTTGAAAATTTGAACATGGAAGAGGATGAGACTATTAACTGATTTTTATGGTAGACTACGTGATATCTCTAATGAATGTTTTGCTTTGGGAAGAACATATACTAATGAGGTTGATTCTGATTCTTTTGGTGATTATGATTTGAGCTCTTTGGATGATGAAAATTGTGCTTTACTTATAAAATTTTTACAGCAAAACATGAAAAAGCCTCATAATAGTGGTTATAGCCAAAAATCTTTTGTGAAAAAGCCTTATGACCATCAAAACTATGATACCCTTGCAAAGAAATTTTCAAAAGATAAAGAAAAGAAAAATAAAGGTATCAAGTGTTTTGAATATGAGGGTTTTGGGCATATACAATCTGAGTATGCCAACACACTGAAAAAGAAGAAAGGTAAAGTCATGGCTGCCATTTTGAGTGAGAGTGAGCATGATGAGAGGGATAATGATGACTCGGGTGATGATGAGAATGTTTTACCCTTCACTGTGAACCAAGAAGATGGTAAGAGTGAAGTTTCAGATGACATTGAAGATATCTATGCTGAGCAACAAGAAGCATATGATAAAATATATGACCAATGGCTAAAAGCTGTGAAAAAATCGTAATGTTTGGTATTGAGAATGCTTCCTTGTTGAAGCAAGAGAAAGTCTTGTTTGAAAAAATTATTGTGCTTACTACTGAATTAACTGAGGCTAAGACCATCATTAATAAGTTGAATGTAGGTTCTCTTAAGCTTGATGAAATGCTTGGTCAAGGAAAAACCTTTGGAGATCGGTGTGGTTTGGGCTTTAGTTCTTGTGCTAGCATATCAAAAGCTAGTGCTAACATGTTTGTGAAAGCCACCAGAACTCTTGTCGAAGGACCTATTGTGAGATAAGTTTCGAAGGTATCAAAATTCATCCTTATTTGTCATTTTTGTAACAAGAAAGGTCACATCAAACCCAAATGTTTCATATTCATTGCTTATTTGAAGAAAGTTTTTAAAAACTATAGTTTTGTTGCTAATATAAATCATAATGCTAACAATGGTCTTCCTTCCAAGAAAGTTTGGAAACCTAAGGCTGAGGTGAGTTGTTTTGTTTCTCATACTTATTTTCTTGCATTTCAAAATGATTTTTGGTATCTAGATAGTGGTTGTTCAAGGCATATGATAGGTAATAAATCTCTCTTGATTGAACTTGAATCGGTTGATAGTGGACATGTCACTTATGGAGATGGAAAGAAAGGTAAAATTCTTGGCAAATAATCAATTGTGCTTCCTGATTTTCGAGTCTTGAAAGATGTTTTATTTGTTGATGGTTTGAAGGCCAATTTGATTAGTATTAGTCAAATTTGTGACAAAGATTTTGTGGCGAACAAGTGTTAAATCTTGAATGGTAAAGGTGTTTCTTTACTGGAGGGAAAAAGGTCAAATGACAATTGTTACTTGCTTTCTAACCATGTGTCTTGTTTCAGTTCTAAAATAGACTCCACTAACTTGTGGCATGAGAAGCTCGATCACATGAATTTCAAGGACTTAGTAAGACTATCAAAGAAGGAAGTGGTTAAAGGACTACCAAAGCTTGAACTTCCAAAAGGTAATGTATGTGGTCCATGTCACCAAAGTAAGCAAAACAGAATATCTCACAAAGCTTTGTTAAACCTCAATACCTCATGTGCTTTGGAATTGCTCCATATGGATCTAATGGGTCCAATGCAAGTTGATAGTTTGGGAGGTAAGAGGTATGTGTTTGTTTGTGTTGATGACTTTTCAAGGATGCTTGGGTTGATTTTTTGCATGGGAAATCTGATTCTTTTAATGCATTTTAGAAATTAGCCAAAATGTTGCTTGTTGAGAAGAGTTCTAAAGCTACAATAAGAATTAGGAGCGACCATGGAAAGGAAATTGAGAACGCTGATTTTGCTAACTTTTGTGAATTGCAGGGCATATTTCATGAATTTTCAGCACCAAAAACACCTCAATAGAATGGTGTTGTGGGAGGGAAAAACAAAGTGCTTCAAGAGATGGCTAGAGTGATGCTCAATGCCAAAAAGCTTCCCATAAGACTTTGGGCAGAAGCCATTAACACGACATGTCATATTTCCAACAAAGTTTACCTTAGAAAAGGTATTGTTCAAACTCCTTATGAACTGTGGAAAAGTAAGAAACCCGATATCTCTTATTTTTGTGTTTGGATGCAAATGCAACATCTTGAATGATGGAGAGAATATAGGTAAGTTTGATGCTAGGAGTGATAAAGGATTTTTTATTTGATATTCTTCCAATAGCCGTGCATTTAGGATCTATAACATGCATTCTGAAAAAGTCTTAGAATCCATTAATGTTGTGTTTAGTGATGCAGAAGATTTTTCATAGTATTATCAAGAATGTGAAATTCAAGACATATCGGTTCCTCGTGTGCCCACACAAGATGGTGTGAACACTGTTGAATCTCATAAACCTAAATCTTCAGCAAATGTGCTGTCACCTACTTTTGGTGCTATAGCAATAGAATCTGGTCCATGCAAAGAATCATCTGCTGATTCATCATTGCAAAACGAGGGGATAGAGCTGGTTGTTGATCTTTCTGATGAAAACATGCAAAGGAGAAATCAAAGAAGAAAAGATTCCAACATGGGTACAAAAAGCTCATCCACCTTCAACTATGATTGGAGATCCAAATGAGGTAATGGTTACAAGAAGGAAAAGGCAAAATGAAATTAACCATCTTTGTTATGTATCTCTTACGGAACCAAAGAATGTCAAACAAGCTTTGGAAGATGAAAATTAGGTTGAAGCGACACAAGAAGAACTAGAACAATCTGAAAGAAATGATATGTGGATGTTTGTGCCAAGACCAGAGGGAATTAACATTATAGATACCAAATGGGTTTTTAAAAATAAAATTGATGATTTGGTAATGTTGTCAAGAACAAAGGTAGGCTTGTAGCTCAAGGATATACTAAAGTTGAGGGAATCGACTTAGATGAAAGCTTCGCGCTTGTTGCTCGACTTGAATCAATCCGTTTACTGCTTTCTGTTGCTTGCTGTCTCAAGGTCAAGCTATACCAAATGGATGTTAAAAGTACCTTCTTGAATGGAATGCTCAACGAAGAAGTGTATGTTGAACAACCGATTGGCTTTCAAGATTCCCACAAACCTGATCATGTATTCAAATTAAAGAAAACTCTTTTGTGGTTTGAAACAAGCCCCACAGGCCTGGTATGAGTTAACAACTTTCTTTCTTGAGCATAACTATGAACAAGGAAATGTCGACAAAACCCTTTTTATCAAGCGTGCTAACAATGAAATCATGTATGCACAGATTTACGTTGATGATACCGTGTTTGGTTCTACGTCTCACTCACATGCACTTGAATTCATTAGTCTGATGAAAAATGAGTTTGAGATGAGTATGGTTGAGGAATTGAATTGTTTCTTGGACTTCAAATTAAACAGATGAATAATGACATGTTTGTTTCCCAATCAAAGTATGCTAGAAACATGTTGAAAAGATTTTGTCTTGAGAACGCAAAGCATGCTAGAACCCCTATGAGTGCTACCCTTAAGCAATGCAAAGATGAACATGGTAAAAAGGTAGATTGTAAGATGTATCGAAGCATGATTGGAAGTTTTTTTTACTTAACTGCAAGCCAACTTGGTATTTTCTTTAGTGTTGGTATTTGTGCTAGGTTTCAAAGCAATCCATATGAGTTGCACTTGAATGCAGTAAAAAGAATCTTGAAATATGTTTCAGCTACATGTGATTTTGGCCTTCTAACAATTGTTTGGTTAGATATAGTGAACCGAATTGGGCAGGAAGTTTGGATGATAGAAAGAGTACTTCAGGTGGAAACAATCTTGTCACATGGTACAGCAAGAAGCAAAATACAATCTCCCTATCCACTACCAAGGCTAAGTACATTGTTGCGGGGAGTTGTTGCACTCAAATTTTATGGTTAAAGCAAATGTTGAATGATTATGGTGTTAATCAAGATTGTGTGACAATATTTTGTGATAACGCAAGTGTTATTAAAATCTCTAAGAATCTAGTCCAACATTCTACGACTAAGCACATTGACATAAGACATTACTTCATTAGGGAGTTAGTAGAGGAGAACATCATTGCACTTGCTCACGTGAACACAAAATCCCAATTGGTTGATTTATTTACAAAAGCACTTGACTATGATACTTTTGTTTTCTTGAGGAAATCCATGGGACTACTTCAACTTGAATAATTTTTCATTTCAGTTGATGAATAAAGTATGAACATGCTACTTTTATTTTTGTTTGTCAAGACTCCTTGATTTGTGCTAGCATTCTAATTGTCATTTATTTTCTCTTATCTGTGTGCTAACTTTGGTATGTTATGTCCACATAGACTCTCTATAACATAACCTTATTGCATTATGAGTTGATTATCTATTCTTGTTACCATAATGAAAGAGCTACTTGTATGAAGTGTGAAAGTTCTTTTGAGAAATTTTCTGACTTGTAGAGACCCCTATATTTTGGAAAATCTACCATTAAGAGGACTACCTTCTTGCAAGTGTGAAAGCTACATTTTAGTTACATTTATGAGAGTTATTTTGCCCATTGATCAAAATGAAAAGAAAAATCGTTGTTTATTATGCTGATAAAGAAAAATGCATAAAACAATTGGGCTTGAAGGAAGGGGGAGCTTCTTTTGCAAAAATTTAAAATTGACCAATTTGTCATTTTACCCTCTTGAGGAAACTATCACACACTAAGACAAGCTCTTAGAAATTTATCACATCTGTGTGTGATTGAGAAAGTGTTGTTTTGATTGTCTTATGTTAACAACTTCTGTATAAGTTTGCTTGTTTTATTATTATTATTATTATTTTTTTCTTTTTTTTTTTTGTGGCCACTTAAGATTGAAAATTTTGATTTATTAGTATGAATTGCACAGATCAACTATCTTGATCCTCAAAAATTCATGTGAAGCATTTCATAATTTTTTTATGTTTTTTAAAATTTGCTTAATAAAGTCTAGTCTTTTGAAAATTTTTGCATTCTTTTGGGATGCTATGTGGTCACACAATTGTATATGTACACTTATTTAAGATAGAGCTTTATTTCTGGTAAAAACTCTTTTTCAGTATCTTAGAATCGCCCCCTACTATAAATGTGTTGTCTTTTTTTTCCTTCCCTCAGTCTTCTGTTTCTAAAACCCTATTTGCGCTGCATGTGTTCTTTTCTCTTTACATTTTTCTCTCAAATTTTTTTGATCCTTCCCATGTTTTTTTTTTTTCTCATGGATTCTAGAAAGAAAGCTATTGAGAACGAGAAAAGGAAAGCCATGGAAGAAGACCTCAAGAAGGGATTCCAAGAGTTGAAGAAGGCCAGTTTGAGTCTTAAAAAGTAGTCAAAAACCCCTGTTCCTCTAGCGAACGATTCAGATCCTAGAGAAGAAAGTCAAGAAAATGACTCAAATCAATCAGCTGGTTCATCCCCGATTTCCAATGACCACCATAACTCAAAGAGCTCACAAGAAGCCTCACTAAAGAAGACACCTGAGAAATCTCCTTTGGCATTAAACAACGCCAGAGAACACACCAATTGCGGCTCTGAAATCATGTAAAGAAGGTTCATCAAAGGGCACACCTTCAAAGACTCTGACTCCCTTAGAACTAGCAAAAAAGAAGGGTAAAACCGTCATGGAGGAGCCTTCATCTGGTAAAATTTCACCTTTTATTTTACCTATTGCTGAAAATAAGTTTAGGAACCACATTGTTAAGAAGACAATTGTGTGCGAAGCTAATGTTAAATTAGAAGATTTTCATGAATTCCATACCTTGATGAAAGATAGAAACTGGTTAAGAACTGCCATTGGATTGAGTGCCCCTGTCCAAACCTTGTTCAAGAGTTTTATGCCAATTTTGGTTTGGACAGTGCTGAACCAAACTCAAACAAGCACAATAATCGAGTCTATGTTAAAGGGCATTGGGTTCTGTTTAGGAAGGGTGTTGTCAGGGATGCTCTTGGTTTGAAGTAGAGCAAAAATAATTTTGATTTGAAAAGTCTAGACTTAGAAACAATTGTCAAAGTCATCACTGGAGGTTCAATTGCTGTTTGGTCGAGAACAGGTGTTCTTCATCCTGGTGTGCTCACACCATTTTACATATTGTTATTCAAGATCTCACCGATAAATTGGTCCCCTTCAATGCACAATTCAACTTTCAAACCTGAACGAGAACAACTCCTTTATGGAATTGCTCAAAGGAAAAATATAGATTTGGCTGAATTGATTTTCACTAGTATTAGAGTTGCAGCATAATCAACTCACTCCCTACAGATTTTGTGCTTTCCTTCCTCACTTTACAAGATCATTTCCACTTATAAGCCAAAATCCTATGAAGTGGAACCTGTTTTGAAGATAAAGACTGTCACCAGGAAGTCTTTTAGACAGCCTACAAGGAACTTGCCACCATCTTCCTCAATTGATCAAACTAGGACTAACGCTTGGTAGTCTAAACTTTTTGTTGCCATGCAGGACTTGGAGACATCAATGGAGTCTGTCATTCAATATGTGAAGGAAATTACACTTCTCTCTACTCTTGGATGGACAAAATGGAGGCTGATCTGAAGAAAAAGCAAAAGAAGATTGTTCAGACAGAACCAACTGATCAGAATGTGCCACCTCCTGCTCATGTCGTGCCTGATGATAATGTTGCTCCTAAAGTTCAAGTTGATGAAGAACAGACTGTTGCTAAGGAAGAAGAAGAAGCAACTAAAGATGAAGATGATCAAGAACTTGCTGATAAAGATGCAGTTGCTCTAACAGATGCCCATGTGAGCACTGATGATGCTCTTTCAAGTCAAGATGAAGTTGTTGATACTGCGATCCCAGAAATTCAAGTGGAGGACTCACATGTCACTCTCACAGCCCCTTTGAAAAGCAGAACCAAGAGAAAAGTTGGTCGTTCTTCTCAATCCTCTTGAAAATCTTCAAGACTTATGAACAAAGAGGGGGACTAAGAAGCATGGGGGAGTTTTTTTTTTAAGCCTTTGGACAAAACTTTTTCCTGTGATTATCTCTCCATGGGAGAGTTTGTTGCTTTGGTTAATATTTTTTTCTGTTTTTGTTGAACTTCTTAGTTACTTTATTTTGGTTAATTGTTTATTGTACTAACCATATATTTTAATTTGTGTTACTTTGGTTAGTTTGTTTTCATGTTTGTTCGTGCAAATCTGCAGGTCTTAAATGGTTGATTTGAACAGGTTTGCACTTGATCTCTTTAATTATGTTCTTTGTTCATAAGTTTGACAAAGGGGGAGAATGTGGAATATTCATTTTTGTCAAACTAATGAGTTGTGTGTGTGCGTAATAGTTATGTGTGCACACTGGTTGCCAATTCTCTTTTTTTGGCTTGTTTCATTTATTCTGTGTGGGCACACTAGTTCTCAGTGCACATTGTTTGCCAGACTTGTGTCTTGGTTTGTTTCATTTTGCGGGTATGTGCACAATGGTCTGTGTTTACACTCTCGCTTCAGATTTTTTGCAACTCAACACGAGTTGTATGTCTGATAAAGTTGAAAAGATATTGTTTATTTTTGTCTCTTATTTTTTAGGACCTCTACTCATATGTCACAAAATGCTTAGGTGGTCTTAGGGAATAAAGTAACCTTTCCCGATTTGCTTTGTGGTTCAAACAAAAAGAAGGAATACTTTCCTTATTTGGACAAATAATGGGCCACCCCTTGTTGGCTGAGGTGGCACTTCATTGCTAAGCAAGAAACTCTTCACTATATATTTCTTCTTCTTGCATAAATGAATCTAACCTTTTTGGACATTTATTTCATTCTGTACTTTGAATTTCTTAGAGTATTATTTCTCTTAAAGGTTTAAGGTTCTTTCTCCATTAGTGCCAAAATCTCATCATATCAAACATTGACTGGATAGCTCTTGGAACGTGGTTCCTTTGCTGATGCTGGTGCGTTGCTTCAACACTTGAAGCTTGGTGGTTCACAAGCTATTCACGGGTATGTTCCTATCGTGAAGTAGATTCGAAGAAGTTGCTACACGTTAAAGATTCAGAGCGTGGTGCTAAGTGTAAAGTTGAACAAGGAGTTTTTTTTATTGTAACTTAGGTCAGCTTTGAACTATAACTTGTAATGTGTTTTTGACTTAGTGGATTGCTTCGATCTAGACAAGGTCCCATAGATGTAGGCTAAAAGTGGATTTAGCCGAACCATGTATATAGTTGTATTCTTTTCTTTCCTCACTTATATTTGATGTGCTCAAGTTGGAATTGCTTAATAATCAACTTGATAATATTCCGCTGCACCTTAAAATGGGTACTTAAACGCCAAAGTGTGTTAACCAAATTCCAACAGCAACTAGTCCCTGTGTTATTCCAATTATCCAACCGCCTCTCCACCTGTTAGTTTTTCCAGTTAAAATTAAATTTTGACCTGTTTTAACTTACGAAATCACAAATTACTACTAAAAATAAGTTACGATGAAATTAAGAAAAATATCTAAAATTAAAAAAAATATATTTTAACATAAAAAATTCAATAAATTTACCTAAACATACAAAAATTTTAAAACAATTAAAACAGTTATAAATTTAAGAAATTCTTTTAAATTGGTAGTTTTTCTTTTTCTTTTTTCTAAAATTTTTTATGATTTTTTATTATTTAAATTTTTTTAAAGAATTTAATTGAATTTTAAGATTGTTTAGTATTTTTAAGAATTTTTTTGAATTTTTTTGGATTTTCTTTTAAATTTTTGGAAAAACTTATGTTTAAGGGCAATAATATATGTAGTGGTCAAAATCGGTCAAAAGTTAATTTTAAAGGAAAAAATGAAAAGCAAGGGGAGTGGTTGGATATTTCGGATAACACAGTTTAACAACTATAGTCTATAGGTACTAGGTAGTAATATATTAATCCTATTAAATTTGAGCCGTTCATAGACAAGATGCGTTTTATGATACCTTCACAAACTTTAACGTTGCCACTTTACTTTCTCATCCTCATAAATCAAAATCACTCTGTATACGTACAGCCTTCTATTACTGAAATATCATAACAAGTTTTCGCTATCTGTGATTGCAAGAAACAACGGCTTTTCAAGTTGTAACTGTGGGTCTTCAATAGTACTGTTGTATTTCTTGAGAGGAAATCTTATGAAATCTCCATTGCTTCTTCTTCAGCAATAACGCAATTGCTGATTTTTCAGATTATTTTCTTCATGTCTTGAGCTTACTTTCACTCTCATTTTCTGGGAAATTTGTTGTGTTGTTTGTGTTTATTGTTGAGCCGAACAGATTCTGATATTGAAGAATTAACCAGAGCATCCAATAATCTTAGTAGCTGTACTAGATCTGAGTTTTGGATCTTGATAGATTAGCAGTAACAATTACTATCATCAAGCGAAGCTGTGATTACTACTTCCCCGATCAGCAGCCATATCCAAAAAGATAGAAGTGTTATGCAACGGAAACATAAACTCTAACGCTAGCTTATTGAATATAATAATACAAGTAGTAAAGCATAAATAAATTGCCAAAATTAAATGCAAAAATAAAGAATACTAGGAATTAACGAGGTTCGGTACTAAAACCTACGTCCTCGGACGCTGCAAAAGAAAACTCCACTATCTCCAAACAATATTACAAACGTTTGGGCAATACAACAAATACCCAAAATAAAAGGGAGATACAACAAAACTTTCAGACTAAAGGGTCTTTAAAGAAAGAATCGTAAACAAAAGAAGTATAATGGAATTACAACTTGGGATACAATTAACATTGATTTAGGTCCTTATATATAGGCCCCAAAAGTTTCCCACTTTTCAATCCTAATCAATGTGGGACAAACAACCTTTTCTTGGCCTATTACATATAAGTCCCTAAACCTTTCTCCATTATCATTTCTACCCCATGTGATTTTGCTAAAAGCCATTTTTCAACAAATCTCCACCTTGGCGAATTAGCAAACCTTCAAATTTTTGTATTCTTCTGTCAAATTTTGTAACACCTCCAAATGTGCCAAAAAGCACAATCAAGCTTGCAGGATGTTGATCAAGTTCAAACAGTGATTGAACTTGATCATTGTCTACTTTTGTTAAGACATCTGCGGGATTCTCAGCAGTCTCAATCTTCTCTAATAAGATTCTTCCTTCAGAAATAATTTCCCGCACAAAGTGGTAACGAACATCTATATGCTTGGTGCGAAAGTGGATTACTGGATTGTTTGCTAAGTGAATAGCACTCTGACTGTCAGAATAGATAGTGATCTTCTTCTGACTAATTTTCAATTCATCCAATAGCCCTTGTAACCAAATAGCTTCCTTCACAGCCTCTGTAACTGCCATGTATTCTGCCTCTGTAGTAGACAAAGCAACTGTAGACTGCAAAGAAGATTTCCAACTTACTGGAGCTCTAGCAAGAGTAAATACATATCCAGTAGTTGACCGACGCTTGTCCAAATCACCAAAGATAATCGGGAATCAACATAGCCAACAAAGAAATTGACTAAGATTTTCATCCCGCTCAAAAAACCAAACCAATGTTTACATACCTATAATATACCGTAAAATCCACTTCACACTTGCCAATGTCCTTTACGAGGATCATGCATATACCGCCACAATTCCAACCGCATGTGAAATGTCGGGCCTAGTACACACCATTGAATACATCAAGCTACCAACCGCATTTGAATACGGAACTTTTGACATATACTCTCGTTCTTCATGTGTACTTGGAGATAATGACGCACTAAGCTTTATATGAGGAGCAAGTGGAGTACTTACAGGGTTTTGTACTTTCGGTTATGCCAAAACGTTGTAAGACCTTCTTTAGATACTGCTTTTGTGTCAAACAAACCTTGCCATTTCCTTTATCTCTAATTATCTCCACACCGAGAATCTTCTTGGCTTCCCTTAAATCCTTCATCTCAAATTCTTGATTTAGTTAAGCCTTTAACTTCTCAATTTCTTCTACATTCTTTGAAGCAATCAACATATCATTAACATATAAGAGTAGATAAATGAGAGTATCACCTTGTAGCCTTTGAAAATACACACAGTTGTCAAATTTGCTTCTTGTGTACTCCTGACCCATCATAAACCTATCAAATCGCTTGTACCACTGCCTCGGAGATTGTTTCAAACCATAAAGCGATCTTTTCAGTTTACAAACCCAATCTTCCTTCCCAATACTCCTAAATCCTTCTGGCTGAGTCATATAGATTTCCTCTTCCAAATCACCGTGTAGAAACGCGGTTTTCATATCAAGTTGAACAAGTTCAAGATTCATCTGAGCAACCAAGGCCAACAAAATTCTAATGGAAGAATGCTTTACAACTGGAGAAAATACCTCATTGAAATCTATTCCTTCCTTCTGAGCGTAGCCTTTCGCCACCAACCTTGCCTTGTATCGGATGTCTTTCAAATTTGAAAATCCTTCTTTCTTTGCATATACCCATTTGCATCCAATTGCCTTCTTATTCTTTGGTAATTGAACAACCTCCCAAGTTTCATTCTTATGGAGAGACTGCATCTCTTCTTTCATGGCTTTCCTCCACTTACCATTTTCTAATCGCTAGCTACTTCATTATAAGTGGAAGGAACTTCACCATCTTCAATTGGGAGTGCATAGGCCACCGTATCAGCAAAACGAGCAGGCTTGCGAATTTCTCGTATGGGCCTATTAACAGCAATGGATTCTTGTTGAGGTTCTTAGGAAGAATCCTCTTCTTCATCTCCAATGAACTCCTCTATCATAAGAGTCTCATTTCCAGCTGGGCTAACTGATGTTGTTTCAAACTCCACCTGCTGTTGAGTATGCTCCACCTGTTGCGGAGTACTGAAAACCTTTATCTGGCTTCCTGTTTTCTTTTCTAACATAGAAGACTCATCAAATGTCACATCCCTACTAAACAGTATTTTCTTCGAACTTGGACACCAAAGACGGTATCCTTTCACACCTGAGGTAATCCCCATAAATACTGCTTTCTTTGCTCTAGGATCTAACTTAGACTCTTTCACATGATAATAAGCAGTGGAACCAAAAACATGTAAAGAGTCATAATCAGAAACAGGTTTTCCAGACCATACCTCAATCGGCGTCTTGCCTTCAATTGCAGTTGATGGTAGACGATTAATGAGATGACACGCATATATAGTCAGCCTCAGCCCAAAACTCTTTGCCCAACCTAGAATTGGACAACATACATCGAACTTTCTCCAGTATAGTTTGATTCATGCGTTCTGCCACCCCATTCTACTGTGGTGTATATCTTACTGTAAAGTGACGTACTATTCCTTCATCTTGGCAAACTTTCAAAAACGGATCACTACGATACTCCCCACCATTATCTGTACGTAGCTGCTTGATCTTTCGCCAGTCCGAGTCTCAATCATCTTTTTTCCATTTAAGGAAAACACCAAGTACGTTATCTTTAGTTTTTATCACATACACCCAAACTCTTCTAGAAAAATCATCTACAAAAGTGACAAAATAGTGCATACCTCCCAAAGATGTTGTTTTGGTAGGTCCCCACACATCAGAATGAACATAATCCAAAATACTCTTAGTATTATGGATTGCGGTGCCAATTTCACTTCTTCTGCTTTTCCCGGAACACAATGCTCACAAAAATCCAGCTGTGTCTTTGCACCTTTCAATAAGCCTTGATTCACCAAACTAAGTAAGGCTTTTTCACCGCATGCCCCCAAACGCATATGCCATAGCTTGAGCATTTCGAAGCGCATTCTTCGCACAACTTAGCTTGTCGTTTCAATAATTGTACTACCATTATAGTAATACAAGTTGTTTCTCCTCGTGCCTTTCATTACCACAAGAGCGCCTAAAGAAACTTTTAGAATTCCATCTCGCATATTCACTGTGAAGCCTTTAGATTCCAAGGCTCCCAAAGAGATGAGATTCTTTTTCAACTTTGGTACATACCGAACATCTGTCAGAGTTCTAGTTGAGCCATCATGATTCTTCAACCGAATTGAACCTATCCCAGTTGTTTTACAAGCATCATCATTGCCCATATAAACAACTCCACCATCAAGTTCTTCAAAATTAAAGAACCACTCCTTGTGGGGACACATATGATAGGTACAACCTGAATCCATAATCCACTCATTTGATCCAAAGGTGGATGGTAGGCTAACTAGATAGAAATCAGACTCATCCTCTTCACGCTTAACAACGTATGCATCAGAAGTAGCTTTGCCCTCTTTCTTTTGCAACTTCGGACAATCTTTCTTCCAATGCCCTTTCCCACGACAAAAGGCACATTGATCCCTATTGAGTTTTCCCTTTGAACGAGATCTTCCTCTTCTCTCCTTCTTACGACTCTGATTTTGACTCCGCCCTCTTACTACAAGAGCTTCTGCTGACTCATCTCTATTCTCCTTCTGATCCTTCTTCCGAATTTCATGATTGGACAGAGCAGAACAAACTTCTTCAAAGGACAATTTTTTCTTTCCCATGAAGAAGTGTAATACTAAGATAGTCCAACTCATCTGGAAGAGATCCAATTAACAACATAGCCTTATGCTCATCTTTGAATGTTTCATCCAAATTTAACAAATCAGCAATTAATCGTTAAATGTATCAATATGGCTACTGATATTCGTACCTGGTCTTAACTGAAGACGAAACAGTCTTTTCATCAAATAGAGCCGATTCTCGTTACTTCTTTTCATATATTTGTTTTCCATGCCTTCCATAACTTATTTGCGGACGTCTCTTTCATGAATGGATATTTCGCTCTACAAAGACATGAGCGAATCATCCCACACGCTTTTACGTTCAACCTCACCCAGTCTTTCTCATAGACATCTTCTGGTTTTTCCTCCTCCAGAACGATATCTAGATCCTGTTGATACAAGCTATCCATTACCTCACTCTGCCACAAGCCAAAATTATTTTGGCCATCAAATTTTTCAATATCAATTTTTGCATTTGAAACCGTTATCATCTTTATTGGTGCGGATGGTTGTGCCGCAAACGGTGCTACCTCGGACGATGAATCCTCGGACGGTGATGCCATTTATGCCTTACTCAATTGGCTTGGTAAACAAAATTCCCAATAACCAAGCTCCACAAATTATTATATTCAATAGCTAACCAACAAATTAACAATAGCCCTAGGTAGTAGTAAGTGCTGAAATGATTAAATACGCACCAAGAAAATTCCCAGGAAACAATGGAGGGGTCACAAATGGTCCCACTTAAAATCCAGTCTCCTTAGACTTTTATCGTCTTTTTGACAGAATTTTCCTAGACATGCATATAACCATACAAATAGCTACTCACTGTCCTAAACCTAGGCTCTGATACCAATTGTTATGCAACGGAAACATAAACTCTAACGCTAGCTTATTGAATATAATAATACAAGTAGTAAAGCATAAATAAATTGCCAAAATTAAATGCAAAAATAAAGAATACCAGGAATTAACGAGGTTCGGTATTAAAACCTACGTCCTCAGGCGCTGCAAAAGAAAACTCCACTATCTCCAAACAATATTACAAACTTTTGGGCAATACAACAAATACCCAAAACAAAGGGGAGATACAACAAAACTTGTAAACTAAAGGGTCCTTAAAGAAAGAACCCTAAACAAAAGAAGTATAATAGAATTACAACTTGGGATACAATTAACATTGATTTAGGTCCTTATATATAGGCCCCAAAAGTTTCCCACTTTTCAATCCTAATCAATGTGGGACAAACAACCTTTTCTTGGCCTATTACATATAAGTTCCTAAACCTTTCTCCATTATCATTTCTACCCCATGTGATTTTGCTAAAAGCCATTTTTCAACAAGAAGTGATACCGTTTGAGTGCTTAAACTTCATGAAGAAATAATTCTTGGAATTAAACTCTTCACTCTTGTTGACCTTTCCTCTAGCTTTGACGTGCTCTGGTTTTTGTAAGTGCTTGTTCCATATCATTTCTTGTATTTGTTTTTTAGAAAATGAATCCAGAAAATGAATTTATTTTTTATGTATAATTCTTAAATTATCTCTAACAACATGGACATAAATGTATAAATGTCCAACTGTAATTTTAAAAGGTGAGATTTGATGCAATTCATTATATATATATCCCTCTTGAAAGTCTTGATTTGATTTCGCCATTTTTTGTTCAGCAGTTTCCAAATTCAACAAACAGAGGTTTTCCAGTGGCCTGAACGAGTATGTTTTTCTTCAGCTGTTTGTGACTTTTTGCTTTGTTTGTGTAGTAAAATTTATATATGAGAATGCTATTGTTGAAGGGCGAAACCGGGAGTTTCCTTCTGGGGAGAGCTGCAAAATTGTTTTAAAATAATATCAAATTATATTTATTCGATTTGGATAACTTTTATTAATTAAAAGATACTCATATACCTTATCAGAGGTATACTAAGCGTTACCTTTCAAAATGTTTGAAAACTGGAAGCAACGATACAAAGAATTTTAATGCGTTTGTTTCCCGATTTTTCCTTATTATATTTCTATCATTTATAAAATAAAAATTTGGTTCCCTATTATGAAAATACTATTATATTTTATTTAATTTTTTAAACCCTCTAAGTTTATTAATTTAACTAAACACCCCCTGAAAAAGGTTTAGAAATTGATAAAAACACCATTACCCACCCACATTTGCCAGATTCCATCCATCACCATCAGAAGATGGTCGAAATCTAGTATAATAGTACACTACTGGCTGGATCTGGCCGGTAGGGCACCGATCGAGCCTTTACCGACCAAAGATATGGTCGTTGACGGCTAGATCTTTAGTCATAGCTAGTCGTCAACGAGGGTCATATGTTTGGCCGTCATTGATGACCAAATGTGATAGATCTGACCGTCAATGGCCAGATCTAGCCGTAAATCTGGTATTTTTCGGCCAAGTCCATAGTGGATATGGCTGGAAAAGGTCATCTTGGCAAACGATCACTCAGATCCAATTGGTCATGCACCAATACGATAACTTTGACCACCCTCCGACAGTGGTGACCAACTGTCAGTATTTAATGGGTGGGTGGGGGTGTTCTTGTAATTTTTATTATTTTTATTACAGGGGTGTTTAGAAAATTAACAAACTTAGAGGGTGTTTTTGTTAATTTTTAAATTCTAACTTGTTATTATCATCCAACTCTTATTTTTTCAAAAATAGTATCTAAAATACTAAAATAGAGATACCCAAGGAATTTAGCTACTATAAATCAAAACTGGAAGCAAGGATACAAGACTCTTTTCGGAGTGGTGGTCCTGCTAGGCTTAATTTGAAGATGGAGTGATTATTAAAATAAAACAAAAAGGCATTCTTTGATACCTTCACGAACTTTACTCATTATCATTATATGTGTAGTCTTCTATAGAGTTAATTATTGAAATATCATAACAAGTTTTCGCCATCTATGATTGCAAGAAACGAAGGCTCTTCAAGTTGTAATTCTTGAACACTTTTGTATTTCTTGAGAGGAAATAATGGGAAATCTCCATTGCTTTTTCTTCAGCAATAACGCAATTCTAAAAAGTTGTTCAACTTTTAAATTTTATGTTCTGCAGGTTTGGTTTAATCTGTCTCCAATAGTTTTGTATGGCTTCCATGAGTATGCAAAGCTAAATAGCATCTGGATGGAAATATGATGTGTTCTTGAGTTTCAGAGGAGAAGACACACGCAAAACTTCACTGGTCATTTGTATTTTGCGCTGGATCAAAAAGGAATATTCACCTTCAAAGATAACCACAGACTTGAAAGAGGAAAAGTAATATCGTCGGAACTCTTTAAAGCAATTGAAGAATCGAGGTTTGCACTCGTTGTTTTTTCAGAAAATTATGCTTCTTCGACATGGTGCTTGGATGAATTGGCGAAGATTTTGGAATGCATGAAAGCAATAGGTCAGATAGTTTTGCCAGTTTTCTACAATGTCACTCCAACCGAAGTTAGAAAATAGTCAAGAAGCTTTGAGAAAGCTTTTCGGGATCACGAAAAGAATTTCAGGGAAGATTTGAAAAGGTGCAAAGTTGGAGGGTTGCCATGACAAAGATTGCTAATATCTTTGGATCGCATTTGGGGGATAGGCAACACCAATACTCGTTTCAAAATAAATAGCCAATGCAGAGATGAGAGATCTTTTTCTCACTGTTCTAATGGCCTGAAGGAAAGCTTCTTAAACTAATTAATCGCATACAAGTGCATCTATTTGTTAGCTAAGTCATAAATTGAGAGCAAGGCCAATTTCAAGGGCATCTGAAAAAATTATACATATTTGGAAATGTACCCGTTAAGTAAATTCAAAAATAGTATTTTTATACTGTTCGTTTTTATTTTATACTGTTAGTTTCTTGCTCACATTACTGAGATTGTGTTGGTATTTGGTCGGAGAATTCTAAGAAAGAAAAGGAGAAAAAATGCAGAAAGTGAACTGCTATTTTTCATTATACTATAACTTGCAATATATACACAACAAAGCTTACTGTTTTACCAACTACAACAACCATTCAGACTTTAAATTTAAAAAACAAAGTTGGCAACTTAATACATCCTTAGTCTAAGTTGATCATACCTAAACATATCACAAAAATAACAACTATAGCACAACTCCAGCAACTTCAATTTTGGCAGAAAATAGGGGAATGCAACTGCTACTTGGCACCAAAAAAACTAATTTAAAAAACAAACTAACTTAACTGAATTTTCCAGCAAATTATCAATGCTTCAACACTCCTTGATAATTTTGCTGGAAACACCAAGTCTGATCTTGAAGCCTTCAAACTTGGTTTTAGATACTCCCTTAGTTAGGATGTCAGCCACTTGATCATCACCCACCGCGGTGGGACCGCATTTACTTCTCCTTCCCTCGCCTTCTCTCACTGCATGAAACTTGATCTTTATGTGTTTAGTTCTCCCATGATGGACTAGATTCTTAGCCATAGCCACAGCCGATTGATTATCACACATTATCACAGTAGGATGCTTCTCATTTGACTTCAAATCTTCCAGGATTTTTCTCAGCTAGATAGCTTGATTCACAGTAGCTGCAACTGAAATGTACTATGCCTCTGTCGTGGATTGTGCAACCATTTCTTGTATCTTCGACATCCAACAGATTGCACCATGATTTAGAAAGAAAGTATATCCTGAAGTGCTTTTCATGTCTTCCACTGAACCACCCCAGTCACTATCTGAAAATCCAACTAAACCCAAATCTTCTGACCTCCTATACAATATTCCCAAGCTGGTGCTCCCTTTCACATACCTGAGCACTCTTTTTGCAGCTTTAAAATGTGTTTCCTTGGGCTGATTCATGAACCTAGACAGTAGGCTAGTTGCAAAAATGATATCTGGCCTAGTTTCTGTAAGATATAACAAACAGCCAACCAAGCTTCTGTACTATCCCTCATCAACACTTTCTGCATTTTCATCTTTTGAGACTTGATTTGGAACCAGAGGCACATCCACTGATTTGCAATTTTCCATATTAAACTTCTTCAACACCTCAATCGCATACTTCTCTTGATTTACAAAAATCCCAACTGAACTTTGATGAACCTGCATTCCAAGAAAGTAAGGCATTTCTCCTAAATCTGTCATCTCAAACTCATCTAACATGGACCTCTTGAATTCTTCAAGCTGAGTTTGCTTACTCCCTGTCACAAGTAAGTCATCAACATACAAGGAAATGATCATAATATCTTTATAAATCTCCCTAACATATAATGTATGTTCATTTGGACTTTTTACAAAATCCAAATTCAGCAAGTGATTATTTATTCTCTGTACTGCACTTAGGTGCTGCTTGTGGGCCATACAAGGCCTTTCTTAGGAGATACACTTTGTCTTCCTTTCCCCTGACTTTATACCCTTCCGGTTGCTCAACATATATCTCCTCATTCAGCCATCCATTAAGAAAGGCTGATTTGATGTCTAGCTAAAATATTTTCCATGAGAATTGGGCTGCCACTGCAAGTAATAGCCGAATTGTGTCATGCCTTGCAACAGGTGCAAAATTGTCCAGAAAATCAACTCCATACTGCTGAGCAAAGCCTTTGACAACCAGCCTTGCTTTGTGCTTAAGGACTGAACCATCTGGATTGAGTTTCTTCTTGAAAATCCATTTAACTTGGATCACTTTTCTATTTTGAGGTCTGTCCACCAAGTTCCAGGTTTGGTTCTTTTCAATCATTGCAAGCTCCTCCTTCATGGCAACTCTCCACACCTCTGATTTTGCAGCCTCAAAGTAACATGTTGGCTCAAGTGAGGCCATGTTGCATCCCTCAGAAACCTCAGCTAAAGGTCTGGTACATCTAACTGAAATTTCATCTTCTACATCACCCTCAACATCATTAAAAATCTGCTCATATGCAGCTTCTGTCCAGCCTGGTTTTGTCTCTACATCAGGTTTATTTTCTTCCCAATTCCATACTCCATCCTCATCAATCTTGACACCCTTGGAAATCTGAATTTTCCTAGTTTCTGGAACATACACCCTACAGGCTTTAGATTGACTGCTATAGCCTATAAAGATACCAATTAATGCCTTTTCATCCAGCTTGGACCTTTTTGCTACTGGAACCAAAATGTAGCATATACTCCTAAAAAAATTTAGCCTCTCTACTATTGGTTTAACTCCATACCATGCTTCATAGGGTGTTTTACTGTCCAAGGCTTTTGTGGGAAGCCTATTGAGCAGAAAAACTGCTGTGTTAACGGGTTCTGCCCAAAATTTCTTTGGCAATCTCTTCTTAGCTACCATGCTTCTAGCCATCTCTACGACTAACCTGTTTTTCCTCTCATTGACTCCATTTTGCTGTGGAGTGTAGGGGCTGCTATATTGGTGCGTAATTCCAGCATCTTTGCACACTTGTTCAAACTCTTGAGAAGTGTACTCTGTACCATTATCACTTCTCAAGATTTTTATAGTCTTTTCAGTCTGATTTTCCACTAGCAGCTTGAACTACTTGAATACACTAGCAACCTCTCCTTTTTGCTTCAAAAAATACACCCAACACATCCTAGAATAGTCATCAATAAATAGCACAAAGTATCTACTCCCATTCAAGGACAAAGTTTCCATAGGACCACATACATCCGTATAGATAAGTTGCAGTTTTTTAGCTGCTCTCCAGGTTTGGTTTGCAGGGAAGGATTGCCTACTCAACTTGCCAAGTTGACAGGCTGGACACATGGCATTGCTCTCCTCTAATTCTGGCAGGTTCTGGACCAATCTTTTGGTCTGAATTTCCTTAAGACCTTGGTAATGAACATGGCCAAGTCTCCTGTGCCATTTCACAAATTCATCTACCTTTACACTGTAGGCTTTATGTTTAGTTTTTTTCAGTTTAATGGGAAAGCTTTTTCCCACCATTTTCACTCTCATTAACTCACACCCTTTACTATCTAAAATTTGACAAATTTGATTTTCAAAATGTAAAACATAATGGTTTTCTAACATTTGTCCTACACTTAGGAGGCTTTGAGTAATTTTGGGTGCATATAGTACATTTGAGATGAGTTTTGTACCTGTGGAGGTTTGGATTGTAACATCTCCCTTCCCCTTTGCTTTAACATAATCACCATTTGCTACTTTAATCCTGGACCAATGTGCTGAGTTCAATCTCACAAAATCCTGCAAGTGTGGTGTCATATGGTTTGTACTCCCACTATCAACCAACCAACCATCACATCAGGTTGGTGGTGCACTATAGGAGGCCATAAACAACTGTTCTGTTCCTTGTTCAGGTTGCTGGTCCTCTGTCACTTGTGCTTGCTGCTGGGACTGCTCTCCCTTGCTCTTGCACACCCTCTCTATATGGCCAAACTGCTTACAAGCTCTGCATTGTATTCTTGGCCTAAACTAGCATCTTTTTTCAGAGTGCCCCTTCCTTTTACAGTGGGAACAAGGTGGATATTCTTTCATCCCACCTGGTTTTCCCCATTGGCCATTACTCCTTTCTTTTCCTTTCTTTTCACCGGCATACCTCCTATTATTCCCTTGAACTGGTTTGGTTTTGTGAGTTGCCATCATTGCACCCTCACCAACATCTTCTTGCCTCAAGAACCTTCTTTGCTTTTGTGCTTCCAATGCATGAACCAGCTCTGTGAGTGTGACCTGTCCCATGTCTCTTGAGTCCTCTAAAGATGAGATTTTGGATTCAAATCTTTTGGGTAGGTAAACAGGACTTTCTCCACCACTCTTCTATTAGCCAACTCCACTCCCAGCAGCCTTATCTTGTTGACAACACCCATCAACCTGTCAACATAGTCATTGACCTCTCTTATTCTTGCATCCTCTGCATCTCAAATTCTCTCCTTAAATTGAGCACCTGCATGTTCTTTGTTGTGGTGCTGCCCATGTACTCCTCTCTCAGCTTATCCCATGCCTCTTTTGGAGTCTCATATGCCATGATCCTTGTGAATACAAGGTCTGTTACAGCAGCATGAATGTGGAAGAGAGCTCTTGGTGCTTTGGCTGTTTCTTCCTCATGCAATCTCATTTGGTTCAGGGTAGGATTCTGTCCTAATGGAGGTGGTTGCCTATTTTCTTCCACATACTGCCATAGCCCCTAACCCCAGAGGAAAGCCTTCATCTTTACAGCCCATATGTGGTAGTGCTCTCCATTGAATATTGGAGGTGACATCAGGGCTAATTGAGCAGCCATTGTTTCAAGTTTTGTGTCTGACGCAGGGTAAACAAAGTGCAGATGCAGGTTGTTGGGACTGAAAATGGGAGGTGTTCTTGAGTAGAGGTTGATGACTGAGTGTAAGAGAGATTTCAGGTTGTTTTGATGTTAAGCTCTGATACCATTTGTTGGTATTTGGCTGGAGAATTCTAAGAAAGAAAAGGAGAAAAAATGCAGAAAGTGAACTGCTATTTTTCATTATACTGTAACTTGCAATATACACAAAACGAAGCTTACTGTTTTACCAACTACAACAACCATTCAGACTTTAAATTTAAAAACAAAAAGTTGGCAACTTAATACATCCTTAGTCTAAGCTGATCATACCTAAACATGTCACAAAAATAACAACTACAGCACAACTCCAGCAGCTTCAATTTCGGCAGAAAAGAGGGGAATGCAACTGCTACTTGGCACCAAAAAACTAATTCAAAAAACAAACTAACTTAATTGAATTTTCCAGCAAATTATCAATGCTTCAACAGATTGTTAGTAGTTCAGTTCAACTTATTTTTATTCTACATTTTAGCATCTATTGGAATTGACATTCAATTCGAATTAAAAGAAAATTATATATTGGCTTTACCTATTTGTAGCTCATGCTAACTTTCCATGTATTCGAATTTTTTTTTTTTTTCTTTAATTTGCAGAGAAGAATCAGAATTTATTCGAGGCATTGTTAAGGAAATATCAAGTAAATTGGGTCCTACATTTTTAAATACAAATGGCAATCTGGTTGGAATGGAGTCACGCATGAAGCAAGTGGATCGGTTAGTAGGTGTAGGTTTGACTGATGTTCACATGTTAGGGATTTGTGGAATGGGTGGAATAGGTAAGACAACTCTTGCAAGATCTATTTTTGACAAGATCTCTTATTGATTTGATGGTAGTAGCTTTCTTGCCAATATTAGAGAAGTTTCTATGACACGAGGTCTGGTTGGTCTACAGCAACAACTTATTTCTGAAATCTTCACAGGAAGAAACGTAAACATATGGGATGCTCACATAGGATCTATATAGATAAGAAGAAGGTTACACCATAAAAGGGTTCTTGTCATACTTGACGATGTAGATCAATTACAACACTTACAAGCATTAGCTGGAATGCATGATTGGTTTGGTTTCGGAAGTAGAATCATCATTACTACTAGAGATAAACATTTACTTGTTAGACATGGCGTGGCTAATGTGCATATGGTTGATGGATTAAGTCATGAGGAAGCTCTTCAGCTCTTTTGCTAGAAAGCCTTTAGAAAAGGTCATTCTACTGATGGCTATTTAGAGCTCTCATTGCAAATGGTCAGTTATGCTGAAGGCCTTCCATTGGCCCTAGAAGTTCTGGGATCGTTCTTGTTTGGTAGAAGTAAAGCTGAATGGAAAGATGCATTGGATAGATTGAAAGAAGTTCCTGACGAAAGAATTTTTGAAATACTTAAAATAAGCTATGATGGACTACAAGAACTGGAGAAGAAAATATTTCTAGATGTTGCTTGTTTCTTTGAAGGAAGGGACAAAGATGAAGTAAGACAAATACTGGACAGTTGTGATTTTCACCCAGATATTGGAATTAGTGTTCTGATTGATAAATGTATCATCTCTCTGTCAAACAACATATTGCGTATGCATGACTTAATAAAATGTATGGGTAGGGAAATTGTTCGCCAAGAGGCTTCCACAAAGCCAGGCCGTCGTAGTAGGTTATGGCTCTCTAATGATGTTTATCGTGTATTGACAAAAAATGAGGTATGTGATTTTGAAGAAGCCATAAACTTAAAAGGTAGTATGTCAATTTAACATGTAATATATAGAAAATGTCAGATATAGTATTGAAGTTCATTATCTCCACCTGATCGCATCATTATGCACTTTCTTCATCAGGGGACAGAGGCTGTTGAAGGCATAATTCTGGACTTTCCTGCATATGAAGAGTTAAAATTGAATGTTAAATCCTTTTTTGTTAGTTTACCTGCAAGCATGTAAGCCTTTGCCGAGACCTTGAATATCTTTCCGATGAGTTACGTCTTCTGAATTGGCATGGCTACCTCTTAAGATCTTTGCCATCCAATTTTCAACCCAACAAACTTTTCGAACTTAACATGTGTTACAGCCACATTAAACAACTTTGGAAAGGAGTAAAGGTAACATTCTCAATTGCACATATACATCTCTGTTTCATTGTTTAAAATGAAAGTTAACTTTTCTTGTTTATTGAAATTGATCTTTTCTAATTCAGATTTTTTTTTTTTCAGCATTTGAGCCAGTTGAAAATAATTATCCTTAGTCACTCAACATACTTAACTAAGACCCCGGACTTCACTGGTGCCCCAAATCTTGAGAGACTGATTCTTGATGGTTGTGTGAGTTTATCTTTTCTTCACCCATCGGTTGGACTCCTTAAAGGGCTTATATTATTGAATTTGAAAGACTACAAACAGCTTAGGAGACTCAGAGCTAAAATTGAATGGGAATCCCTTGAGGTTCTTATCCTTTCTGGCTGTTCAAAACTAAATGATGTTCAAGAGATCATGGCAAATGCAAAGCATCTGTTGCAGCTTCTTTTAGATCGGACAGCCGTAAAAGAACTACCTTCCTCAATCCAACATCTAACTAGGCTTATAACATTAGATTTGACAGATTGCAGAAACCTTATTAGTCTTCCCGACAACATTTGTGATTTGAGGTCTCTTAAAGTTCTTAATATCAGTGGCTGCTCAAAAGTAGACAAAGTGCCAGAGGACTTGGGACATATGGCAAGTTTGGAGGATCTTGATTTTGGTGGGACTGCTATAAGCCGACCACCATCTTCTTTTGTGCTATTGAAGAACGTCAAACGGTTATCTTTTCATGGATGCAAAGGAGAACCACACAAATCATGGAGTTCACTCTCTAGCTTGTTCTCATTGTTCCCTAGAGCAAATCCAAACTCCATCGGCTTGAGGTTACCTTCTTCTTGGTCACATTTAAGCTCTTTAAGAGACTTGGATCTAGGTGATTGCAATATCCAGGAAGGTGCAATTCCTTCAGATATAGGCTTCTTACCATCATTAATAAAATTAAATCTTTGCAGGAATAATTTTGTTAGTTTACCTGCAAGCATCAGTCGACTCCCTCAGCTTGAAACTCTTATTATAGATTATTGCAATCGACTTCAAGCCTTGCCAGAGCTTCCTGCAAGTATATTTAAATTATTTGCTCAGAATTGCACATCCCTGGAAATAATATCAAGTCCATCAAATATATCTTCATCACTATCGCGAATGTTTTATTTAAATAATTGCTTCAAACTGGCTGGGAGTGAAGGAAGCAATAGTGTGACATTCTCATTTTTAAAAAATGTGCTCCATTTGCTACTAAAAGGACAACTTCAGGTATGCCTGTACTCTAATACCAAGTTTTCAAAATTAATAAGGAATTGTTGATTTTCTTAAAAAAAAAAAAGTACAAAATAAATGGTAGCTTAGTTGCAAATGTATATTATCATAGCTTGTGAAAATGCTTCATTTTTATTCTCAGGAACTTCCGTGTTTAATTACACAGCCTGAGCTCGAAATTGTTATTCCTGGATCTCAAGTTCCAGACTGGTTCATTTATCAGAGTAAAGGAGCTTCAATAAGAATATTCCCTCAAGTGCATCTCAATGTTGATACATGTAGGGGACTGGCACTTTGTGCTGCTTTTTCAGTCCATCCTAAAAAGGGTTCCCGTCCAGATGACAAAATGATAGAACTTTATTGTGTTTTGGAAATCGATAACTCACTTAGAAAAACCTATTCCCTGACATTGACTATAGATTCCTTGGCTAAGTCAGATCACCTCTGGTTGACATACTATTCAAGAGGTTATCTCTTCGACAAAATTCCGCAAGGATTTCATAGTCTCAGTGTGGTTTCTTTTCAATATGCAAACCAAGACTGTGTAACCTTGAAGGTTAAAGAACGTGGATTCCGTCCAGTATATAATTCTGATGTGGAAGAATTCATCAGAGCATCCAATAATCCTAGTACTAGTTCTGAGATTTTGGGTCACAATAGATTAGCAGTAACAAGTACGATCATCAAGCGAAGCCCTGATTGCTACTGCTCTTCTTCGAATCCAGTTTTTCATGCACACACTAAGCACATTGAAATAGATGTGCATTATGTCCGGGAGCTAGCTGCAGAGAAAAAGCTATGTGTTCAATATGTTGGTACAGAATATCAAGTTGCAGATATTCTGACGAAGGCACTTCCAAGTTCTAGGTTTCAAAAAATCCGAGCCAAGTTAAATGACGCAACCCGTCCCGAATTTCCTCATCCCGTACGATCCGGGCGCTCCCACAAGACTCGGATATCCGAGACGTGCCATGTAGAAAAACTGCGAAATATGTTTAAAGACATACTTTTCCTGAATAACATCATAGTAATTCTATTTCCAACACAAAAAAAAAAAAAAAAAAAGACATGCAGCATCTTTCGTTTTACAAAAGAAAAGAGTTAGGGAAACTTGTGGTATCAAGTTTTCCACTTATACTACACATTCCAAAATATGAAACAAAAGGAAATACATGAAGGAAAACATGAGTTCCTGAAACGAAAGCCCAAATTTTACAATGCGACATAAATATAAGACCCACATAAAAGATGTCAACGCGTGGCACAACCCTAAGCGGAGGCTCACTGCTCGGCACGATCTCCGGAAGGTCCTGGTGGGGGGAAAAACATTTAAAAAGGGGTGGGCTGAAATACTCAGTGAGTGGGGAAAAAGGAGGAGGTTTATAAAAGTTCTTAAAAAAAAAGAACAATGCTAACATACAACAATTTTCAAGCAAATCATGGCAACAATATAATTTTATGAATATGCAATAGAACAACCAGCCCGTTCTTGCATACAATATATAATTTATTTCTAATCATCCTGCACTCAGTAAACTGTACTCTGACTTACTTCCTTTAACTGTATCGGATTCTGTATAAAACCTCAACATTTATTATTAAAACTCTCACCATAACTAGTACCCACCCAGGGAAAATCATACACGGTGGGCGTCCCACACGCAGTGCAGCGAGGGACGTACCTGTCATACCCGGCAAGGTCTATCATCGCGCAGGCAGAGCCTCAAAACCTGTCATACCTGGCGGACCACTCAACGCCCAGGAAGAGCCAATAAAATCTGTCATACGCATGCGCAGACCAAAATGCGAACTGTCATACCCGACGGAATCCTGCATCGCTCGGGCAGAGCCAACAATCTGTATCTCTGGAGGATGGGTACTTCGTAGGGTGGTTTTAGCACCATAACAATCTCATAAATAATCTCAAGTAACATATAAGTCAAGAACACATTACATATGTGCTTATAAATCATGCATATACGACATAATATTCAAAAATCACATATAGGGGTTAAACTGCAATCTTCTAAACAAGTTTCAAAAACTGACAGTTCAGCCCTTTTTAATTGCTCACTTAGCTTCTACCTTCCCAAATTAAAAACGTCACAATCATGAAACCTTTACCAAAATTAGGAAGTTTATCAATACAATTATGAAACCCAGATTTCATTATCACCAAAAATAATAATTTAATCCCTAGAAAAATAAAGAGGTTAAGATTTATGGTAATCTCTCATCTTAATACAAACATACCCATTTAACAATTTGACAGCCAGCCTCAACACTTTGCATTATAAAAAAAATCTGCACTAATCCTCCTTTTAATTATGCATTTCCTCTCTTCCCCTTTTTTTTTTTAACAAGACAAGACAAATAATGGTAAAGACAAATGCATGTTTTTGAAAAATAAGGAAAGATGCATGTTTTTGACAAAATAAAGGAAAAAGCACATTTAAAACTCACTTACTGCACACGTCAACATCCCTTCTCTAACTACTCACTTTCTTCCTTCACCTAATTACCAACAATTACATTGATCTCTACCCAGATAAGGCTAACGTTTCCAAGCATTTGACAAGCAAAGCTTACCCAAAACTCAGCCCAGTTGACAACCTCTCACAATGCAGTCCAGCCGAGTGCATGCCACCAAAATATGCAGCCACCATCACAGTTTATTGAAAAACCAAATGCATGCAAAGTGCGATTAGCAAGCAAGTTCATTTCATTTTAAAAGAAACTCAAAACAACCACTCTGGAATCTGTCCCAAAACATGCAAAGAAAAATAAACCAAGCAAGCTTCACATTTAGCTCAAACCTCATCAAAATACAAAAATGACACACTAGAAATTAACATGCAAGCATAGATCTGAAATTTTTTTAAGGAAAGTTTTCGTTAAAACCACTCACTCTTGTAATCCTATAATTGGCTGCCTATTACAATGCTTGGATTTCGATCTCCACCGTTCAGAATGTAGAGCTGTGTTTCATGAACAACATATCCAAAAATCAGAACGATCGAACGGCAAATGAGCTCCAGATCACGATTTGATGATACGCTGTTCACAGACTTAAAAACTAATATATCCTCTCCCTTTCTCTTTGTTCTTATTATTTTTTTTCTTCTCTTCCTCTCTCACTCTATCTCTCGGCCAAACCCACTCTTTCTTCTCTTCTCTCCCTTTTTTTTTCTTTCTCCTTTCTCTCCTCTCTTCTTTCTTTCTTCTGCTCTCGTTTTCTTCTTCTTCATTTGGGCGAACTGCCCAGTTTCCTTCTCCTTTTAAACAAACACTCTTCTGAAATTATTTCTGCCCCCCAATTTCTCTAAATTTCAGTTTAACCCCGCCACATAAGCTTTCCCTCGCAAAAATGTCCAAATTTTTCCCTCTTGATACATGCAAACCCATCAGGATTTATTTCTTCGATTTCACCCCTTAATGCAGCTTTAAAAACTGACAGAAATACCCCTATCTTACCACAATACCAAAAATCAAATTAAAAAAAGAATTAATTAACTAAATACAATTCATGATCTAACTAAAATCAGGAATGGGGTTTTACATTAAAGGTCACTGCTGCAGTTGATACTGAATTAGATAACAGTTTGCTTACTAAAGATAAAAATTCTGTAAAGTCTCATTGCTCTTGGTAAGTCTCTGGAGTTGTTTGATAAAGTGTACTGTGTGAGAAGTAGTTCAGTTATGAAGTTGCAGGCAGACTATGCAAATGCAGTTCTGCAGCTGTGAAAAATGAAGTTTGTTTTTGTGTGTAAGAGTTCTCTGGTTGATGTGTACTGAGTGGGAAGTAGTTCAGTTATGAAGTTGCAGGCAGACTATGCAAATGCAGTTCTGCAGCTGTGAAAAAAAAAAAAAAAGAAGCTTTTTTTGTTTTTTTTTTTTTATGTGCAAGATCAGATTCTTTATTGATGTGCAGACCTGAAGTTGTGAAAATATAGCTATGAAAATGCAGTTATGAAGCTGTAACAATGCAGTTATGAAAATGCAGATAGCTGTGCAAATACAGTTCTGAAGCTGTAAAGTCTGCAGCTGTAAAATGACTGTTGATGTGTACTGTGTTGCTGGAATAAACAAGCAGATCTGAAGAAAACTGTTAACTTTCAACCGTGTGAGGAGTAGTCCAATTTGAGGGGAAATGTTAATCACTTGAGCTCAAACGAGCCACTGTATTTGACTAGGTTTGATGTTTTTTGTTGCTGAAGACTTGTTTGGTGTTTGTTGCAGGAAAAGTTTTGGTTGTTGCTGAAGAGTTGTGTATATTGCAGAAAAATTTGTTTGTTGTCTGATTGTTGCAGAAGAAAAAGTTTTGGTTGTTGCTGAAGAGTTGTGCGTGTTGCAGAAGAAGTTGGTTGTTGTCTGATTGATTGCTGAAGAATTTGTTAGGTTTTTCTTATGATTTGTTGAAGAGTTTTCTGGTATGTTTGGTGAAGTTTTTCTGTACAAGAAATAAGGTTTAGTTTACAGGGGAATGTTGTCGTAATATAGGAGGTTCAGCTTACGGGAAAATATTGATGTATACTGACACTACTATGTTCAGCTTAAGGGGAAATATTAGTATAGCAGAATGATATAGGGTGCACTTTGTAAGGCTGTAGAAGTTGATACATGGGGCTTTTTGTAAGAATTAGAAGTTGACATCAAAACACTACCGTTTTGATGTTATGACTTGATGTATAAAACAAGTCAGTTTACCTTTGTACTCGTTAGTTAGAAAACGAAGAGTAAAGTGATATCAGTTTTCCAGAATTTTTCTTCTCTCCTTATTTTCTCTTTTCCTTTCTTGATTCTTGGTTCTTGATTCAAAATCATTCACAAAAAGATTGAGGTGACACCCGTTGAACGCTTAAACCTCATGAATAAATGATCCTGGGAATTGAACTCTTCACTCCTGCTAGCCTTTTGGTAGGTTTGCCTTTTTCTCCAGCGTTGACTTGCTATGCCTTTTGTAAGTGCTTGTTCCGTATCA
Organism: Pistacia integerrima; assembly: GCA_026225825.1. Classification (NCBI taxonomy): domain Eukaryota; kingdom Viridiplantae; phylum Streptophyta; class Magnoliopsida; order Sapindales; family Anacardiaceae; genus Pistacia; species Pistacia integerrima. Next base: position 5,843,250 of record CM047745.1, on the reverse strand, counting down.
TTTCGTGTATTTGTTCTAGAAAATCAAATTATTCTTATATATTTAAGCTCACATTAAAATCATCTACAATATATCAATAAAAATATCAGAAAACTCAAAACTTTTTTTTTTTGTTTTGGGAAAATGGTCCTTGAGAACAGCGAAAACTGATGGTGTTCAGTTAAAAATTTGTTTTTCCTTTTTTTTTTTTCATTTTCTACTCTCCTAAAATGCTAATGCTTGTTCTGTTTATGCTTTAATTTTTTGTTCTCATGAAACAAAAAATACCATATCCTCTTTCAACACTTGGAATTGATAAAAATGTTCTCTGTGTTTGTAAAAAATCTTGCACTGGAGGCCAAAATCCCTCATTTTCTCTAACAATTCTCTTTTACAAAGTTTTCATCTTCCACAAATCTTCCACAAAATCTACGTCACAGAGTTGCAAAGGAGAATTGATCATTGATGAAAACATCACAAGCTCTTCTGGGACAATGAATTTGCAAATGTGGAACATAAAAAACACTGCAGATTCCATACTATTTTAGATTTCTTGAATCTGTGAGAGCCTGCATTCTTCATGGAACTTGATTTTTGCAAATGTTACTTGTATTTTCACGGCGTTTTTTTGGGTCTTCTTATCTGTGGCACTCCCAGGTAATTTTTAACTTCTTTTAATTGATGTTTTCTTACTTTCTTATGTTTCATTGTTTTCTAAGAATAGATTCTTCCAAACATACTTCTTGTTGATTGAAGTGGGGCAACTGCACGAAGAATCTAAAGTTAGAGAAGTGAATTTAGGAGGGTGATTGGTTTAAGGAAAGTTGGATGAAGCTCTCTCTTTTTCATGGCATTCCCAATGTGATATGCTTGTAAGTAAGCTTCTTGTTTGCAACATTCAAAACGAGAGACAGTTCTTCTATTTTGCACATTGTTTCTCAGTCAAATCTTTTATTGCCTTAATACACAATGCGGACTCCGACAACAATGGTGATTCACAAAAAGCATGAAATGTAAGATTAAAGACTAAATTTACAGATCATCATCATTATTCTGTAAAATGCAGAATAATTATTTACATATTTCTATTGGGGCCTGGTATAATTTCTGTTATTGTTGCTCACTTCCACAAAGGACTCAATTGACTAAATTCACTTTAAGATTTTTGGGTGTTTTTCTCAGACTTACAATTAAGGAAACCAATCCCTAATTATATAATCACTACCGAGGACCTCAAGTGATTGCTAAGATGGTTACCTCAAGTTACATCTACTTCCTAATTGAAGTGGATTATAACTGTCCATAACTAAGTGCCTCAGTTAATGAGCCACTTACATTCTCCCACTTAGTCCATTATATGTTATGTGATATAAAAGAGTGAATTGACTTTGATGTATGGCCATGCATTGAACTTTAGTTCACTCTTAATGGGCTCATCACATCCATGATAAAAGTACAGGTTATGAATTATGGCGGTAGATGTCTTATTACCAGAACACCCATTTCCATACATTATATGAATTGTTCGTTTTATGATGAGTGACAACCAGACTTTATAGAATAAAATTCAATAATTTGTTCTTGGGTCAACTTTATTGCCTTAAATACAATAGACATATGTCATTATCAAAACTATATGTATACACAAAATTAATAATAGAAAACTTCAATTGAAATCGTCAAGTTTACATTTGCAAAGTCATAGAAATAATTATTAACACAATGATTTATATAAACCCATATGGCTTACATGAGCCACAAACACCTTGGGTGGAAGACCTTTGTGAAATGATCAGAGATCATATCATTTGTGTCAATATGTTCAATCGATACATGACGATCTCGAACATCTTCTTTAACAATAAAATACTTTATTCTGATGTAACGACACCGACTTACTGAACATGTGTTGTTAGAGACAACTGTTGTATTATCACAAAATATTTTTATTAGTCTTTCTATTGATGAGACCACCTTTAAATCTGTGATAAACTGTCTCAACCATGATGCTTGAGAAACTACTTCATAACATGCTACTACTTCAACTTCCATTGTGGAAGAAGCCATCTTCAGCTATTTTACACTACGCCAAGAAACTCCTCCTCCAGCAAAGAGAAATATGAAGCCTAAAGTAGACTTTCTTGTGTCTTGACATCTAGCATAATCTGAATCTGAGTATCCAATTAACTCCAAGTCATTAACATGCTTATAGACAAGCATGTGATTTTTTGTCCCTTGAAGATATCTCAATACCTTTTTTATTGCTTTCCAGTGGGCCGAACTAGGATTTTGTTGGAACCTACCCACATATGAAATGTCAGGTCTTGTGCAAACTTGAGCATCATTTAGACTTCCTATTGCAGAAGCATAGGGAATATTCTTCATGGATTGACCTCTATATCAGTCTCGGACATTGTTCAAGACTAAGCTTGTCTCCTTTAACAATAGGTGCTACGCTTGATAAACAATATTTCATATTGAAACGCTCCAAAACCTTTTCAATATAGCCCTTTGAGACAATCCTAAGGTCTTTAATGACCTATCTCGATGAATCTCTATGTCTAAGACATAGAAGGCTTTACCCATATCCTTCATATCGAAGTTTTGAGCTAGAAATTGTTTTGTTTCATGTAGCAATCTAAGATCATTGCTAGCTAAGAGAATGTCATCCACATATAGTAAAAGTATGATAAAACTACCTCCTTGTATCTTGATGTAAATACATTGATCAACTCGATTTTCTATAAAGCCAAATGCTGAAATAGTTTTATCAAACTTTAAATACAAGCTTCTAGGCCATATATGGATCTCTTGAGTTTACAAACTAAATGATCTCCTTTGGCTGAAGTGAATCCTTTAGGTTGATCCATGTATACCTCCTCTTCTAACTTGCCATTTAGAAATGTCGTGTTGACATCCATTTGATGTAACTCAATACCATAATGAGCTACCAAAGCCAAAATTATTCACAAAGAATATTTTCTAGATACCTGAGAGAAGGTTTCATGATGATCGATTCCAACTCTCTGGTTATAACCTTTCACTACAAGTCAGACCTTGTATCTATCGATTCTATCTTGTGAGTCCCCTTTTTTTATAGACCCATTTATACCCCATAGTGGAAGCATTTTTAGGTAGATCAACAAGATCCCAAACCTAGTTCTTTGCCATAGATTCCATTTCATCTTTCATGGAATTATACCATGAAATGGAATCTTTACATTCCATTGCTTTTGAAAAAGATGTTGGATCTTTATTAATACCCACATCTATTTCTGATTCTTTGAAATATACTTGGTGATCTGAAGAGATTATTGACTTTCTAGTTCTTGAGGATCTCCTTAGACCTCGTTCCAAATTTTCATTTTCTTGAATTTGAACAACCGGTTTGACGAAAACTTGTTCTTGATGTGGTACTATATCGTAAATTTGTTTTCCACAAGTCACGGGTAAAAGAATTGCAAGTATGGGTCAGCAGGGGTGTTTTTGTTAATTTTTAAACTTTTTTCTAGGGGTATTTAATGAAATTAATAAACCTAAAGGGTCTAAAAGTAATTAAAAATATAGTAATATTTCTCAAATAATGTGTCAAACAATATTTGGGGAATAGGATTGGGAATATGGGTAGAAATAGGGAACCAAACGCACCCTAAATTTTTTACTTTTTTTCGTTTTTTGATGACTTCATCGGTTCGACCGATCGGTCGGACTGGTCTAACCGTGAAAACCAAAAATCAGGCCTCTAGCCGAGTTGACTCCTAGTCCGGTTTTCAAAACATTGATTGAAAAAATTAATGCCAGTGGAACCTATGGGCCCTAAGTTTGGCCCAAACCTTAGGATTTAAATATAATTTACTGATTAAATTGGACTTGTTCTATTCATTATCCTTGTACTTTTCAAATTGCAGCCAATCCCTATGTTATCTGAATTATCCAGCTACCTCTCCAACTAGTGCTTTTCTCTATTAAAACTAAAAATTTTTGTTTTGTTTTGACTTATTTTTAGGAATTTTTTTTTTTAATTTTTAGAAAAACTTATTTTTAAAGAAAATAGTCACAGTAGTGATCAAAAATCAGTCAAAAGTTAGTTTTAACGGTAAAAACGGACGACAGGGAGAAGTAGTTGGATATTTCGGATAACACAAGAACTAACTGTTAGTCAAAAACTATAGAGGTACTAGGTATAATTAGTTGAGCCGCTTTCTATAATACCTCCACGAACTTTACCATCACCACCTATGACACCTCCATTAACTTTACCGTTACCACTTTACTTTCTCATGAGCAATTAATTCTTGGAATTGAACCCTTCACTCCTACTGACCTTTCCTCTAGCTTTGACTTGCTATGGTTTCACCCCTAAATATTATATAGAGTAAGAGTCTATCTAACTGACCATTTCTGAAAATCTAGTGGTGGTTTCTTAAAGTAACTCTAATAACAAGTAGACCTGGCAAAACAGTTCAGACCTGCAGTCGACCCGTACCCAGGTTAAAAATATAGGGTATGGGTCTAATGCATTGGACTCATTTTTTCTGGACCAGTACCCGTACCCGGCCCGTATTGTAAACAGGTTAGATGGCTAAACCCATGAGTGCCCACGAGTACCCGTTTATTATTTAAAAAAAAATATATTGAAATCCCTAAATCCTAATCCTAAAAAAAATTTGGTATCAGTTCGACTCTCCTCCCTCTCGGCTCTCGTCCCAATTCCCACAGATGCAAAGCAACTCTCTTCTCTCACCATCACCATCTCCTCTCACTCACTGTCGCTATCTCCTCATTGAGCTCTCTCACATCGTCACACCATCATCGACTATCCTCCCTCCCACACAAACACAACTCTCCTCCCACACTGTCACACATCGTCATCATTGCCGTCAACATCTCCTCTCTCACACTATCATTGTCGTCATCGCCATCTCCACTCTTCATTACTTTTCATTTTGAGTTTATCACACCTCCACCATTGTAGATCGGTGAGTTTTTACCAAAGATTGTATTTTTATTCATTTTTGACATTTAGGTTTTGCTCATTCCGTCAATTGCTATTTGAGTTTTGCTATTACTTTAGAATCACATGCACACTTTTTTTACCCTTACATGAGCTTTTCATTCCAGTATACAACTGTTAGTGAGCCCTAAAAAGATTCAAAAGTCTTGACATCTATGTACCCAATTGTTGATGGTTTGTTCGAGGATATCACTCCTTCTCTCGATGGTCTGTCCGAGAAAGAGATAGGTGTTCTTGATGATTGGGAGAAGAAGTTCAAAGCTAAGTACCCAGTTGTTGGTCGTGTTGCTTCTTAAAGTTTAGGCCTTTGCCTTATTAAAATTATTATGGGCAAGCATAAGCATATAAATCATTGTGTGTTTCTATTTATGGGGATTTTATGTGCTAGAATGTCTAAATTTATTTAAAAGATGTTAACTTTGTACTAAAGTTATGTGGGTGTTGGGTGGGAAGGATTGTGTATGATCCAAACTTGCTAGTATAGCAAACAAATGGATTAATAAAAGGAGTAGCGGTTGTGTGAATTTGGCTTTATTGTTCTTTTTATTTTGTTTGGTTTGCAGTTGTATGTTCTGGCCATAGTTTGCCCAATTTGTTTGTAGGATGATTCATTTAATTCTTGCAATGAATTACGGATCCTTGTTGGTCTCTTTGGTTTACTAAGATGATTCTGATTCTTAGTATTGGTAGGAACTGTTGTTGGGATTCATGCATTTTTGGACATGGAAAAGGTGTAGAAATAATGGACAAGATGATGGATGCAAGGTAGAACACAAACATAACACATAACCCCAAAAAAAAAAAAAAAAAAAAAAATTCAAGGTAAGGATGGAATATTACCTACTCCTTTTGCTATTCAACACAAGAATCTTCTTTCTTGGAGTCTTAGTTCCTCAAGTGAACTTGAAGAACCTCAAAGTGTTATCCACACAAGTCAAGGAAAAGAGAGCCAAGCGAGTGAGAGAGAAAATGAGAGAGTGATTTTTGTTTCAATTCTTTCAAATCTATGAAAATGATATAACACTTGGTTTATATACCATGGACGAAAAGTGTAATTTTAAATTGTCTTGAGAAGTCCTCAAACAATTTAAAATTAATCTTGGAAAAGAGCATATATGTCAAGTCCTTGGTTTTATGGTTAATTCATAATTAGCCCAAATTTTAATCCCATTAAATATTCTAACTATTTAGAATAAAATCAATGCACTTTTGTCCCCATTATTGAATCCGATTCAATAATAATATTTAATAAATCCTTATTACCCTTGGTTAGTGCTAGCTATCCATGGATAATCATTTCTCACCAATACAGTAATTCAGATGCAACTTTTTATGTCCAAACGTCATTAATCTGATTAATGATATGTATTACACTCTCTCATTGAGCTTGGTTTTATGTGTGACCATTTTGGGTCGTGGGCACAGTATCGGATTTTGATATGTTTTATTATAATTCTTTATAATCGAAACTCTCACTGATTATGGTAGACATCTAGCAATGTTCCATAACCCCTAAACCACAATGAAGTGTAAACTCCAATGAACCTATTCTGATCATATGTATCGTGTAGTCAAATTCCTCCATTATCTAATCCCAATTAAGAATGGTTCATGGTATGTCAAGACCTTTAACTTAATATTTAATCGAATTGTCAATCGATACAATGGAACTCGTCAATATGAAACTACTTTTCATCTAACATTCATTATACTCTAGCCAGAGATTTCCCTTTTTCAATGTTTATTGACATTAGTCTGGGAACTCGAGATTGGACTATTTTGAGTTAACGGATCCCATCTTAACCATCACTTGTCCTCGCACATGAATAACATATGACCAAACCGGCTTATTACACAAGACATGACTAGTCTCGTGCTTATACCCCATATGAACCATATGCATCATATGTTGAATCCAACCGTGATGTTTCAGGTCTAAGGATCAGTGGTACACTAGCACGATCCTATGATGCATCATTGACCACATCCATGTGATTCATCATAATCGGTCGTATTCGATAAACAGTTCACTAACCATTTATCTAGCTAATGCCTTAGTGACATACCTCTTATAACCACCCACACTAATACCATCACATGATATTCAATGGAGACATATAACATGCCTACTATGCAATGTTATTGCCCAATTAACATTACTTGCGTAGGGAATTCTTTGATGATTTGATCCTCTGAAGATCCATGTCATCCGAACATTTCACATGCAATATATAATATAATATAATATAAATGAAGCAGAAAATCAACATGTGAAATAAAAACACTTTCTTTTATTCATAATACATTTACCAGATATAATGTCCTGAAACCGACAACACGATGGTTCCTAGGGCATACACTAACAAAACTCCCACTTGCACTAGAGCCAATTGCTCTGGTATCTAATACCCATCTTCTTAAGATGATAGTCCAACTGCTTATGTGTCATTGCTTTAGTGAGTGGATCAGCTACATTCTCTGCTGAAGGCGTTTTCTGCACCAAAATTTCTCCAGCTCCATCGAATTATCTCAAAATGTGATATTTACACTGAATATGTTTTGACTTCTAGTGCGCTATTTGCTCTTTTGCATGTGCAATAGCACCAGTATTGTCACAGTACAAGGTTATCAGAAAAACCATGTTTGGAACCACACCAAGTTCAGTCATGAACTTGCGTATCCAGCAGCTTCCTTTGCTGCTTTTGAAGCAGTAATGTATTCAGCTTTAGTAGTGAAATCAGCAATAGTTGACTGTTTAGAACTCCTCTAACTGACTGCTCCTCTATTACATATGAAAATGAACCCAGATGTAGACTTTCTATCATCCACATCTGAGTGAAAATCAGAATCAAATTATCCTTCAATTTTCAACTCTAAACCTCCATAACTTAGTATTAGGTTCTTAGTTCTTCTTAAGCATTTAAGGATCGTCTTAACAACTGATCAGTTTTTTTCCCCCGGGTAAGACTGATATCTGCTTGTAACACTCACACATATGTAATATCAGGCCTAATACATAGCATAGCGTACATGAGACTACCTATGGCTGAAGCATATGGTATCCCATGCATCCACTCACACTCCTGATCAGTCTTTGGACTTATATCTTTTGAAAGATGAATTCTATGACTGCAAGGCAAAATTCCCCTTTTGGAGTCTCGCATGCCAAACCGTTTCAGTATCTTTTCTATGTACATCTTATGGGATAAGCCTATTAATCCTTTTGTTCTATCTCTATAGATACGAATTCTTAGGATGTAGGTCGCTTCTCCCAAGTCTTTCATGGAGAAAGTTTCGGATAACCACAACTTAACTTTAGTCATCATCCCAATGTCATTTCCCATTAGTAGTATGTCATCTACATATAGTAAGAGAAATAAGATTGCATGATGCTTTGTCCATTTATAAACACAGGGTTCATCCGGATTTTTTATAAAACCAAACATTTTGATTATTTCATTAAATCGGATGTTCCAACTTCTTGAAGCTTGTTTTAACCTGTAAGTGGATTTATGCTACTTACACACTTTATTTCTTTCAGAACCGAATACAAAACCTACAAGTTGTTGCATGTAGATATTTTCCTAAATAAATCCATTGAGAATGCTGTTTTGACATCCATCTGCCATGCATATCTCATAATTATGGTGTGCAGCTATGGCTAGCATAATTCTGATTGATTTAAGCTGAGAAAGTTTCCTCATAATCTAACCCTTGTTTTTTAGTATAACCTTTCACAAGTAGTCTTGCTTTGTAGGTCTCTACCTTTCCATCTTTGCCAATCTTTCTCTTGAAGATCCATTTACATCCAATAAGAACTATTCCTTCTAGAGGATCAAGGAGAGTCCATACTTGATTAGCATGCATGGATTCTATCTCAAAATTCATAATTCTAGCCATTTTCCAAAATCAATATCTAATATTGCTTCTTCATAACTTCTAGGATCATCCCCATGACTAACTTGTCCAATCATGATAGATTCAAAAATCTCTTCATGAAGTAACCCATATCTTTCTGGACGTCGACATACTCCAGATGATTTACAAACCAAAACCATTTTAGGTATTAAGGTTTCCTGAGAGGGACCACCGAATTGAGTATTTTTGGTATGAGGCTCCATAGACTCTTCCTGGAGCACAATTTTTCTTCCCGCTCCACGTTCTTCTAAGAACTCTTTCTCAAGAAAGTGTACATTCCTACTGATCAAACCGACATTTCTCAGATCTAACATCCAACTTATATGTCTTGACAATCTTGACATAAGTTGGACAATCCCAAATTCTCATATATTTAAGACTAGGACTTTTACCATACCAGATCTCATATGGTGTCTTCTCGATAGATTTAGATGGTGCCCTATTCAAAATATTCGCAGCGGTTTCCAGGGCAAATCCCTATAATGATGTTGGCAAGTCCATGAAACTTACCATCGATCATACCATATCCAATAAAGTATGGTTCCTCCTTTCAAAAACGCCGTTATGTTGTGGCGTATCCAGAGGAGTCAACTGGGATATTATACCATTCTCCTTTACAAAATCTTGAAATTCTATACTTAAGTATTCACCGCCACGATTTGATCGTAAAGTCTTAATACTCTTTTCAGTCTGTTTCTCTACTTCATTCTTAAACTCTTTGAACTTTTCGAAGGATTCAGATTTTTATTTCATCAAATACAAATACCCGTACCTAGAATAATCATCGGTAAAGGTAACGAAGTATTGAAAACCTCCTCGAGCCATTTCATTAAATGATTTACATACATCTGAATGTACAACCTCTAATAATTGTTTGGATCTTTCCCCTTTACCCTTAAAGGATGAGTTGGACATTTTTCCTTGAAGACAGGATTTACAAGTTGGATAGGGTTTTGAACCCAATGGGCTTAAAAGCCTATTTGCTTCTAACTTGATTATCCTTTTATCTCCTATATGACCTAATCGATGATGCCAAAATAATTTTGGATTAATTTCATTTCAAGATCTCTTATTTTTAATGGTATTAATTATGTCATAATCATTCATTACCAAAACATACAAACCATTTGTATTAATTGCTTTGCCAACTAATTCATTTCCAAAATAAATTAGACATTCATTTCCATTAAACTGTATTTTATAACCAGATTTACATAAAACAGAAATATAAATGAGATTTCTAGTTGCTTTGCCAAAATACAAAGTTCTATACAACTACAAAATGTGTTTTGATGGCAATGTCAAATGGCAAGTCCCCACTACCTCGGCCGCAACTTTTGCTCCATTTGCCATCTTCAAAATGACTTCACCTTTTAACAGTGTAGAACTATTCTGCAGTGCCTGCAATGAAACACAAATATGAGATGTAGCAGCTAAATCTAATATTCGGGAATGATCATTATAACTAACATTTAATTCAAATTCTATAACATAAGAATGAAACATACCCACTGGAGCTTTCCTCAAGCTCTTCGGATAAAGAGGACAATTCCTCTTCCAATGTTTATCTTTCTTGCAATGGAAACACTGGCCTTTATCATTGACCTTTTCTTTGCCCTTCTTAGTCTTAGAAGAATCCTTCTTAAAAGGTTTTTTATGTGGTCCAACTTTTGGACCTTTCTTTTGGTTCCATTGTTTCTTCTTAGTCTTACTAGAAGAAGATGCAAAAACATCCTCTTGCCTCTTTTACTTTATTCTCTGCCTATAGAACTGTTGAATCTCATTTGATAGTTCTGCCAGAGTGCGCTCAATCCTATTGAGATTATAATTTGTGATGAAGGGCTTGAAACTTGGTGGAAGAGATTGCATAATCAAATTCACCTCTAGATTGTGTGGCATCATGGTTGCTTGCCGAATGCTCCAAATTAATAACCTTACTAACCTAACTACTAAATTGCATATAGGGTGAGCAAAGGTCAATCCCATGGGGAATGATTCGATTAAATCCTATATTCTACCCAATAACCACAACGAAAACAATAGAAAAATAAAATAAAATAAAATACTAGACAGTAAACATGACAACAAAATAATGAAAGGAGTTGTAGACAATAAAATCTAAAGTGAAACGAATAAATCTCCAATGATAGAAAAAATCAGATTAAAAACAACCAGTTCTCGGTTCAAGATCCACCTAAACATGCATTAGACCTGATCTAAATGTAACATTATCTTGTTAATATGGAATTATTGACCCTAGGAAACAACAAGCTCTATTACCCAAATTTTCCCTTAATTGTCACTTCTGAAATAAGCTCTTCAATTAGATCCTAACCTTTGAACAACCTAGAATAAGTTTTCTAAGTTTAATTCAATGGCAGCCTTAAGAATTAGGAAAATAGATCAATCCAAGCAACAATCACGCAAGATCAGATTATTTAACTTAGGTTATGTTATTCAAGGTGACAGATTGAGAACTTGTCTGTTATCATCTATCATCATGTGTTACTCATTGAATAGAAAGAGGACAATTACGTATCACAATTCCTAATTCTAATAGATAAAATTCTGATTAAACAATTTAGCAGGCTATTACTAAATCACCCAAACAAAAATCATAAACAATTAAAACAGAATAACATAAACAATTCCAATAAGAATGAGATTAAGAACAATGTTATAAAGTTAAGTTATACCAATGACATGAATTCAGGCTTTAAAATCCCCTTGAACTAAAGAAGAAAGATCAGCCGCACATATTGACGTAGAAAGTAAAAAACTAAAAAAAAAATCCACTACCTCTCCCCCACCCCCAACCCCCTCCCTATTTAACCTAACAACTCATAAATAATTAACGTCTTTTTCCTCAATTCTGCCCTAGGAAAAACGAAAATTACTTTGCTATACCTTTCCTAAACGATAGACTTCCAAAACTATCAATTCCTTATTAGATATGGAAAACAGAATTCGTAGTCCAGATTGCACTAGGATACTCACAATGTAAAAGAACTTTTCTGGGCTTGGTCACTTCATAAAATTTGTAGTCCTAGATGTGTAGATGAATTTGGCCTTTTGAATCACCTGCTTTTGATATCTAAAGCTCCAGTTAGGCCCATTCGAAAACTCAATACTCAGCCAGGAAATCCTTCCGCGAATAGGATTCTAGGTCTGGTTTTGCAACAACTAATGAAGGCACAAAAGAACTCGGATTCTCGCCCATAATACCTTCCTGGAAGGCTTGATTCGTCTACTTTACTTTTTCTGAAGAACACTTTTGCAATCAAGAAATCTGACTCAATGAAAAACCTGAAAAACGCTGCACTTGTCAAAATAACAAAAAATCTGGAATTTCCTAATCTTTTCTCAATTATTTCATAAAGTCTATCCAAATATGCCAAACTTACAAAATAAACTCTAATCAACTCAATTAGGCATAAAACATAACAAAAAAAGGTAATATGGAAGGACTAAAAAAATATATAAATTACACTCTTATCACATCACAATTTCAAGTGTACGCAATTGCCCTATAATATTACTTATTTTCATAAAATGATCGTCTAGGGCAAGTCTCTCCCTAAGCCTTATTTTCACTACTGAGTTCTCACCATAAAACTCTTGTAAATGGATCATTATCTCATTCGCACTTTCCATCTTTTCATGCTCAACCTTGAGCTCAACATTCATATGCGCTAGCATGTAGGTTCGAGCTCGTAAGTCATCCTCCTGCCACTTATCGTAAACTTCATTTTCTTGTGGTGTGGCATCAGGAGGCAAAGAAAGTGGAAGGGGTGCTTCCAAGACATACCTAGCTTTTTCGGAATTGAGAATAATTCTCAATTTCGTTAACCAATTATTAAAACTAGCTCCGATTAGCTTGTTGTCATCGAGAATCCTCAAAAGCAGGTTATTGCTCATTTTCACTAACTAGAGATCACAAAATACCGAAAGAGATTGCAAGGAAAAATATAAGTTTTATTAGTGTATTATAAATTTAAACCATTTAATGCTAATCTTATTAGCTCCCACTATTTTATTCAAATCCTGGACTCCTCTAAATGACGATTTGGAAATTTCGTTGGAATAAATTCCTAATGGGGAATCAAATTCTTATTAAATTTAATGAAACCTCACATAATAGAAATCTTGGCCAATTAAATTTAACAACTAGGAAACTATTTCCTTTTATATTACTATATAAGGTATGATTCATTCCTTGCCTCTAGTTTTGGGTACCTCACATAATAGAAATCTTGGTACCCGAGCCTAGTTAAATACAACCCATTATGCTTTCTTAAAATAGAATTCTCATCATACCATCACATAATAGAAATCTTGGGTATTATGAAAATTTCTATTCAAGAACTAAGACAATTAATTCCATGTCATAAAACTAGCATCCCTAACATAATAGAATTCTTGGGATCTCTAATTTTATGTCAAAGAATTAATTGGCCCATAATGGAAGGCTTAGATCTAATATTGTTTGTTAGGGAGATTATTAGGTTTAACCTTTGATTAAAAAATATTTTACATTTATCACATACATTAATTCAAATGCATCCATATAAATATAAAACATGGTGGGATGATCATGTGGATTTTTGAAAATACATCCTAATTAGATAAACTATTCACCTAATTCTATTACTCCTTGCAGATCTTCATCTGGTGATTGATTGGATCTCCATTCTCCGTCCGGTCGTACGATTACATAAACCAATTTAGGACACATAGGCTTGAATAACAAACTAATAATAAAATTAATTATTATTACAAGCCATTGAAAGAATATTACATACCCAAATATCAAATATTTTTGGGAAAAATAAATATAAACCCATGATCATCCCGTAATTAATATTCATCCATCACATTAATAAATATTACTTCAATCAAGGGCATATAAATAAATATTTATGCAAGTTGCAATATTTATAAATAAAGGACTTCATATGTAACATCTCAAACATGCATTCAAAGTACATTATGCATCCATATAATGTTTGGCTGAATTCATCCTTTTCATAGTCATCAAATTTTGTATCAAACATGCTCACATTACACATGCATGTATCATATGAATGAGATATATTCATATCTAACAAAAATGCATCAAGATGCAATAAATCAAACAAGCATGTTACATATGACTTCAACAATAAGAAATTTTGTATTCTAAATATCAAAATTTCATAGAAGCATGTTAATAAGCATGAATATCACATATCCATCATCATTTGTATTCAAAATACACAGTAACTTCAACATGCATCCAAAATAAAAACATATTATGTCCAAACCAAGCCATTTTTCACCAAAAATGCTACATGCATGCATGAATTTAAACAAGCTCTGATTCTATTGTTGGGATTCATGCATTTTGGACATGGAAAAGGTGTAGAAATAATGGACAAGATGATGGATGCAAGGTAGAACACAAACATAACTCATAAGCCCAAAAAAATTCAAGGTAAGGATGGAATATTACCTACTTCTTTTGCTATTCAACACTTGAATCTTCTTTCTTGGAGTCTTAGTTTCTCAAGTGAACCTGAAGAACCTCAAAATGTGATCCACACAAGTCAAGGAAACGAGAGCCGAAAGAGTGAGAGAGTGATTTTTGTTTCAATTCTTTCAAATCTATGGAAATGATATAACACTTGGTTTATATACCATGGGCACAAAGTGTAATTTTAAATTGTCTTGGGAAGTTCTCAAACAATTTAAAATTAATCTTGGAAAAGAGCATTTATGTCAAGTCCTTGGTTTTATGGTTAATTCATAATTAGCCCAAATTTTAATCCCATTAAATATTCTAAATCTTTAGAATAAAACCAGTGCACTTTTGTCCCCATTATTGAATCCGATTCAATAATAATATTTAATAAATCCTTATTACCCTTGGTTAGTGCTAGCTATCCATGGATAATCATTTCTCATTAATACATTAATTCAGATGCAACTGTTTACGTCTGAACATCATTAATCTGATTAATGATATGTATTACTCTCTCTCTCTATGAGCTTGGTTTTATGTGTGACCATTTTGGGCCGTAGACGCAATATCGGATTTTGATATGTTTTGTTATAACTCTTTATAATCGAAACTCCTACTGATTATGGTAGACACCTAGCAATGTTCCATAACCCCTAAACCACAATGAAGTGTAAACTCTAATGAACCTATATTGATCATACATACCGTGTAGTCAAATCCCTCCGTTATCTAATCCCGACTAAGAATGGTTCATTATGTCAAAACCTTTAACTTAATCTTTAATCGAATTGTCAATCTATACAATGGAACTCGTCAGCATGAAACTACTTTTCATCTAACATTCATTATACTCTGGCCAGAATTTCCCTTTTCCAATGTTTATTAACATTCGTCTGGGAACTCGAGATTAGACTATTTTGAGTTAACAGATGCCATCTTGACCATCACTTGTCCTCGCACATGAATAACTGAATCTCCAATCTTCCCACTTTCTCAACAAAAACATAAATGAAAGTCTAAGAAAACTCTAAAACAAGGCAAAAACGTCTGGCCTTTACAAAAATGGCCAAGTGTTCCTTTTATACATCACCCCAAAAACCTAAAACTTTCCTAAAAATGAAACTGTGCGTTTTGAAGAAATCTGAAATACACAGACTTTGCCGTGGCGAAGAAAGACTTTCACCGCAACGACGAGGTAAGTAGGGATCCCGTTGTTAACTTCCTTCGCCGCGGCAAAGAACAGAGCTTCGCCGTGGCGAACCTTCATGAGCAATTTTGAATTTACAGAACTACCCTCAGCTTATTTCTTTGCTTGAATCTTCAATCTCCGTTGCTTTCCCATGGGAACAAGCTTCATAGTGCTTCCATCTGCTTCAGAACTATTCCAAATTCCGAGATCCGCTCACTTTTGGGTACAGAAACTCCAATTCGCTCATTATTTACTCAAAATGTTCATTTTGGCCTGAAACACAAAATGTAGAGAATTAAGTATCAATTCGAGCAAAAACGAACTAAGAAGTATTTAAAATCCTGTCAAAAAGCCTAATAAAGACAGTATAATTCTCAGATTATCAATAACATATGACCAAATCGGCTTATTACATAAGACATGACTAGTCTCGTGCTTATACACCATATGAACCATATGTATCCTATGTTAAATTCAACCATGATGTTTCAAGTCTAAGGATCAGTGGTACACTAGCACGATCCTACGATGCATCATTGACCACATCCATGTGATTCATCGTAATCGGTCGTATTCGATAAATAGTTCACTAACTGTTTATCCATGTTAATGCCTTAGTGACATACCTCTTATAATCACCCACACTAATACCATCACATGATATTCAATGGAGACATTCAACATGTCTACTATGCAATATTATTGCCCAATTAACATTACTTGTGTAGGGAATTCTTTGATGATTTGATCTTCTGAAGATCCGTGTCATCAAGACATTTTACATGCAATATTAAATATAATATAATATAAATGAAGCAGAAAATCAACATGTGAAATAAGAATACTTTTTTTTATTCGTAATACATTTACAAGATATAATGTCCTGAAACCGACAACACCATGGTTCCTAGGGCATGCACTAACAACTATGTGGATGCATGAATGAATAAAAATAATGGATGATGGACTGGGTTTGGGATTTTTGTGCACTTTCAAAAGTTATTCCCAGGGTGAATGCTTATGTCTATTTATCTGAAGCTTGATTCTGCTAATCTCTTGAGAGGAGCTTTAGTTTCTAAGATGTGTCGTTTTGTTGACTTCATGTGTATAAAAAAATTAAAAACTATTTGGGATGAAACTACAAAAATTAAAACCTGGAGAGGGAAAAAAGGGCACCCGCGAGTCTACCCATACCCGTATAAGGTAGAGTATGGGTCTAATATTTTGGACCCGTATATCTCGACTTGTATTAGGCATGTACCCATGATGACCCGACCCCAACCCGGCCCACCCGCCTATTTTGCCAGGTCTAGTAACAAGTAGAGATGGGCGTTTGCCCTGACCTTGTGGGGATCAGTCCCGACCCGACCCGAATAGGTTGGGGAATCCCCGAAAAATATGGGGATAGGGCCGAGGATAGTCTTTAGTAAAATCCCTGCATCCGAGGATGGGCTGGGGAAGGGGATAGTGCAATCCTCCACCCGGCCCCATGAAGCCCCACTCGCCTCGCTTTTTTGAAAATTTTGTTTTTTTTTTTTTTTTTTTGGTTTCCTTTACAAGATTTTATATAAAGTTAGAGTTTAAATCATGATTTTAAGTAATGTATCTAAATTTATGATATTTACTTTTATAATATTTTCTAATGTTTGTATTAAATTTATAGAAAAATAATTTAAACGAGGGAGTCTAATAATTAAATATATGTATTATTACTTTGTGAATTTCACAAAATAATAATACATGGGACATGGCCCAAAAATAAATTTAATTAGATTATTACAATTTACAAACCAATATAAGAATATCTACAATTGCTTAACGACTTACAAATTACACAAATTCAATTATCTTTGTAATTAATTAATTGATCAATTAAATATGATGTTAAACTTAATCAAATAATAGGATTTGTCCCTTTCACAAGTGGACTAATTTTATTAGTTGTAGTGGAGATAGTGCTTTATAAATTAATTCATAAATTTACCTAGTAAATTATGTTAAAAATGAATTTAGTTATGTTAATTTTATGAAAAATTAATTCATTAACATAGCTAACTAAACCTAAGCCTCCATACAATTGAATAATTCAGCAATTTACCTAATAAATTATGTTAAGATTGAATATAACTAATCAATGTGCTAGTTTTTCACAATTCAAATAATTAAATATTATTGTTACAGAAAGTTTTGATTTACACGGGGCAAAAATCCCCATTCAAGGGATAAATCCCCAAGGGAAGAAATTCCCCGTGAAGCCTCATTCATCGGGACGGGAATGGGAGGGATTTTGTCCCCACGAGCTGGGGATGGTCATGAAAAAAATCCCCACCTGTGGAGACGGTCATGGGACAGGGTAACGGGGACGGGGATGGGGACGGGGCATCGAGTTCCCGGCCTGGCTTGCGCCTATCCTTACTAACCAGGAATATAAATGTATAATTCTGAAACATATGTGGTTCACATGTAATTTTAAAAGGTCAGATGTGACGCATTGCCACCTGCGACATTTTACCCACTCTTTTATGTTTAAATACTACTTTTTAAATTTTTTCGCTTTACTTTCGGGAGAACGACTTATACATACCCAATGTTTGCCGAAACGACAAGTTGATACCCAAAAGATTTTGAAACGACAAATGGATACCTTACGTCATGTTCAGTTAGTGATTTTCGTTTGATAATAGTGAAAAGACTAAAATACCCTTAAAAGTTTAATTTTTAGTTTTTTATAAATTTAAAAATTTCTAAAAACCCCCTAAGTTTGCTAATTTGACTAAATACCCCAATATATAAAAATTTTATAAAATAACAAAAACACCCCCACCACCCACAGTGCCAGATTCCGGCGGCCACCGCCGGAATCTGGCCGGAAAATTGTGTTACGACACAGACCCATCGGATCTTGTCGTAACACACCGATGTGGCCTTTTTCGGCGAGATCTACGTCTGGCCTTTTTCGTCCTCGGACATCGATCTGGCCGGAAAATGCCGGATCGGCGTGTTACGACACTGATCCGATGGGTCGTGTCGTCCACCACAATTTTTCCGGCAAGTTCGGTCTCGGACGGCCAGATCGTCGAGATCTAGCATTTTCCGGCCCGGATCGCCACGAATCTTGCTTAGGAAAATGAAAGATCTGCGCTACGACACACGATCCGATGGGTCTATGTCGTAACGCATTTTCTGCCGGTCAGATTCGGCGGTGGTGGCCGGAATCGCACTTTGTGGGTGGCGGGGGTGTATTTGTTATTTTATAAACTTTTTATATATTGGGGTATTTAGTCAAATTAGCAAACCTGGGGTTTTTTAGAAATTTTTAAATTTATAAAAAACTAAAATATTAAACTTTTAAGGGTATTTTAGTCTTTTCACTATTATCAAATAAAAATCACTAACTGAACATGACGGAAAGTATCTATTTGTCGTTTCAAAATCTTTTCGGTACCAACTTGTCGTTTCGACAAACCTTGTGTATGCGCCCTTTACTTTCTCATGATCTCATATTTCTCTGGTCATGGAGTGTGGCACTTCCCTTTCCATTTCTTGATTTGAACAAACTGATTTCGCCATTTTTTCTTCACCAGTTTCCAAATTCAACAAACAGAGGTTCTTCAAGTCGCCAGAAAGAGTATGTTTTTATTAATTTTATTTTTGTAATTAATCTGTTTTCTTCAGCAGTTTGTGCTTTGTTTGTGTCATAAGATTTATATTCGAGAATTAATTACCTAATGCTCTATAAAATCCAACATTTTTACACTAAACTCATTCTAGCCGGAATTGTTTTTTTTTCAAAAAGTTGACCGGAGCTGTAGCCCAGGTCAATCTGTATCTAGTTTCGCCGTTGGTTGAAGAGAAAATAATTTAGCCTAACAATTTAGAATGCAGGGTACTTTATAAAATTTCCCGTTAGCAAATTGTTGATCGAGAACAACGACGTTTTGTATGCTCTGTTGTTTTTTTTTTCACCCGCTTACTAAAGAATAAATAGATAAATAAATAAATAACCAAATATTACTCCTAGTTATAATATATGTATGTTCATTTATTAGCATAATGGTTCACAGCTCAGCAGCTTATATATGTTAGTAGATTTCGACTGTAACATACTGTTTTGCATATAATGTTTCTTGCGAAAGACGTAAAGAAAAATCATAGTTGGTCTCTCATGCGGACGTAATCTTGTTAGATGGCAAGGTAAACGGTTTACAGTGTTGGTAAACACTAAATACAGAAATTTAATCAAAATTTCTCATATTGAAAACTGTAAATTTTTGTTTTTAGAATTTATTATTTGGATTTTAAAACAATGTGGAAGTCCGCAACTGAGACTTTTTGGGTAGAATGAATGCATTCTTGATAACTCAAGTTATGAACAATTAAAGAATCTATATTTTGATACTATAAATCAAAGGGTCCAAAACTGGAAGCAAGGATACAAGACTCTCTTCGGAGTAGTGGTCCTAATAGGCTTAATTTGAAGATGGGGTGATAATTAAAATAAAACAGTTAGGGAAAACCAGAAAAGTTATGGTGGTTAAATGTAACTTCTTCTTTGAAAAAGAAAACATTTAATCTTCAATGTGTACTCCTTTTCCATATTTATGATTTAAGGTTAGCTTAATGCTTATAATTCTTGCCTCTTTTCCTGGGGTCCATGAAGAATTGTTTGATCATTTATATTCTTCAGGTGTAGTTTATTTATCTGCAATACCCTGGCACAAGCAAGTTGGCAGTGGCTTCCACAAGTATGCATAGTGAAATACCATCAAACCTGCCATCTAATTCTACCTTGCCTGAAAGGAAATATGATGTCTTCTTGAGTTTCAGCAGAAAAGACACGCGCAAAAACTTCACTGGTCATTTATATTCTGCATTGGATCAGAAAGGAATATTTACCTTTAAAGATAACCATAGACTTGAAAAGGGAAAGGTAATATCATTGGAACTCTTTAAAGCAATTGAAGAATCAAGGTTTGCACTCGTTGTTTTTTCAGAAAACTATGCATTTTCAACATGGTGCCGGGATGAACTTGCGAAGATTTTGGAATGCATGAAAGTGATGGGCCAGATAGTTCTGCCAGTTTTCTACAATGTCAGTCCATCCGAGGTCAGAAATCAGACAGGAAGCTTTGAGAGAGCTTTTGCAGAACATGAACAAAATTTTAGGGAAGATGTGGAAATGGTGCAAAGGTGGAGGGTTGCCATGACCGAGATTGCCAATCTCTCTGGATGGTCTTTGCAGAACAGGTAACACTAACAGTTATCTTTCCAATCTGTTTTCTTTTACATTTCTATCTGAATTCACAAATACTCATATTGAGATAAATTAATACTGAGAATTATCCTTGCGGAATGTATACTTAAGTTCAAATAGCAAGTGGTATAATCTATTACTAATTAACAGTATGCAGCATTACACATTATAGGTGGTATGAAGTTCAACACTTAATATAGTGTATATGCCTGAGGCAGATCCAAGATTAAAATTTAAGGGGGATGAAAATTAGTTTATGGAATGTTGTTGGCCATCTAAGATATGCTCTGTATTATGTTACAACTTGAAAATTCGTTTCAAAATAAATAGCCAGTGCAGAGATCTTTTTATCACTGTTCTGATGGCTCGAAGAAAAGCTTCTCAAACTAACAAAAATTCGTTACTTGGATTGTTAGTAGTTCATTTCAACTTATTTTGATTCAATATTATGACAGCTATTGGAATTGATATTCAATTCCAAGTAAAAGAAAATTATATATTGGCTTAAGATTTCTTTCCCTATTTGTAGCTCATGCTAACTTTCCATGTATTTGATTTTTTTCTTCCTTCATTTGCAGGGAAGAATCAAAAATTATTAAGGGCATTGTTGACAAAATATCAAGTAAATTGGGTCCTACATTCTTAAATACAAATGGCAATCTGGTCGGAATGGAGTCACGAATGAAGCAAATGGATCCATTACTAGGTATGGGTTTGAATGATGTTCGCATGTTAGGGATTTGTGGAATGGGGGGAATAGGTAAGACAACTCTTGCAAGATCTGTTTTTGACAAGATCTCTTATCAATTTGATGGTAGTAGCTTTCTTGCCAATGTGAGAGAAGTTTCCATGACACAAGATCTGGTCGCCCTACAGCAACAACTTATTTCACAAATCTTGATAGAAAGAAACATAAACATATGGGATGTTTACGGAGGAAGTAATGAGATAAGGAGAAGGTTACGGCATAAAAGGGTTCTTGTTATTCTTGATGATGTGGATCAATTAGAACAATTACAAGCATTAGCTGGAATGCATGATTGGTTTGGTTTGGGGAGTAGAATCATCATTACAACTAGAGATAAACATTTGCTAGTTAGCCATGGTGTGGATAATGTGCATATGGTTGATGAATTAAGTCATGAGGAAGCCCTTCAGCTCTTTTGCTGGAAAGCCTTTAGAAAAGGTCATCCTACTGATGGTTATTTAGAGCTCTCATTGCAAATGGTCAGTTATGCTGCTGGCCTTCCATTAGCTCTTGAAGTTTTGGGATCGTTTTTGTTTGGTAGGAGTAAAGCTGAGTGGAAAGACGCATTGGATAGATTGAAAAAAGTTCCTGAAAGAACAATTTTTGATATACTAAAAATAAGTTACGATGGGCTGCAGGAACTAGAGAAGAAAATATTTCTGGATGTTGCTTGTTTCTTTAAAGGGAGGGACAAAAATGAAATAAGAGAAATACTAGACAGTTGTGATTTTCACCCAGATATTGGAATTAGCGTTTTGATTGATAAATGTATTATAACTCTTTCAAACAACCCATTGTGCATGCATGATTTGATACAGTCTATGGGTAGAGAAATTGTTCACCGAGAGTGCCCAGAAAACCCTGGCCAGCGTAGTAGGTTGTGGCTTTCTAATGATATTCATCGTTTATTGACAAAAAATGAGGTATGCAGCTCTGGAGAGATTGCAAGCTTGAAACATCATTATGTCAATATACTGTGCAATATATAGATACAATATCAGATAGATAGGATTGAAGTTTTATTATTTTTTCCCGATCACTTAACGATTGCTCTTTTTCCAATCAGGGCACAGAGGCTGTTGAAGGCATAATCCTAGATTTTCCCGCATACAAAGAGTTAAAATTGAATGCTAAATCCTTTTCAAGGATGAACAGTCTAAGATTGCTGAAAATCAAAGATGCAAGCCTTTGCCAAAGCCTTGATTATCTTTCAGATGAGCTACGTCTTCTGAATTGGCATGGCTACCCCGTAAGATCTTTGCCATCCAATTTTCAACACAACAAACTGCTGAGCAACCAATAAAGATAGTGTACCACAGGAAGCATGGGAATAGGCAGTAGAGGAACATGGCCAATTATTTGCAAGGCTGGAAGTTAGGATCTGTTTTGAGTTTGTTTTAAAAAGAATATTGTTAGGACAGATGGCAGGTGATGGTGGAACGTAGGTGGAAGTTAGTTAGAATAAAGGGTGACTGGAGAGAATAAAAGGAGGAGGAGTGAAATAGAAATGGAGAGAATTTTAGAGTAAAGTAAAAAGGGAGGCTACTGACCCTCGAAGTCAGTAATTGGGAGATGTCTGACCCTCGAAGTCAGTCTTGTGATTTTCTTTCCTAATTGTATTTTTGCATTACGTTTTCTGAGTTGTTTGCTTGCTAAACACTGAGGATAGGATTATTGGACTCTAACGTGTTGCTTAATCTGTAATACTTGTTGAGGTTAAATACACTGGATTCTATCACTATTTTGGGTGAACTTAACTTGTGAGTGCAGATTGTTTGTGGTATTTTGCTTGAGTTACAGGTCAGGTCGTATCACAAACTTTTCGAACTTAACATGTGTTACAGCCACATTAAACAACTTTCGAAAGGAGTAGAGGTAACATTCTCAATTGCATCTCTGTTTCTTTGTCTAAAATGTAACTCAACTTTTCTTGTTTGTTGAAACTGATCTTTTCTAATTTAGTTTTTATTTTCCTTCTATCAGCATTTGAACCAATTGACTATTATTAACCTCAGTCGCTCAAAATACTTAACTAAGACCCCAGACTTCACTGGTGCCCCAAATCTTAAGAGACTGATTTTTGATGGTTGTACAAGTTTATCTTTCGTTCACCCATCCATTGGACTCCTCAAAAAGCTTATTTTACTGAATCTAAAAGACTGCAAACAGCTTACGAGTCTCAGAGCTAAAATTGAATGGGAATCTCTTGAAGTTCTTATCCTTTCTGGCTGCTCAAAACTAGGCAAACTGCCAGAGGACTTGGGGCGTGCGGCAAGTTTGAAAAATCTTGATTTAGGTGGAACTGCTATAAGCCAACCACCATTTTCTATTATGCTATTGAAAAACCTCGAGAAATTATCTTTTCATGGATGCAACGGAGAACCTCGAAAGTTCTGGAGTTCTCTCTCCAGCTTGTTCCGATTATTCTCTAGAGCAAATCCAGAGTCCATGGCCTTGAGGTTACCTTCTTTATCAGGTTTATGCTCTTTAAGATACTTGGATCTAGGTAATTTCAATCTCCAGGAAGGTGCAATTCCCTCTGATATTGGCTTCTTACCATCATTAATAGAATTAAATCTGAGCCAAAACAATTTTGTTAGTTACCTCCAAGCATCAGTCAACTCCCTAAGCTTAAAACTCTTTCTATAAATTATTGCCGTCGACTTCAAGCCTTGCCAGAGCTTCCAGCAAGTACAGGTAGATTATATGCTCAGAGTTGCACATCCTTGGAAATAATATCATCAAGTCCATCACATATATTCAAACCAAGATCACGAAAGTTTTACTTAAAAAATTGCTTCAAACTGGCTGGAAGTAGAAGAACCAATGGTGTGTCAGTCACCTTTTTTAAAAATATGCTTCTTTCGCTGTTAAAAAGTGAAGTTCAGGTATGGCTATATAAATAAATTTATTTATTTGTGACTTCAGTTTTAGTTTTGATATCTTTAATTGTAACCATTATTTTAATTAATTGTAAAATCATATGAAGAATAAATTAGTAAATGGTAGCTTATTGCTTATGCATGATGACATTGACTATGAGTAGGACCATTTAATTGAACAGTTTTCATCTTATTATTATTAGATCATAATTGTAACTGTGCCTAAGAAAATAATATTCTGGCTCTCTCATCACTCTTAGCTTCTGATAATGCCTCTTCTTTATTCACAGGGACTAGTTACACGTCCTGAATTCGAAATTGTTGTTCCTGGATCTGAAGTTCCAGACTGGTTCATTTATCGGAGTCAAGGATCATCAATAAGAATTTCTCAGCCAATGCTAACGTGTAGGGGACTGGCATTTTGTGCTGTTCTTTCGGTGCATGATCTAAAGGACAAATGGATGAAACTTAATTGTGACGCACAAGTGACTATCAATCCTGCACATGCTGTTTCCAAGACACCCCTGGACACAAAAAGGACTCGTATTCTCTCCATGACATTCCCTCTAAATTCGTTGGCTGGGAAAGATCACCTCTGGTTGTTCTACATTTCTAGAAATTGTCTTACCGACAACGATTTACTAGAAGTTTCTTTTGGAGGTAAAACCGATAAAGACATTACTAGGAAGGTAAAAACGTGTGGGCTTCATCCAATATATGATCCTGACATTGAAGAATTCATCAAAGCATCCAATAGTCTTAGTAGCAATGCCAGTCCTGAGGATTTGGCTCCTGATAGATTAGCAGTAACAAGTACTGTCATCAAGCGAAGCCCTGATTACAGCCCTGATCAGCAGCCGTATCCAAAAAGATTGAAGTGATACTGTTTGAGTGCTTAAACCTTATGAACAAATAACTCTTGGAATTAAACTCTTCACTCCATCCTGCTGGCCTTTTCTCTGCCCTTGACTTGCTATGGTTTTTGTAAGTGCTTTTTCCATATCATTTCTTGTATTTGTTTTTTGAAGAATGAATCCAGCAAATTAAAATATTTTTTTATGTATTTTAAGCTCACATTAAAATCATTTACAATAAACTAATAAAAATATCAAACAACTCAAAACTGTCTTTTGTTTTCGGGAAAATGATCCGTGACAAGTGACAACAGTAGAATTGAGGGCTTGTTCATTTCTTCGAGCCTGTTGAATTCATTATTACACTATGCTAATGCCACAACAGTTTGTTCAACACTGTTGGCTTTTCCACGTTTTTTATTGTTTTATTATATGGCCATGCAATTAGTTTATTCAGTAAACGAATCTTGTTAAGATTGAGATAATGCTATAGAAGCACTTTTTGTTTCCGATCAATGAAACGACAGATGTAGTTAGCTAGATCAGAATCATGGGAACAAAATATGCGTACTTTATTTATCAACTATCTCTTTTCTATTTCTTGACTGCACATACTGTCAACACAAGTATTCTTTTCATGGGTAAATGTATTTCTCTTTTATTCATCTTTTCGTTGTATACAAAAGTTGCTATTTATACAACTCAAGGAAGAAATGCTGAGAAGGTAAGAAGATATACAAGCTATATACATGGTAATCAAATAAAACAAAATATAACCTTGCCAATATATTTTTGATATGAAGATCAATATCTTTGATCATAATCCTTCCAGAATATGGACTTGCCAATTTTCTCCAATTCCAACTCACGCCAACACTCCCCCTCAAGTTGGTGCATAGATATCTCCAATACCCAACTTGTCAAGTGAGTTGTAGAATATTTTATCAAGGGCACACCTTTGTCAAGTATATCGCGCTTGGTCTTCAGACTTAACAAATGGAAACTGAATTATCTTGGGTTTTAGGTTCTCTTTGATGAAATGTCGATCCACTTCAACATGTTTTGTACGATCATGTTGAATTGGATTATGTGCAATGTCTATAGCTGCCTTGTTGTCACAAAATAAATTCATTACAGACATAGGTGTATAACCAATCTCTGTAAGTAACCCTTTTAACCAAAGGAGTTCACACAACCCTTTGGTCATTCCTCTGAACTCAGCTTCTACACTAGATAGTGCCACCACCTTTTGTTTCTTACTCCGCCAAGTGACTAAATTTCCTCCCACAAAGGTAAAATATCCAGATGTGGATCTTCTGTCAATAATACTTCCTGCCAAATCTGCATCTGTGTAGCCACTAATATCCAGGTGATTATTCCTTGAGAACATAAGCCCTTTTCCAGGAGCAGATTTCAAATAGCGAAGAATTCGAGTTACTGCATTCATATGATCTTCACTAGGGCAATGCATAAATTGACTTACTACGCTCACAGCATAAGCAATATCTGGCCTTGTATGTGACAAATAAATCAGCTTTCCAACTAACCTTTGATATCTTTCTTTATTAGTTGGTACTTGATCAGGATACTCCCCCAGATTATGATTTTGAACAATTGGAGTGTCAGCAGGTTTACAATCAAGCATTCCAGTTTCTAACAACAAGTCTAAAACATACTTCCTTTGAGATAGAAATATGCCTTGCTTCGACCGAGCTACCTCAATACCCAAAAAATACTTTAGTCCTCCAAGATCCTTCATTTCAAATTCAGTTGCCAAATGCTTCTGAAGTCTGGAAATCTCTTCCATGTCGTCTCCTGTGATTATCATATCGTCAACGTAGATTATCAAAGCTATCACTTTTCTTTCTCGGTGTTTTAGGAATAAAGTGTGGTCTGAGTTGCTTTGCTTGAAACCATAACTCCTTATTGCCGAACTAAAACGCCCAAACCATGCACGTGGGGATTGCTTTAAGCCATACAACGCCTTTTGCAATTTACACACAACCCCAGTTTTTGAGGATATAGAGTACCCCGGTGGAATGTCCATGAAAACTTCCTCCTTGAGGTTGCCATGGAGAAAGGCATTCTTTACATCAAATTGGTGCAATGGCCAATCTAAATTAGCTGCAAGAGATAGTAATACCCTGATAGTATTTAGTTTCGCCACTGGGGAAAAAGTCTCTTGATAGTCTATACCGAAAGTCTGAGTGTATCCCTTTGCCACAAGTCTCGCTTTGTACCTTTCAATAGATCCATCTGCCTTATGTTTGATAGTAAAGACCCATTTGCATCCTACCGTCTTCTTGTCTTTGTGTAATGGAACAAGAGTCCATGTCTTATTTTTCTGTAGGGCCTCCATTTCTTCTTTCATTGCCTGAGTCCATTTTGGATCTGCTAAAGCTTCTTGTACATTGCTAGGAACAAGAACAGAGGATAATTGATGCACAAA
Organism: Pistacia integerrima; assembly: GCA_026225825.1. Classification (NCBI taxonomy): domain Eukaryota; kingdom Viridiplantae; phylum Streptophyta; class Magnoliopsida; order Sapindales; family Anacardiaceae; genus Pistacia; species Pistacia integerrima. Next base: position 5,815,463 of record CM047745.1, on the reverse strand, counting down.
TGCCCTTAGTGGTTCTGGTAACCCTTGAGATGACACATGATTAGTAATCGGATACTTTGAATTATTTACCTCATAATCTGGAGAATATCGGTCTGGTGGTTTTCCGCGATTATGCCTGAAAGGTAACTTATAACTTGCAGAAGTATCCAACACATTAACAGGGGAAGGAGTTATAGAAGAACTTACCTCAAGAATATTCTCAGGAGATTGGTCTGTTGGTACTAGAGGATGATGGGGGGATTCTTCAATTCCAGTCTTTACTTCTTCAGTTTCTGTTATGCCAAGGGAAGTTTCAATCTTTTCTTCTTCACTTTCTCTTATGCCAAGGGAAGCATCTAGTCGTTGTTCTTCCTCGACTGAAGTTCCTAGATTGTCAAACATTGTCCAGTTCTGCTCTTTACTCAATATCTCCCCCTGAAGAGGAGAAGTGGATAGCGGGCCAGAAAAAAAGTCTCAGACTCCAAGAATGTGACATCCATAGTTACAAAAGTGCGTCGGGTGGAAGGATGGTAACAACGATATCCTTTCTGATGTGTACCATACCCTAGAAAAATACACCGAACAGCACATGGGTCAAGCTTAGTACGTTGATTTTTATGGAGGTGGACGAAGGCAACACACCCAAAGATACGGGGTGTAAGCATCAAAATGGAGGGTAAGGATCCATGTTCGGAAAGAGCCTGAAGTGGTGTCTGAAAATTTAATGATGTTGAAGGCATACGATTTATAAGGTATACAGCAGTGACAACTGCATCATTCCAATAACTTCGAGGTACATAAGCTCCAATTAGAAGAGCCCGAGCAGTTTCTAAAATGTGCCTGTTTTTCCTTTCAGCAACACCATTTTGTTGAGGTGTCTGTGGGCAAGTGGTCTCATGAATAATGCCTAAGTTTTGAAAATAATGCTGAAATTCGTGATTCACATATTCTCCACCATTGTCAGAACGAAGAATCCGAATTGTGGCAGAAAATTGAGTCTGAATCATCTTATGAAAACTCCGAAAAATACTAAATACATCATTTTTGTGATGCATCAAGTAAAGCCAGGTCATACGTGTGCAATCATCCACAAATGTTACAAACCAACGATGTCCAGAAGAAGTAGAGACAGGCGAGGGCCCCCAAACATCAGAGTGAATTAAAGCAAAAGGAGTCTCACTTTTATTCAACCTTAAAGGGTAAGACACACGATGACTTTTTGCTGAAATGCAAGTTTCACATTTAAAATCTGAATCCTGTAAATCTGTAAACATATCTGGTAACAAATGCTTCAAATAGCTAAATGATGGATGCCCCAAACGACGGTGCCACAACCAAATTTGTCTTTGGTTGACCCCTGACGAATACATATTATTGGCCTTGCCAGTCCTGAAATCATCCACATAATACAACCCCCCTCTTTTAGTACCACGACCAATAATCTCCTTGGTGAGAATATCCTGAAGAAAGCAAAAACTTGGATAGATTAGTGCACAACAATTTAATTCCTCAGTAGCCTGTCCAACAGATATCAATTTATTTGAGAGAGACGGAACAAGTAGAGTATTTGATAATGAAAGAGATGGGGAGAGAGCAACAGTTCCAGCTCCTGTAACTGGATATGTAACCCCATTAGCGTTAGCAATACTAGTCCGTTTTGGTTGAGTAGTACTAACAAAGTCATTGGAATCAAAGGTCATATGATCAGTTGCCCCTGAATCAATTATCCACCCATTGTAATCATTTTGATGGGAACTAAACAAAGCATAACCATAGTTACCTGAGTCACTGAGAGTGGTAGAACCATCAACTTGGGATGAAGAACTTGAGGATTCTACCTGTGGAATTAAGGATAATTGAGGTTCTGCATTGACCAAGGCGACCTGACCTGAGTTTGAGCTTCCTTTAGCAGTAACTTCTTGTTTTTTTCGAGCTTTAAGTGTATACCACCATTCTGGGTATCCGTGTAATTGAAAACAGGTTTCACGGGTGTGTTTAGAATTTCCACAATGCGTGCAACTGCCACCTTCAGCCTGCGATTTGGGCTTAGAGGTTGTATTGGGCTTTCCAACATTAGTTGGGAAAGGCCCAGATTTGGAAGTTGATATAGACAGCTGCTGTTTAGTGCCTGTAACAGACCCAGCCGCAACTTGTTCGCCTGTCATAATCTGGAACGATGGTGCTTGATGTAGCTGACCAGAACGGTTTGGTCCATAAGTCGCCACGCCGGCTGGTAGAAATGGTTTATTTCCTCCCCTAGATGCCATCACCGCACCAACATCTGTCCCTGTCAAGATAACGGCTTGTCGTGAATCCTCCCTTCGAACATGTGCATATGCTTGTTCAACTGTAGGAAAGGGATTCATTTGGAGTACATCACTTCGAATCTTATCAAGCCGATCATCTAACCCATCAAGGAAGGTATAAACTCTGTCTTCTTGTATGATTGAGTTAAATTTTTGAATGTCGCTTTCGCACTTCATCGGGTTAGGACGACGGAAATCAATCTCCCTCCACAAACTTTGGAGGCCATTGTAGTACATCTCAATGGATCCTCCAGCCTGCCTTAGCCTTGTGACACACTGTTTCAGATCATACACCTGAGAGGTGTCAGTGCCATCAAAATATGTAGTAGCAATTACATCCCACACTGCCTTCGCCGTTGGAAATCGGATAAAGTTACTGATTAACCAGGGCTCCATGGAGTTGATCAACCATCCCTTTACAATTGAATTCTCGGTTCTCCACTTCCGGTATGTTGGGTCTGTCTCTTGAGGTTGTGGAAGATCCCCATTAATGTATCCCAATTTGTCTTTGCCGGAGATATACATCTCAACAATTTGGGACCAAAGGGCATAGTTGGTACCATCGAACTTGATGCCGATCTGTTGAGCAGAAGAATCGTAGTTGGGTGCCTAGGTTTGGTTTAGTAATTGTGTCATTCTGGATGTCAGATCTTCTAAGGTTGGATTGGTGGTGGAGGAGAATCCGGTGGAATTTTTTGTCATGGGTCGGTGTGTCAAGTTCGCCATGGTTTGTGTTTTCGATGGTGGGAGGGAATCTAATCATGAGGGATTCAGAAATGATAAGTCGCTCTCTTCGGGATTCTTTGAAATCTGGTTTTTCTTCTTGGCCGCCTTTCTACCAAAGAAAAAAAAAAAAAAAAACAAAAAATCTGTACTAAAATTCTGGTTTCAAACAGTCACTCGACCCGTTTGTGCTCTGGCCCTCGGTGCCTTTTCACCTATTAAGAGACAAAAAAAAATTGCAGCTTTCAACCAAATTTCTGCTCCGATACCATGTCAACACAAGTATTCTTTTCATGGGTAAATGTATTTCTCTTTTATTCATCTTTTCGTTGTATACAAAGGTTGCTATTTATACAACTCAAGGAAGAAATGCTGAGAAGGTAAGAAGATATACAAGCTATATACATGGTAATCAAATAAAACAAAATATAACCTTGCCAATATATTTTTGATATGAAGATCAATATCTTTGATCATAATCCTTCCAGAATATGGACTTGCCAATTTTCTCCAATTCCAACTCACGCCAACACATACCTTGCAGGAGTGGATGTAGAGTAAGTTGAGGCCCTCTTAAATTTTTTCAAAAAAAAAATTTCACAATTTCAGCTAGAAAATAGAATATGAATGTTATATGCAATTAGTTTTTATTTTGACTTACTCTAATAAAAATTTCTAGATCCGCCAATGATATCTTGTGTGGTAATTTATGTGGTTGGCTCTTCAATATATAGATCAAAGGAATCATGTTTTTCCTTGTAAGATTGTGCTTTTATTTCAACGACACACAAGTAAGATCAATAAGCTCGTCGGAGTGGAGACAGGCTTTTGAGGATGAAGTTTATGAAATGTAGAGCCTCAAATCCCATGAAAGGTTTGTAGATGGTAATGCAAGTGATGGAGATTTGACAATTCCAGCTAAAGAAGCATTTTAGGCAAAAAAAAAATAAGAAAAATGTTATCCTTACAAAAACAGTAATTATTTATGGAGTTATTTTCCAACAATTATTCCAAAAAACTAATTGAAACGATGCAAATTTGATGTTGTTGGCTTTGAAGATTACCTGAGACATTGAGGCAACATGCATGCGAACGTACAACATGTGTTTGTTGTTCAATTTATTAATGTTTTAGAAGGGGTTTATTTCAATGTTTTGAAAACCGATTCGGATAATGACCAGGTCAAGGAGTCGGGTCTTGGGTCGAGTGGTCCAACTAATCCAACTGGCGGGTCGTACCGATGATAGCGCATCATTATTTATTATCCCCCATCACTCTCTTTCCACGGTAAAGATGTAAATTAAATTCACCCTTACCCAACACCCACCCACACTCAATAACTTTATCTTCAAGACTTCTACTTCACCCAACCCTAGTAAATCTAATTTAATTTAATTTTCTTATTTTTGACATTAATTATAAATTTTAACATGAACATATTTAGTAACATGTTTGCAAACACCCTACACTCTACCCCTACGCTTCTTCTCTCTGTCTTTTCTCTATTTACCTTCTTTCTTCCCTCTCTCTCTTTCTCCCTTAACCTGAAATAGAGGAAGCAGAATCACTAGAGAAGTTTTAATGTCCACAACGGATCACCTCTTCTAAAAACCTTCTCTTTTTCTTTCTCTTCAAGTTTTCAACTTTCTTTATTATTTTTTCTCTTCTAAAAACCTTCAAGTTTTTAATATAGTTTTATGATTTTTTTTTTTTTGGTATTTTTAAATTTTTTTTTTTGAAATTTGAGGTTTTCTTTTGAATTTTTAAAATTTCAATTATAATGATAATACTGTTTTTAAATAATCAAGATTCAAAATAGATCAAAAGTTGGTTCCAATTGTAAAAGCTAATGCCAGGGGAACCGATGGGCCCTAAGTTTGGGCCAAACCTTAGTATTTAAATATAATTACCTATTAAATTGGCCTTTTACCGTCAGTACCCTGTAGTTTTGAAATTTTCAGCTAGTCCCTGTGTTATCCGAATTTTCTAACTATCCCTCTAGAAACTAAACTTTTGACCTGTTTTGACTTATGAAATGATCAAATTACCCCTAAAAACAAGTTACTATGAAATTAAGAAAAATATCTAAATTTTTTTAATATAATTGAACATAAAATATTCAATAACTTTGCCTAAAAAATAAGAAAATTTTAAAACAATTAAGAAAACAAAAAATAAATTTAAGAAATTCTTTAAACTTAGTAGTTTTTCTTTTTTTCAATATTTTTTATGATTTTTGCTTCTTTAAAGAATTTCATTGAATTTTAAGATTGTTTAGTATTTTTAGGAATTTTTGAAAATTTTAGGATTTTTTTTATTATTTTTAAAAATATTTAAAGACAATGCTATCATGTAGTGATCAAAATGGGTCACAAGTTTTGGTTTTTTATATGTAGTTTTCAACTTGTTTCATTAATGCATTTATCGTATGATATTGTGGAAAAATATTAAAATAGACTTGTGCGTTGAATCTTTTCAGTCTTTTCGGTCTAGCTTTATATGGGTGTTATTAGGCTCTTCTTAAAATAAAATAAACAAAATAAAATCCAGGAATTTAAAAAAAAAAAAAAATAAGCTTCTTGGAATAAAGGGAAAAAAGAAAACGTACTTTCTCAAAACTCCAAAGTATTCTAGAGATTGGTAATCAAACTCTAATTGGTTATATGTGTGTTTGTTGAAATGGTCTCTTTATTGAACAACCATGCATATACTTTTCATATTGCCTTTCATCACCTTTTTTTTTTTTTTTTTTTTATGACGAGAGTGTTCGGGTCAGCTTACGTGTATCTCAACTAATCTCATGAGACTCTGAAACTACTGGTCAGATAAGACTCCAATGGCCACCCCTAATCGTTGTTAACTTTCATCACTTTTCATATTGCCTTTTATCACTTTTTGTATCAATAGATTTCAAAGATACGTAACCGTTCTTGCATTTATCACCAATTTTTATTAGAGCCACACATTTGAAACGAAACAAATCATTTCAATCATAAACTCTTCTTACTAGGGTTGAGCATGAGTAGCAAGTAGAATCGGAACCTATGGATAGAATCAAAATCGGACCCGGAACCGATACTATGCGGGTAGCTTCTGGTTCCATTTTTTTGGAACTGACATTGTGTGGTTCTAGTTTTGGTTCCTACATGTGGAGGAACAGAAACCTAGAAAAAAGAACCTGCAACAAGTACTTGGCTTAGAACTTGCTTGGAACCTGCAACAGGTACCCTGTTTTGGAACTGAGTTGAAATGAAATATTTGTGAAAAATGGAGGCTCTATCGTAATTTTATATATAAAAGAATTTAAAATGGAAAAATTTAAATTTTTACAGTAACCTAATTAAATAAATATACAATTATACTTATTACATATAAACTACACCATATAAAAAACTTTAATATATTGATATATATTAAAGTTTTGATTAATTAAGTATATAATTAGAATTAGGACCGATTAAAAGTGTTTTAATGTTATTGGAAGAATTATTTTTGAATAAAATAGAATATTTGATTAAATAATAATATAATATTTAGTTATTTACTTCAATTATCAAGTTCCAAGTATATTATTACATTATAGTTAAATGATTACTTATTAATTATAAGTTTATAACATTATATTAATAATTTAGTACATTACTTAATTAAATAATTAGAAATTTAATTAATTATAACATTATATTATAGATTTATAGTATAATTACTTAATTAATTATAATATTACATTATAAACAAATGATTACTTAATTAATTATAACATTCAATTATAAACATTAGTGCAATACATAATGAAATTATTAGAAATTTAATGAATTATAATACTCCCTCTGTTTCTTTATAAATGTCGTTTTGAGGGTATTAATTTCTTTTCAAAATAAATGACGTTGTCTTTTCTCTTTCAATGTTTCTTTTACCCATATCTCCATTCTCTATTTTGCCCCTTATCTTCTCTCTCTACTTTTTCTATGGCCCACATCTCCTTTCTTTTTTAATATTTCACACATGTGTGTAGCGGGAAAAACAAAATTTTCCCACCTGCAATATTAGAGGAAAAAGTTAATTTGAGGAAAGATAAAATTGATTCATTAAAAACTGTGCAAAGACTTAAAACGACAATTATATAGAAACAGATAGAGTATCATATTAAAGATTTATAGTATGATTACTTAATTTATTATAACATTAAATTATAGTACGATCACATAATTAATTATAACATTACATAATTAAATTATTACTTAATTAATTATGACATTATATTATAAATATTAGTAATTTACTATATTAGCACAATACTTAATTAAATGATTAGAAATTTAATTAATTATACTATTACATTATAAATTTATAGTATGATTACTTAATTAATTATAACATTACGTTATAAACAAATGATTATTTAATTAATTATAACATTCTATTATAAACATTAGTACAATACTTAATTAAATTATTAGAAATTTATTTAATTAAAACATTACATTATAATTAAATAATTACTAAATTAATTATAACATCACATTATAAATTTATAGATGATTACTTAATTAATCATAATATTTCATTATAAAAATTAGTATAATATTTAATTAAATGATTAGAAATTTAATTAATTACAATATTAAAGTATAGATTTATAGTATGATTGTTTAATTAATTGTTTGTGTTTTGGGTTTGCTTGAGGAATTTTATGTGAATTGTGATGAATTGATTGGATTCAAGTGTTGTCTAAAGATTAGAAGATTTATGAGTCACATTGGACATAAATGAATGAGTAATCAAAATTTGTTAGAGGTGTAATTGTAAACTTTTAAGGTATTTTTGTCATTTTTTAAACTAATAGGGGGTAATTTTTTTTTACAGGGTACTTAGGAAAGGAACCGAAACCTGCATTTTAGGCTTCAGTTTCTTGAATTTAAGAACCTACACTGTGCGGTTTCGGTTCCCCCGAAAAATGCAAGGTACCTGAAATCGTTCACCCCTACTTCTTTCTATTTTTTTAGAATGGTTTTTAATAATTTCAAGGATTTTTTCTTTACAATAATCTTAGGGTTTTATAATTATGGAGATAATACTTTTCATTATTACAGGTGTTATTCAAATTTTAAGTTGTCTTACTCTGATTGTATATTGTATATAAATAATTTATTTTAGGGGTTTTTCTCAACCCCCTAAGATTTAATCAGATAACAAAGGTCCCTCGAGATTTCAAAAATAACAAAAAAAATCCAAAGTTAGTTAACCATTAGAGATCATAACATGATATGTGAATGCACATTTATTTAATTCTCTCTCTCTCTATCATTTATTTTAACACTAAAAGATTAACAATAGGGGGATTTATGTTATTTCTATACGATAGGGATATTATTGTTATTTGATTATACCTAAGGGGTTGTTATTAACCCTTTATTTTAATTAAAAAATAATTAGTATAAAATAATGGAAGTATTTTGATAATTAATATTTCATAAACAGCTTTTGATTTTCAAAAGTCACATAAACCTACTTATTGAATTCATTTATATGGATTATTTCATATTCAAATTTTAATATAACCTCTTTTTAAATTAGTTTAGCAAATGCTTTTTGAATTACAACTTAAGAAATAATTGACCGGAGATAAATTACAATAGATCCAAACTAAGCTCAATCATTTTGGTCATCCTCAAAATGCCTTAGTCTTTTGATATAAAAGTTTTATTAAAGGTGTTCATGTTACGATTTGCACCAATGAGAAGTACATAGTATCTATAATTGAATATATGCAGGAGTTTGTATAAAACCGTTATTTTGATGTTGGATTAATAGATGAATAAGAAATCAAGCAATAGTACAAAAAGAAGATTTTTAAAGTAGTTACAATGCTTGGTGCAAAGCATACGTCCACTATTCTTGTATTGTTTTCTAGTAGAAGTATTGTTAACAAAGTATTAGTAAAAAAATTTGGTCCCTAATTTGAGGAAAAAGTAAGCTTTTATACTTTTACAATGACAAACTTGTAAATAAGTTAACCTAAAAAGAATTACACATAACGTGAATCCATGCTTTAAGAATTTATCGTACAATAGAAAGTACTATTTTAATTTGTTGTTGTGAGTTTGTAACATAAAAAGCAATATAGGGACTCTTATTTATTTTATTATATTTCATTTAATTCTTCCTTTTTATTAATGAAAAGGGGTAGCCGGTCACCAAAATTTGGTGAATGTTTGTATTTTCTTCTGGGATGGTTTCATATATTCTTCCTTTTATAAATAAACTTGTAATAAAGACTTAGGCGTTAACTCAAAGTAAGTCTTTCTTCTTTTGCCATCCAACTCTTCAGTCTCTCCTGGCATTGATGAAAATGGAAATTGAGTTAATTAATAGTCACAATTATGCTTAAATTATGTTGGATAATATCTTCAAACTCTAAAATTTTAAAATAACAAAGAAAATTTGTAATTTATACAAAACAATAGTACTTTATAAGGAAAATTTAAATATAATTCAAAACCCATATTTATAGTGTTATATGTGGTGAGTCAAAGTTGGTCCAATTGTTATGCAAAGAAAAATAATATAATACAACATAACAAAATGAAAATTTGTAACAAAGACTACACTTTTTATTTTACATATGTTTATAATTCCAGTATTAAATCTATAATACCCCGGATTTTTTGGGGATTTTATTAAATTTTATTTCATGATTTTTGTGGGTTCGAAGTGCAAGAAATCAAAAGTTTTGAGGGGTAGAGGTATAGTCGAAACAATTGAGGTTTAGAGAAAATTGGCCAGATATTTGTTGAACAGTGATCGTTCAAATGAAAGAAGAAAAAGCCGTGAGATTAATTTGTATATCTTTGGTACCTTTGATTATCTATAATTAATCTACTCCTTGTTGTATACAAAATTACACAATTATCTTTGAAAACAAAATTATTCAAAATTAAGAAATATATCTTAAGATTTCGAAATTTTTTATTTTAACATCAAAATTCAAAAAAAAAAAAAATATATATATATATATATATACCTAAAACATAAGAAACATAAAAAATTACCTAAAGCAACTAAAAAACACACAAAAAAAAAAAATTACGATACTTTTTGAACTTGGTAGGCTTTTAATTATTTTAAAAAGATATTTTTATGAATTTTGATTCTTTATTTTATTATTAATTTAATAAGATTTTATGATTCTTTTTGTTGGTATTTTTAAGAATAAAAATCGTTTAAGAGTTAGTTTCAATCGAAAAAACTAATGCCAGTGGAACCTATGGGCACTAAGTTTGGCCCAAACCTCACGGATTTAAATTGATTTACCTATTAAATTGGACATATACCATCCAGTACGCTATAGTTTACAAAACTCCAACTAGTCCTTGTGCTATCCGAATTATCTAACTACCTCTCCAGCCGTTAGTTTTTTCCGTTAAAACTACTTTTTGACCTGTTTTGACTTATGAAATGACCAAATTATCTTAAAATAAGTTACCATGAAATTAAGAAAAACATCTAAATTTTTCAAAAAAAATAATTTAATATTCAATAAAATTTCCTGAAACATAAGAAAAATTTAAAACAATTAAGCAAGCAAAAAAAAATAAAATAAAATAAAATTCTTCTAAATGGGTAGTTTTCTTTTTTTCCAAATTTTTTTTTACGATTTTTTCTTTTTTAATTGAATTATAAGATTTTTCAGTACTTTTAAGAATTTTTTTTTTGAAAATTTTAGTATTTTCTTTTAAATTTTTGATAAACTTATTTTTAAGGGCAATAATGGCCAAAATGGGTCAAAATTTAGTTTTAACGGTAAAAATTAACGGCAGGGGGAAGAAGTTGGATATTTCGGATAAGTTTAAATACTACAGGTATAACATTGGGAGTATCAGTCTTATTAAACGTGAAAAACTGTTCACAGTCAAGACTGAAGACGCGTTTTATGTTGCCTCCACGAACTTTATCATCACTAACTTGAAGCATTCTATGATACTTCCACGAAGCATTCTATGGGACCTCCGCGAACTTTACTTTCTCATTGTCATGAATCAAAATCACTCCGTATATGTGTAGTCTTCCATTATTGAAATGATTGCAAGAAACGAAGGCTCTACAAGTTGTAACTGTAAGTCTTCGTCACTTCTGTATTTCTTGGGAGGAAATATTGCGAAATCTCCATTGCTTCTTCTTCAGCAATAACGCAATTGCTGATTTTTCTGATTATTTTCTTCATGTCTTGAGCTCACTTTCATTGTCATTTTTCTCGGAAATTTGTTGTGTTGTTTGTGTTTATGGTTGAGCTGAACAAATCAGCCAACAGATTCTGATATTGACGAATTCATCAGAGCATCCAATAATCTTAGTAGCTGTACTAGTTCTGAGGTTTTGCATCCTGATAGATTAGCAGTAAAAAGTACTATCATCAAGCGAAGCTGTGATTACTACTTCATTGATCAGCAGCCGTATCCAAAAAGATTGAAGCCATACCGTTTGAGTGCTTAAACCTCATGAACAAATAATTCTTGGACTCGCTATGGTTTTTGTAGGTGCTTGTTCCATATTACTTCTTGTATTTGTTTTTTAGAAAATGAATCCAGAGTATCAAAATATTTTTATGTATAATTCTGAAACATACGGGCTCCAAATGTAATTTTAATGGGTGATATATATATATATATGTTTTCTCTTGAAAGTCTTGATTTGAACTAATTGATTTCGCCATTTTTTCCTCAGCAGTTTCCAAATTCAACAAACAGAGGTTCTTCAAGTCGCCAGAACAAGTATGTTTTTATTTATTTTATTTTTGTAGTTAATCGGTTTTCTTCGGCAGTTTGTGCTTTGTTCGTGCATAAAATATATATATGAGAATGCTATTTTTGAAGGGCGAAACCAAGAATTTCTTTTCGGGGAGAGCTGCAAAATTGTTTTAAAATAATTATCTAATTATATTTATTCGATTTGATTAAACCTCAATAATTTGATTCAAGAAATATTATATTAATAGAAAGATAGATTATCGATTATTGGGAATGTTTAGAGAAATGTGTTTAATTGATTCGAATAAATTGGTGGATATGTTATGTAAATTACTAAATTGCCCTTCTTTTTAAATATTAATATTATATTAATTTTTGAATAATTCTATTAATCCCTTACATTTCAGATTTTGCTAAAATACCCCAACAATAAAAAAGTTTAAAACTTAACAAAAACACCTCAAGCCACTATCGGCGGCCTACCACCATCATCATAGGTGATGATAGTGGAGATCTAGCCATGAAATGACGGCCATCTCACGGCCAAATATTTGGCCTTTCACGGCCACATATCTAGCTGTGAAAGACTAGATCTGATTGTTTTTGGTCATGATTTATGATCCATAGTCGAAAATAGCCTTAGTGGCGAACATATAATGATAATATAGTCAATTGGTATTTTTATAAATTGTTTTTAAAAGAAGAGCATTATTGTCTTAAAATTTTATTAGTAAAGGGTAAAATTATAACAAAAATAAGATTATCAAATAATCTTAAAATAAAGGTAATCTAATTACCTCGGATATTATCAATAGCAACTACTATTGATATTTAAAGATTATCAGAATCTTATATTAATTGATAACCAAATATAATAATTAAATAATATAAAATGATATTACCTCTCAATAATCTTATATAACCCTCAACCAAATACACCTACTTTTTTAAATGTTTGAAAACCGGAAGCAAGGATACAAAGAATTTTGACGTCAATAATATAAAGAATTTAGATACTATAAATCAAAACAGGAAGCAAGGATACAAGACTCTCTTCGGAGTAGTGGTCCTGATCGGCTTGATTTGAAGATGGAGTGATAATTAAAATAAAACAGAAAGGCATTCTATGATACATCCACGAACTTTACTTTTTCAGTATAATAAATCAAAATCACTCTGTATATGTTCAGTCTTTCTAGAGTTAATTATTGAAATATCATAACAAGTTTTCGCCATCTGTGATTGCAAGAAACGAAGGCTCTTCATGTTGTAAGTGCTGAATACTTTTGTATTTCTTGAGAGGAAATAATGCGATTGCTTTTTCTTCAGCAATAACGCACTTCTAAAAAGTTCTTCAACATTTAAATTTTCTGTTCTGCAGGTTTGGTTTTATCTGTGTCCAGTAGTTTTGTAATGGCTTCCACGAGTATGCAAAGCAAAATAGCATCTGGATGGAAATATGATGTGTTCTTGAGTTTCAGAGGAGAAGATACACGCAAAAACTTCACTGGTCATTTGTATTCTGCGTTGGATCAGAAAGGAATATTCACATTCAAAGATAACCACAGACTTGAAAGAGGAAAGGTAATATCGTCAGAACTCTTTAAAGCAATTGAAGAATCTAGGTTTGCACTCGTTGTTTTTTCAGAAAATTATGCTTCTTCGACATGGTGCTTGGATGAATTAGCGAAGATTTTGGAATGCATGAAAGCTATGGGTCAGATAGTTTTGCCAGTTTTCTACAATGTCACTCCATCCGACGTTAGAAAACAGTCAGGAAGCTTTGAGAAAGCTTTTCGGGATCACGAAAAGAATTTCCGGGAAGATTTGGAAAAGGTGCAAAGTTGGAGGGTTGCCATGACAAAGATTGCTAATATCTCTGGATGGCATTTGGGCGATAGGTAACACCAATACTCGTTTCAAAATAGACAACCAATGCAGAGATCTTTGGCTTGAAGGAAAGCTTCTCAAACTAATTAATCGCATAGCTAATTCATGAATAGAGAGCAAGGCCAATTTCAAGGGCATCTAAAACAATTATACATATTTGGAAATGTACCTGTTAAGTAAATTCAAAAATAGCATTTTTATACTGTTGGTTTTTCCTTTATACTGTCAGTTTCTCGCTCACGTTACTTGGATTGCTAGTAGTTCATTTCAACTTATTTTGATTCAATATTTTTACATCTATTCAATTCCAATTAAAAGAAAATTATGTATTTTTTTGCCTATTTGTAGCTCATGCTAACTTTCCACGTGTTTGATTTTTTCTTCCTTCATTTGTAGGGAAGAATCAAATTTATTCAAGGCATTGTTGACGAAATATCAAATAAATTGAGTTCTACGTTTTCAAATACAAATGGCAATCTGGTCGGAATGGAGTCACGAATGAAGCAAATGGGTCCATTACTAGGTATAGGTTTGAATGATGTTCGAATGTTAGGGATTTGTGGAATGGGTGGAATAGGCAAGACAACTCTTGCAAGATCTGTTTTTGACAAGATCTTTGATCAATTTGATGGTAGTAGCTTTCTTGCCGATATTAGAGAAGTTTCTATAACACGAGGTCTGGTCCGTCTACAGAAACAGCTTATTTCTGAAATCTTCACAGGAAGAAACATAAACATATGCAATGTTCACAACGGATCTAAAGAGATAATGAGAAGGTTACGGCATAAAAGGGTTCTTGTCATACTTGACGATGTAGATCAAATAGAACAATTAAAAGCATTAGCTGGAATGCATGATTGGTTTGGGTTGGGAAGTAGAATCATCATTACAACCAGAAATCGACATTTGCTTGTTAGCCATGGCGTGGATAATGTGCATATGGTCAATGGGTTAAATCCTGGGGAAGCTCTTAAGTTGTTTTGTTGGAAAGCCTTTAGAAATTGTCATCCTACTAATGATTATTTGGAGCTTTCTCAGCAAATGGTCGATTATGCTGATGGCCTTCCATTGGCCCTGGAAGTTCTGGGATCCTTCTTGTTTGGTAGAAGTAAAGCTGAGTGGAAAGGTGCATTGGATAGATTGAAAGAAGTTCCTGACGAAAGAATTTTTGAAATACTTAAAATAAGCTATGATGGACTACAAGAACTGGAGAAGAAAATATTTCTAGATGTTGCTTGTTTCTTTGAAGGAAGGGACCAAGATGAAGTAAGACAAATACTGGACAGTTGTGATTTTTACCCAGATATTGGAATTAGTGTTCTAATTGATAAATGTATCATCTCTCTTTCAATCAACAAATTGCATATGCATGACTTAATAAAATGTATGGGTAGAGAAATTGTTCGCCAACAGGGTCCCACAAAACCAGGCCAACGTAGTAGGTTATGGCTCTCTGACGATGTTTATCGTGTATTGACAAAAAATGAGGTATGCGATTTTGAAGAAACCATAAACTTAAAACCGTATCATATCAATTTTACATGTAGTATATAGACAATGTCAGATATAGTATTGAAGTTCATTGTCTCCACCTGATTGCATCATTATGCTCTTTCTTCATCAGGGGACAGAGGCTGTTGAAGGCATAATTCTGGACTTTCCTGCATACGAAGAGTTAAAATTGAATGCTAAATCCTTTTCAGGCATGAGGAATCTAAGATTACTCAAAATTAAAGATGTAAGCCTTTGCCAAAGCCTTGAATATCTTTCAGATGAGTTACGTCTTCTTAATTGGCATGGCTGCCCCTTTAACATCTTTGCCATCCAGTTTTCAACCCAACAAACTTTTCGAACTTAACATGTGTTACAGCCACATTAAACAACTTTGGGAAGGAGTAAAGGTAACATTCTCAATTGCATATGTACATCTCTGTTTCTTTGTCTAAAATGTAACTCAACTTTTGCAGTTTGTCGAAACCGATCTTTTCTAATTAAGTTTTTGTTTTCCTTCTATCAGCATTTGAACCAGTTGAAAATAATTATCCTGAGTCACTCAAAATACTTAACTGGGACCCCAGACTTCACTGGTGCCCCAAATCTTGAGAAACTGATTCTTGATGGTTGTACCAGTTTATCTTTTCTTCACCCATCCGTTGGACTCCTCAGGAAGCTTATATTATTGAATCTGAAAGACTGCAAACAGCTTAGGAGTCTCAGAGCTCAAATTGAGTGTGAATCTGTTGAGGTTCTTATCCTTTCTGGCTGCTCAAAACTGAATGATGTTCAAGGGATCTTTGCAAATGCAAAGCATCTGTTGCTGCTTCTTTTAGATGGGACAGCCATAAAAGAACTACCTTCCCCAATCCAACATCTCACTAGGCTTATAACGTTAGATTTGAGGAATTGCAGAAACCTTATTACTCTTCCCAACAGCATTTGTGATTTGAGGTCTCTTAAAGTTCTTAATATCAATGGCTGCTCAAAACTAGACAATCTGCCAGATGACTTGGGACATCTGGCAAGTTTGGAAAATCTTGATTTAGGTGGAATTGCTATAAGAGAACTACCTTCCTCAATCCAACATCTCACTAGGCTTATAACGTTAGGCTTGAGGGATTGCAGAAACCTAGTCTTCCCAACAGCATCTGTGATTTGAGGTCTCTTAAAGTTCTCAATATCAGTGGCTGCTCAAAACTACACAAACTGCCAGATAACTTGGGGCATCTTGTAAGTTTGGAAAATCTTGATTTAGGTGGAACTGCTATAAGCCAACCACCATCGTCTATTGTGCTATTGACAAACCTCCAACAATTATCTTTTCATGGATGCAAAGGAGAACCTCGAAAGTCCTGGAGTTCTCTCCTCAGCTTGTTCCCGTTGTTCTCTAGAGAAAATCCAGAGTCCGTAGGCTTGAGGTTACCTTCTTTTTTATCAGGTTTATGCTCTTTAAGACACTTGGATCTAGGTGATTGCAATCTCCAGGAAGGTGCAATTCCCTCTGATATTGGCTCCTTACCATCATTGTTAAAATTAAATCTGAGCAGGAACAATTTTGTTAGTTTACCTTCAAGCATCAGTCAACTGCCTAA
The DNA here is from genome assembly GCA_026225825.1 of Pistacia integerrima. Taxonomy (NCBI): domain Eukaryota; kingdom Viridiplantae; phylum Streptophyta; class Magnoliopsida; order Sapindales; family Anacardiaceae; genus Pistacia; species Pistacia integerrima. The sequence goes on along the minus strand of CM047745.1, from coordinate 5,798,729 downwards.
GCTTGAAACTCTTTTTATAGAGTATTGCGATCGACTTCAAGCCTTGCCAGAGCTTCCAGCAAGTACAGGTAGATTATTTGCTCAGAATTGCACATCCTTGGAAATAATATCATCAAGTCCACATATATTCAAATCAAAATCACGAAATTTTTACTTAAATAATTGCTTCAAACTGGCTGGAAGTAGAAGAAGCAGTGGTGTGACAGTCAGTTTTTATAAAACTATGCTTCATTCGCTGTTAAAAAGTCAATTTCAGGTATGGTTCAATTTATTTATTTGTGACTTCAGTTTTAGTTTTGATATCTTTAATTATAACCATTATTTTAATTAACTGTAAAATCATATGGAAAATCAATTAGTAAATGGTAGCTTATTGCCTATACATGATGACTTCGACTATGAGTAGGACAATTTGATTGAACAATTTTCATGTTATTATTATTGGATCATAAGTGAAAATAATATTCTGGCTCACTCATTGCTCTCTCATAGCTTCTGATAATGCCTCTTCTTTATTCACAGCGACTTAATATTGGAGTTATGCATTCTGAGTTCGAAATTATTGTTCCTGGATCTCAAGTTCCAGACTGGTTCTTTGATTATTATAGTGAAGGGTCATCATTAAGAATTGGTCAACGAATGGTAAGATGTAGGGGACTGGCACTTTGTGCTGCTTTTTCAGTACACAATCCAAAGGATTTCTATCCATACAAATGGATGCAACTTGGTTGTACCGTACAAACGGATATCACTCATACCCATGCTGTTTCCTGTACACCCTGTAGCACACCAAAGACTTGTTTTTCCTCCATGTCAGTCCCTCTAAATTCCTTGGCTGGGACAGATCACCTCTGGTTGTTCTACATTTCTTTAAGTCATCTCGCCAGCAATGATATATTTTATCTAAGGGATGTTTCTTTTCGAGATAAAACCGATGAAAGCGTAAAGGTAAAAGAATGTGGGCTCCGTCCAGTATATGATTCTGATTCTGATATTGAAGAACTCATCGGAGCATCCAATAATCTTAGCAGCAATACTATTCGTGAGGTTTTGAATCCTGATAGATTAACAGTAACAAGTAGTATCATCAAGCGAAGCCGTGATTGCTGCCCTGATCAGCAGCCATATCCAAAAAGATTGAAGTGATACTGTTTGAGTGCTTAAACCTCATGAACAAATAACTCTTGGAATTAAACTCTTCACTCCTTCCTGCTGGCCTTTTCTCTACCTTTGACTTGCTATGGTTTTTGTAATTGCTTGTTCCGTATCATTTCTTGTATTTGTTTTGTCGAAAGTGAATCCAGAAAATTAAAATATTTCTTATGTATTCTAAGCTGACGTTAAAATCATTTACATTAAACTAATAAAAATATCAAACAATTCAAAACTGTCTTTGGTTTTCGGAAAAATGATTCTTGACAACAGTAGAACTGAGGGCTTGTTCATTTACTATTCATTTCTTCGAGCCTATCGAATTCATTATTACACCATGCTAATGCTACAACAATTTGTTCAATTCTGTTGGCTTTTCCACGTTTTGATTGTTTCAGTATATGGCTATGCAATTAGTTTATTCAGTAAATGAATCTTGGTAGGTTTGGGACAATGCTGTAGAAACACTTTTAGTTTCTGAGCAATGAAACGACAGATGCATATGGATCCCGTCACTCCCCTAAATTCTGTTGAATAGATGTAGTTACTGTTAGCTAGATCAGAATTATGGGAGCAAATAAGAAAAAGTATTGCTGCGAGATGTATCAGAATATGGTACTTTATCCATCAACTATTTCTTTTCCACTTTTTTGACTGTACATATCTTGTGTTGTAATTTTTGTGGCTGACTCTTCAATATATAGATCAAATGAATAATGCTTTTCCCAGTAAGATTGTGCTTTTATTTCAACGACACACAGTCATGATCAATAAGCTCGTTTGTTCTGGCATCTGCATTTCCAGGCAAAAGTGTTACGACTGAAATGCTTCAGTCATATTCCCTGTAAAAATATTTTAAAGGTTAAGGTTCTCCCTCCAATTAATAATAATATTTTAGACGGATAAGGCTAATATTTTACCATGCATTTAAAAAAAAAAATGTTAAAAATGAAATCCCAACCATCCAAAAACTTTGATCTAATTATCAAAAGCTACTTCTGATGTGAAAGTAATTGATAGCTAGTGACCCCAATCTTGTGCAATTGATGCTACCTTGTCTGGAGTTGCATTTGAGGAGCTAAGTGATTATGGACTTCTTAAATATATTCATAAAATCTCTGAATCAGCACTTGATATATAACTGTAATGCTTTTACTTTCTCCAGGCTGGTTGTAGATTGTATTGATAATATGACATCACTTGAAAATCAATATTTGGAAATAAAGTCAGAGGACCTGAAAATTACAACAGTATTTATTCACATAGCTTCATTTTTGCTACTTCCTTTTTCTTTCTCTTTTTAATGTGAATTTGCAATTCTTTCTAAGTTGTACCTCACAACATCCGCACTTCGCAAATTGAACGATTAAGCACGATGCATCTTTTTCAGGATTTTACAATGGATCTGACCCTATATATGAATATTCTTAGATGTTTCTACGATGGATTGACCCTGTACATGAACATTCTCCAATGAAATTATGATAGATCCGACCCTATATGGACATTCACACATGCTGACATCTGTCGTTCCACTCTCAAGATAATGAATTTCTTAAAAAAAATAAAAAAGTGCACAAAAACAGTAAACACAAATGTATAAACTCTCCCTGTAAATAGTTCAGCATTACTTTATTTAAAATATTGCTTGAACCAAATCTCCATAACCATCCTATTAAATTGAAAGCTGCAATAAGTGCCACGGTAACCTTTCCATTACGTAATTAGTTTACATTCTCATAGCAGCCACTGCAACATGTAAGAGAATTGAAGATGCCGCAAGAACATTTGCAAATGGCACATCTACAGAAATAACTTCAGTCTCATTATTGTTTTCTACAAACTTAAATTTTAAAACCATGCCTCCAAAAATATGCATCGAAGCATGCCAGAAAGGTTGAATCAGATCGCAGCAAAGATATACAATTTCCGAATGAGATATATGTGACCATTAGCGATAGACAGAACACAAGAAATATAAAAGAAAAAGTTAAGAGAAATGAAATTTTATTATATGTTCAAAATTTATAACAATTTCTATAATTTTCTCATCCTATCGAGGTTTGCCAAAGTAAAGTACGGCACATCTACAACATGAACCAACACCAAACTTACCAGATCTGAATATACAGAGGTTTGTCTAACTGTGCAATTTCCTGAACAAGGAACTGAACCAGGTTTGTAAGCTAAAAAATAGTCTTCCTCGAGAAAACAAATCAAATTTCAGTATGACAAAAACCAAAGAAAAACTAATATGGATATGACCACATATACGTTTCCACTGGACACTCAACATGAACAGGCTCAGCATAAGATTAAGAAATGCAATACCCACTAACCATTTTTCACATCTCATTTCCTCGTTTTATCAAGAACTTCGATATATCTTTTTGGAATGCCAAATTGTTCGACTAGATGTTTTGCAAGATCATCAATCACACCACCTTGAATAAGAACCTCATGCCCTTTTTTACCTGGAAAAGACAATTTTAACCCAACAAAAGTGTGAATGAGCACATAAAAGTCATAAGTTTCAAAACAATGGCATCAACAACATACAAGAAGCTTAGAAAGATTGATGGTTATCATCTTTCCATTGGTCAAACCAGCTTATTTATTAGTGAAAACAGTGAGAAAAACAAACAGAAGAAGCATGTGTATCAGTGTAAAGGGAAAATACAATAAGACAAGATCTGGCATTTCTTTAGTGTTTTCATTGTCACAAGAAAGGGTATTCTGACCATTTTCCCAAGAGATCTAGTATTTTTTTATGGGCAATACTACACTTACAACCTAATCTCACAAACTCTCTCTCACAACCCCGACATGACAACTCGCAATTAATTAGCTTGCAATGGGTCTTGTCTGCCCAATTACGAGCTGTCACGTCAGAATTGTGAGAGAAAGTTTGTAAGATAAAGTTGTAAGCCAATCTTTATTGCTTCTTTATTATGAGTAAGAAAGTGAAAAATGAATTAGAGTAGAGAGGACGACGTAATAGAGTAAAAGGAAAAAAAATCATAATTCTTATTCTAATCTCTCTCTAGAATGTATTTCTATTCCAGTCTGTCCTTCCCCTGCATGTCATGTCCGCTGTCCAGAAATCAGATTAATAAACAATAAATGCAACAGCGGGAGCAACTGGAAATGACTGTTCAACACCAGTGAGGTGGAGCTTCTATCAGACTGTTAAGTCAGAGCTTCCTAAAAGTTGTGTTTTTTCACCTGTTCTATCCTGTCATGTAGCAGAGTTGAGATGGTCAAATGAACTTTTGATTCATGCTATTTTGGATCCGGCAAAAATGATTAATTATCCCAAAGATAAACAGATCCTAATCCACTACCAAAACACATAAATATGGCCTCAAAACTTTTTTAATAAGAAACTAAGTATAATCGCATTCGTAGAAGATTTACAAATGGATGAACAAGAAATGGCCTAAAGTGTTTCACATCTTTAGTTACAATTTGGAATCTGAAAAGCTCAAAAACAATCAAAATCTAGACCCAACTGATTAAGGCATTCCAAAAAATTCCTAAAAGACAGCAACAAGCAAAGAACCCCAAATACAGAATCATTGTGTTAGACCTCCCATACATAAGGTCTATAAATCCAAGGGCAAAAGAAGGAATAAGAATAAAGAGGTGCTGGGTATGAGTTTGTTTTCAGGGGTTGAGGTGTGCAATAAAAGTTGTTAGGATTTTGGAGTCTGTTATGAGTCTGGACAGGTGGCTGGACAGTTTGTTACAGAAGGGAATAACTTGCTTATAAATGGGAAAGAGAGTGGAGGGTAGGAATATAGTTTATATTCTGGAAATTGGGTGGGAGGTCCCCAGCTCCTCGAACTGCTGGGATTTATCAGTTTGCTAATTGCAATTGTTCTGTTCTTTCATTCAGTAACTATTAATACAATCTGTCATTCATATTATTTTTGCCTATTGCCTTGTGTGTGTGTGTGTTGGTTGCCGTGAGTTTCTGTGTTACAGGAGGGTTCCAACAGTTTGGTATCAGAGCAGGGAATGGTCAAGTCGAAGATGGAAGGTAGAATGGAAAACGTGGAAAAAGAGATGAAGGCTGTGCAGGAAGATATGAGTTCAGTAAAAACAGATGTGGGAAGTCTTAAGGAGTACTTGATTGAGATGAGGGAATTGATGAGGTTGAGAGAGAAGAGGGATGAGAAACGAAACCATGAAAAAGTGAGTCCTCACTCCAACGACGAGAAAACAGAATCCGGGAATGGCCGAGAACCGGAACAAGAAACAAGTGGGGAAAGTGGGAAGGAAAAAAAGAAAGGCCGGAAACTGGAATTACCAATTTTCAGTGGAGAAGATCCCTTTGGTTGGACTTTCCGCGCCGATCGATACTTCACTCTAAACAAATTTGGATCATCAGAGATGGTGGAAGCCGCGGCAGTCTGTATGGAGGGTAGAGCATTGAATTGGTACCAATGGATGGAAGGGAGAGAACCTTTCAAAACATGGGATGAGCTCAAGGCTGCTCTAATCACCAGATTCCGGCCATCATTCCAAGGCTCTGCGCACGAGGCACTGGTGGCGCTGAAACAACACTCCACCGTGACTGAATATAGAGAGGAGTTTGAGTCCCATACAGCACCATTGAATGACTTAGGGGAAGAAATATTGATGGGAGTATTTATTAATGGGCTTAAAGAGGAAATACGGGCTGAACTAAGAGTGTTAAGGCCCAGTTCACTGCAAGTAATTGAGCAGGCCCATCGCGTGGAGGAGAAAAACTGGATCATGGATAAGTGTCGGCCCAAATCATTCAAGGCCCAAGGTTCCAGGGAAGGCTACTCACGCGTTTCCTACAGCCCAGATTTAAATCGGGCCACATGGTGGTCCAATCCAATAAAGCACCCAGCAACCCAGATCTGACCTGACCCGCCTAGTGGCCCAACGCAACAAAACCTCCAGATCCAAGCCAGATCGCATCGTCACACACACCCGAAAGGAAAGAGAGATCACCGGAAATGGCCGGCGAGCCCTTTCCAGGGGTTCGGGGTGAGGGGTTTGGGGTTTCCGGCGTTTGTCTGAAGCAGATATCCAATACAAGAGAGAAAGGGGGCTGTGCTTCCGATGTGATGAAAAATTTGGCCCCAATCACCACTGTCAGAGCAAATCATTACAGATACTGCTGGTGTTAGACGACGACGACTCTGAGAAGAACGAAAACCCACCGGAAAATGAAGAAAATCATAGTCAAGAGGGAAACAACTTAGCTCTGTCCATGAACTCCATCGTGGGTTTATCATCAGACAAGACTTTGAAGGTAAAGGGTCAGATTAGGGGTTCAGAGGTGGTGGTGTTGGTTGACATCGGAGCATCACACAACTTTATTTCTCTGGAGCTGGTTGAAAGGCTTGGGATTGCAGTAGAAAAAGGGAAAATGTTTGGGGTAATGGTGGGAAATGGCGTAACTGTGAAAAGAGAAGGGGTATGTCGGTAGATTACTCTGGATGTGCAAGGGATTCAGATTAAGCAGGATTTCTTTCCCTTTGAACTCGGAGGAGCTGACATCGTTCTGGGTATCACATGGTTGAGCTCATTAGGAGATGTCTGGGCTAACTGGAAGAAGTTGACGATGAGTTTTGAGGTGGATGGGATCAGATTTAGTTTACAAGGGGACCCGTCCTTGGTGAAGGCAACTGTCTCCCTGAAGTCCATGTTTCAGACCATCAACCACAATGGGGGAGGAATTCTGGTGGAATGCTACTCATTGGGGAGAGTTGTCACGACCACAGAGGAAGAAGTCACTCCAAGAGTTCAGGCAGTTGTAGATCAGTTTAGACACCTTTTTGACCAACCCACCAAACTCCCTCCACACCGCACCCATGACCACGCCATAAACCTTAAAGAAGGAGCACCAATCCCTAACATCCGCCCTTATCGGTATCCTTATTTTCAAAAAAATGAGATTGAGAAGTTGGTGGAAGAAATGTTAGCTGCCCGAATCATTCAGCCCAGCATCAGTTCTGCGCCAGGTATTGCTAGTTAAGAAAAAAGATGGAAGTTGGAGGTTTTGCGTTGACTACAGGGCTCTTAACGACATAACAATTCCGGACAAATTCCCAATTCCCACCATTGAAGAGCTGCTGGATGAATTAGCAGGGGGCAACTATTTTTTCTAAACTCGATCTTCGATCCGGATACCACCAGATCAAAATCAGGGACACAGATATTCCCAAGACAGCCTTTCGAACACATGACGGGCACTACGAGTTTCTGGTTATGCCGTTCGGCTTGACCAATGCTCCCTCGACTTTTCAGTCTCTGATGAATAGCATATTTAAACCAGTTTTGCGTAAGTTTGTGCTTGTTTTTTTTGATGATATTCTGATTTACAGCCCCGACTTGGAATCCCACATCAAGCACCTGCGACACACTCTTAGGATTTTGGATGAAAACAAATTGGTTGGAAATTTAAAAAAATGTTTGTTTGGACAATAGAAGCTGGAATATCTGGGGCACCTAATTTCAGCCAATGGGGTCGAGGCAGATCCGCAGAACATTGCCACGATGGTTTCTTGGCCCACACCCACCAATGTGAAGAGTCTTCGTGGTTTTTTTGGATTAACAGGTTATTATCGCAGGTTTGTAAAGGGATACGGCACCATCGCCCATTCACTCACAAAACTACTGAAGAAAAATTCCTTCAGTTGGGACCAAGAAGCACAACAGGCCTTAAAAGATGCCATGACTTCAGTACCTGTTCTGGCAGCCCCGGATTTCAACTCTCCATTCGAGATTCACACAGACGCCTCGGGTTACGGAATGGGGCATGCAGAATTAGAACAAAGCGACCCGCTAGCTTACCTAAGTAAAGCCTTCTTCCCTCAAGCTAAACAGAAATCAGTTTATGAACGAGAGTTAATGGCCGTCGTGTTTGCGGTACACAAATGGAGTCCATACCTATTGGGCAGGAAGTTTATCATACGCACAGACCAGCGCAGCCTCCAGTTCCTCAAGAATCAGCCGATTAAAACCCCAGAACAGCAAAAATGGGTATCCAAGTTAATGGGGTTTTCGTTCGATATTCACTACTGGCCAGGAACCACTAATAAGGTTGCCGATGCTTTATCCCGACGAGAAGAAGAACCAGAATTATCATCCTTGTCAGTGAGTCAGTTTACAGAATTTGAAGAATTGACAAATGAAGCTCATCAAGACCCAAAGCTTAGACAGATGATTCAAGATTTGGTTGTAGCACCCAATAGCCAACCAAACTACAGACTTCGCCATGGTTGTTTATTGTATAAGGACAGACTGGTTCCGCCAAAAAACTCTCGGTTCATCTAGAAATTGCTTGCTGAATTTCACTCCAGCCCAACTGGTGGTCACTCCGGCTTCTTCCGGACATATAAAAGGGTAGCCAATATCGCTTATTGGGTAGGCATGAAGACGGATATCCAGAACTATGTTAAAGTCTGCACCATATGTCAAGTCAATAAACACTCAGCTTTGAAACCAGCCGGATTACTTCAGCCTCTTCCGATACCCATGCAAGCATTTGATGACTTGACAATGGACTTCATTAGAGGACTCCCACGAGCCAAGGGGTTCGATACCATTCTGGTTGTAATTGACCGCTTGACCAAATATGGCCATTTTCTACTCTTATCGCACCCGTATACCGCTAAGGAGGTGGCCCTACTATTCATGAAAGACATAGTGAAGCTTCACGGGTTCCCTCAAACCATCATTACCGACAGAGACAGACTTTTCATGAGTCAATTTTGGCAAGAGATTTTCGTGGTATCCGGATCGCTTTGAAGTTTAGCTCACTTATCACCCTCAAACGGATGGTCAATCCGTGGTCAACAGGTGTGTGGAGGCATATCTTCTTGTTTTTGTAGCTCACAGCCCCGTCAATGGCCGAATTGGTTGCCATGGGCTGAATTTTGGTAAAATACGACATATCATCGCTCTACCAAGATGACACCGTTCAAAGCCTTGTGCAGGCCGTGAACCCCGATTCTCACCCGAAGTTCACAGACTACCCGGAGTTGCTAAAGTAAACCAACGATCGGTGAGCGAAATGCCATCATTCAGGGACCTTAAACACAACCTGGAAGTAGCACAAGATCACATGAAAACACAAGCAGATCGACATCACAGGGAATGTGCAATTCTCTCCGGAGATCACGTGTACCTTCGACTACACCTTACCGATTTAAATCTCTCGCCACAAGGTTGAATGAAAAAGCGAGTCCTAGGTTCTATGGACCTTTCCCCGATCTTGGATAAAATCGGTCGGGTAGCTTAGTTAGAACTACCTCCAGACGCCCGCATTCACCCGGTCTTTCACGTATCTCATTGAAACACACCTACATAGCTCGGTTCCCTGTCTGCCTCTACCTGTCTCACCGAGGACTTGAAGCTGCAAGTTCAACCAAGGTGAGGTCTTGGATGTGAGGTCTCTTATAGATGGCACTACGAGGTTCTCATTCGATGGCACGATCGCCCACTTTCGATGCCACATGGGAACCCTTTGATGTGATAAACAGTCAATTTCCTCAATTTCACCTTGAGGACAAGGTGGCACTTCGAGGGGCGGGTGTTGTTAGACCTCCCATACATAAGGTCTATAAATCCAAGGGCAAAAGAAGGAATAAGAATAAAGAGGTCTTTGGGTATGAGTTTGTTTTCGGGGGTTGAGGTGTGCAATAAAAGTTGTTAGGATTTTGGAGTCTGTTATGAGTCCAGACGGGTGGGTGGACAGGTGGTACATCCAAGTTTGTTATGAGAAGGGAATAACTTGCTTATAAATGGGAAAGAGAGTGGAGGGTAGGAATATAGTTTATATTCTTGGGTTGGGTGGGAGGTCCCCTGACCTCCTCATCTTGGGATTTATCGGTTGCTAATTGCAATTGTTCTGTTCTTTCATTCGGTAACCATTAATACAATCTGTCATTCATATTATCTTTGCCTATTGCCTTGTGTGTGTGTGTGTTGGTTGCCGTGAGTTTCTGTGTTACAGGAGGGTTCCAACACATCTTTAATTCCCAGGAAATGGAAGCCCTGAGAGAAGCCCAATACTTGGCCAAGCTCCATAAATACTAGACTTCTCCCCATTATATGTTTAAAACTCTACTGACTCCATTTTCAATTTTATACTTTTCTATTTCAGTATACTGGATGGGAGAATTTAAAAGACATGTATACTCTCTTGAATATTGGCTTACACCACTTGGCCTTTCTTTTAAAGGAATCAATCATCAAAGAAAATTAAATGCATACAGATCCAGCCCATAGCTCAATATGAAATACTAGAAATTATGCATAATATTGTGGAATGAGAAATGGGAAAAGAAGAAAAGAACGCAAATAGAATATACATCAGCAATGCAGAGAATAGAGGGATAGAAAGAAAGAATATACCAGGTAATTCTGCCACTGATGTACTGCAAGCAAACTTTTTTTGCAGCTCTGATGCTAATGCTTCAGCATCCAGCAAGAACGATTCCAGACCTGAAACTTTTGTCACCTTCTTGTTTCCTTGTCGCCGTTCCGTTAATATCTGAATTGTTTTCAGCGCACCTTTACGAACAACAGACTCGTTTCCTCGGGTCACAACATGGTGGGGCTGCATCCGGCTTACAAATGTTGATCCTAAATCTTTCTTATGTATCTCTGTTGGGTATGTTGTTCCCTTCTTAATGGCTCCCTTGAACAATGCATCACATAAAGTTGGATCCAAAACCACAATGGATTTATTAGTAGGCTTAACCAAATTTTCTTTCTCGATGTACTTGAAAACAACCTCACTGGCTTCAGAGGCACTGTAAAGTTTTCCTATATCAGCACCAACAGAGGTGAAAACAGAGTTGACATGCACACTTGGTTTATAAATTTCTGCCACTTCTAGCAATTTTTGAGATCGACTATCAGTAGCGGCACCATCAACTGCCTGATTGGTTTTCTCTACTTGCCGTTTCTCTGGCTTGAAGGATACATAGTCCGCATGACTGCGGTTAACAGAAAACAATACCACTTCCTTCTTATATTTATCTTCTTTCACAGAAATCTGGTATTACCACGAACAAAGTAAGAATAACAAGGTATGGACAAAAACTTATTTTGCATTTCATAGATCATGAATTAATAAAAGAAACATTCATCCCTCATCCCATTGCAAGTTTGCAACTGTGAAAATATGCACATTACTGTAACAATATCGTTACCAAACTTTTCTTTATAATATAGCATTATCATACTTGTAATGTGGGTCGTCACATTTTGTCGTTGAACGTAAATTTGTAACGTCATAACATTCATGCTACGTAACTTTACACAAGTAACATTAAATGTAAACTAATGAGATTATATCTTGTTACAAGTTTAGCATTCAATGTTACCAAAATCACATTTAATGTTACAATGAGATCTTACAAATTTTAAACCAAAAAAAAAAAAAAGGAATTATTGCTTCCTATATCATGTTTCTACTTTCCATGTCATTTTCATCAAAAATAATTTGCTCTATTATCATTAAGGGAAAAAAAAGAAAAGAAAGAGTAAACCTCATTCAGAGATTTGCCAGCATATAAAAGTAGCTCAATGGGGATCCTAAAGTGGAATATGCTGAGATAATAAACAACTAAACTTGGCTCCTCATGCCTTAAATCTCACACAAAGCAGTCTCGGGCCACAGCAATCTAAAAAGCACTAACTCACACAACAACTATAAAGTAGATAGGTCTTAAGGGTCAAAGTGATGCCTCTAAAGCTCATATAGTTTCTTTGAACTGGATTTACTATATTCTTTTGTTTATTAAAGTTGTATAACTATTTAGATTAGTTATATCTAGCTTCGTTACATGTAATTCTTTTTCATTTAACTTGATTAATTTGATGGTTCTAGAAACCATAATTTATTATTTTGATCATTCCAGATGCACAATATAAATAAAAATGTCAAGGATGAAATTGAAATATAAAGAGAATATAGGGGCTAAATGATAGTAAATTTGGGAGAATCTATCTCCCAAATGCGAAATGCATGAACTGTTTATAGTAAATGTACTGCCCACTTTCTCAAGTAAAATATCACCACTTGTCTTGCCATACGTTAACATTATACACATAATACTTTGAGTTAGCCTCTTAAGTGGACATATGTAACTAGGTGTATTATAAAGTTATATTGCCTTAAGTAATAAGTTCTTCAACTTGTATTGCCTGTTTTAAGTAATATGTTGTCTAAAGCCAACTCAAAGTGAAACATGCACCATCCTAGTTGGGGCCATTAAATAAAAAATTTAGTGTTTATTATCTTTACTTAAAAGTGAGATTCTTGCTTCCAAGATATCAAAATTCTATGCAGTTCACCATAATCAGATGGTAGAATACCACGTGAAAATGATTATGAATATATTAAAAATAGGAGGAAGAAAGAATATAAAGACAATTGAAAAGCAAGTGAAGAAAAAATTGTTATTTGTGATTCACAAATTAATCAAATTGTATGAAAAAATTGCATATGCGTAGACTGAGACGAACTAGAAAACCAAGTAATCCAAATAATACAACTTAAATAGTATACAAAGAAGTACATAAATAATACAACTATAACAAACTAGTACACCCAATATGTAAAATTTCTTTAAAAAAAAAATAAGACTAATCAAATAATATTAAAAAAAAAAAAAAAAAAAAATCTTTATGATAATATCCCCATTATAAAAGACACACAATTCCTCAACTCTAAGCATGTATTGAAGTACTTGACATTCTTTAAATGACCTCCAATAAGTCCTTAGTGAATTTTTTTTTCAATCTAAAATGATGACATGCCTAAAGCAATAATTTCTTCAATTCCCAATAATATTTATTGCAAAATTATTGAACACAAACAAGTAATTTTCGACTTAGAATATCCAAAATTGCTTCAATAACATTATTAAGAGAAATGAAAAAATTTTAAAAAACAAAATTAGGAAACACACCAGTCCTGAAGAAGCTTTAGCTTGCAACCATTTAGCCAGTTTCTTATGCGATGATTTCTTGACATCCAGCATGATACCTGAAGGCCTACAGGGTAATACATGGTTCGACCTGTGTCCATCCAAAACAACAACGATGATCGTTATAAATGTCCATCAACATTGAAAAAGATGCACCAAACAATTATCAGTCCAATACAATGTTTAAAGAAGCAAGTGAAACTACACTCTTTGACATCGTGAGCTTGAACAGTTATAAAAAAAGCTGTGTTCATTTGCACCTTTAATGAATGCCTATCTTTAATATTTTGTGGATCCTCAAAAACTTGGTGAACTTCACTTTTATGAATTTCAGCTAAAACTGCAATGTAAAATTTTAATGCCCAAATGGCTTCAACCTTGACTAAAGTAGAAATAACTATCAACCCAAAACCAACACTTTGCTCTCTGCTTATATCAGCATATCCATGCTAAAAGAAATTGGCTTAAATGATCAAATATTCCCTTGTTCCAAAATCACAGAGCAACAGAAACATCCCCGAAAAGATTGATTAACTCACTGTAATCATTTATGAAAACAAACTACTGGACAACTAAATTTGCCATGAACATATGCACATGACTCTAAAACCAACATATAAGACTGATAACAAAGAAAACAAAGATCATCCCGACTAAAACATCAAAGGTATGATCTCTTCAATCCTCCCCAATGCACAAAGAGAACATATGGATAATATGACATCAATAAAAATATCCTACCACAATGTGCTTCCGGGTATTGGCAGGTCTTTATCCTTCACTGTAGTATGCAAAGCTTGTAGAAGGCATTTGTCCAAATGAGCATCCACATCCTCAGTGGATAGAACATGCTGCTCCACACTTGATTCATCAGCATCCAAATTTTCTGTTAATTTCAAATCATTTACACCTGCAGTTACCAGCTCAGCTGCATTACCCTGATGATCATTTTGTGTAATTGAACCAGGATTAGGTTCAGAAATGACATCTTTTACATCAGCTGTTCCCCCTTCTTCAGTTGCTATGTCACTCTGTTGATCATTTGAACTCTCGGCAATGCCTTCCCATGAATCAGAAACGTGACATGTTGATAAAAAAGCAGGATCTGCAAGGACCACATCTTCAAAAAAACCTGCATTTGGCACATAATGGCCCTCAACTGATTCCCTGCAGAACATTTCAAAACAATGTCAGTTAAGAACTTATAAATCAATCTCCCATATAGTATCTATCTATACTTGCCAAAGTAAGTCACGATAATAGTGAGTTATCCTTAGAGCCTTTCCACGCAAACCAGCTTTTACTGCTTCAGTGCTGCTCATAGTGGTAGAACCAACCTGTGTTAAGATCAATTAACTTTTAAAGTCCGTGAAAAGGATATTAATCTACTTAGCCCATCTTTTGTGTGTGTGAGAATGTGTGCATGTGTGTCTGTATGTGTATGTGTGCGTGTTATGAATTGAGCAGAATTACAAATAAGCTTACTGCAATAGGAGCTGGATTGCCAGGAACTTTTATAGCCCATGGTTCCCCAGATAAAAACGATGGTAGACCTTCTGAGGGTATGCTTATACCAGGGAACATCAAATCTGCCCCGCCAATGACAAATCGCGAGACCTCACCCCCCTTCAGCATAAAAGACGGCAGCAGATCAGGGACTTTCCACAGAGCAAAAACTGCTTGAAGAAATAGTAAACTATTAAAACCAGATAAAAAATGGAATAGATAGTGAGCACATTAAAAGAATTTCCCACTACCTCAAGGTTTATCAAAGCGTTATATAATACAAATTGTTTTAGTAAATCTGCTATCTAATAAAAGAAAGGCTATAACCTATACAATTTTTCATCTGTAGACCTTTATGAAAAATCTCACTTTTAGCTTGCTCGTATTTACGAATCAAGCTACTTAGAAGTGAAAGTCCCTCACAACTTGTTTCATATATTGATTTCTTACGTTGACCTCTAATTGAGATGAAGAAAGTGAAATAGACCAAAATAAAACACGAGTTAGACTCCAAGCAAGACACACAAAAGGCTAAATGATATTACTCTTAAAGAAGACATTAAACAAGAAACCAGAATGTCATGCATAAGGTACAAGCAAGAAGATGCATAATGTACAAGCAAGAAGAATGAAGAGTGGCCATGAATAATTCATCCCATTTTTCTGTGATTTCTTATTTTTGTGCATCATGAGACACATCGAGACAGCAAATTCTGACATGGAGATTCTAAACGAGTCAGTAGTGATGCATGAAGACAATTGGTAATGACCTATGAAATTTTTTAATGAAGAATATGCTTCCTCATATCCTAAGTTTATCAAAAAAATATAGGTCTAAATCCACATAATCATACTTTATCCAAAGCTATTAAAAGAAAACAAAAGAGTTCTAAAACTCACGAGGGTCATCACAACACCTCATCATAATCATGCAAACATGGAATAAATCAAATATTAATTTGAGAAAAGTTATACTTGAAATCTTTCTCTGTAATAGATTAGAATCCAGGTATCAATCATAAAGGCATGTAAGAAGATATTACAAGTACCAATTAATTATGTAAATTGTACTTTTCAATTACCATGCAATAAATAAATTATGATAGCAACAGTCTATTAAAAGGCTGTTTAATGTGTTATAATAAGATAAATGCCAACCACATTCGATCGAATTTGGGGAAATTGCATGCTTTTCTGTGAGCAAATTCCATTTTTCCTAAAGAAGAAAGCTCCATAGTCTCATATCAACCATTCAACAAATTTCAGTTTTCTAATATATGATCAAATTTGTACAATAAATTCATGTTTTAATCAAGGGATAATTAGACAAACCTCCTAGAGGTCTTATCAAAATACAGGGTAAACGTAAGTTTCATTTTCTTTTTCTTGCAATCAAATTAAAAAATCAAACTTACATTTCTGAGTGGATTTTGAGTAAACCTATGGGATGGTTGTGAAATTAACCCTAGACATAAAGTTCCCTATCCAACCATTGCAATTGCAAAGAATTTCCAAATTAAGAGAAGTAAAGAATTTACATAACAAACCGCTAAAAGAATTGGAAGGAACATCCAGGCATGAAATAATTCAAATACCTGTGGGAAATATATCTGTGCCTCGTCCATCAATGTCAAAAAACATAGGTAAACCACCTTCAACACTATATACAAGGACCCGATTCTGAAACTTTGAAAGTGTGATCTCTACCTATATAAAATTTTCAAGTATAAATTCAAACAATTAGTAGAAAACACAATAACAATAGTTCCTAGCCTCCACTCATTTCTCAAAAAGAAAAAGGTAAACTGAATAAAACTTCAACTGCCTCATCCAGTTTCATGAAGGACTTTAACGTAAATTAATTGTCGACAAACAACCTTGATCCTTAGATGTCAAAGAAAAACAAATGGTGATCCAGATCTTAAAAAAGGTAGGCTGGCCGCAGCTCATAAAATCATAGATACTTACAAAAACATACACTAGGTACTACTTATAACATCATCTGAGAACATGTTTTGCTTTTTAATCAATACCCATATACCCTTTGAGTAAATCAATACCCAGACAAAATTCTAAAAATAAAAACCAGCTTATTTCGCTCCTTCATTTATTTCCATAATTCATTTTTCTTTCTCTTAATCTTTGTTTCATTTCAATGAAGTTCAAAATTTTACTTTAGATTATCATTATCAACTTCCTTTATAAATTTCTTTCTTTATACAACATGCAACCAATATACCATTCACTCAATTCTTTAATAATAATTAAACATTTACAGCTAAACTTATTATCACTACCAACATTAAAGTAGCAAACAAATAAACTAAAATTTCCCCTTTCATATTGCATACAGATATTATAATTTGTTCTATAACACACTCTGGACTTTCATCGAACACATAGACGGCATTCTCATTCACCAAATTCTAAACCGACAAAACTCAAAATTACCACATTTTAACTATAATTCTTCTTTAAAAGTACAGATATCATTATCTTTTTTTTTTCTTTCTTTTATTAATAAATTTTCATTGTACCGCCGATTTTTTTATTTTTTTTTTTCAAACTAATTAATTAAAAAGAAAAAAAAATGATAAAGAGGCGTACCTTGGGAGGGAGTAAAGCGTCGAAATCGAGATCGGAAGCGCGAGGGAACCTCTCTCTGAGAGTTCTCTTCAGCTTCTTCCGGTCAGCTCCCGAGAGTCTCTGGTGCGATTTCGCCTCAACGGACTTCTTGAACATTTTTATTCTTGTTAATGCTTTGATTAATGTGAAGAATTGTTGCTGGGGATTGAAAAAGAATAGAGAGGTTATATTAATGGAAAGTTTCTTACGAGGAAATAGTAAGGCCGTGGCAGTGATGAAGTAGGAGAATTTTTGTCCTCTTTACTATTACTATCAGGGTTAATAACAAAGTCCCCCTTAGGTATTATTAAATAACAATAATCTCCCTGTAGTTATACTAGTAACAAAAATTTTCCTACAGTTAAATTTTTGGGGTTAAAATAATCAGCAGAAGGTAATTTTATAAATACTGTATTTTTAAATAATTATATAACAAAGCATCTATTAAAGGTTCATATTTTTTTTAATGATTTTGAAAGTGATAATTTTAAGAAGTTTATCGTAATTAATTTATTTTGACAAGTTGTTTATAATATGCTCATATATAAATGTGTTGTTTTAAAACCTGAATCGGAGAGTAACCCGTTTTACTGTCCGGGTCATAGGTCAACCGGTCCAATCTGTTGGACTGATGATGTCAGCTACAATTTTATTTTTTAAAAATTACTATTTTCCCTCAAATTTTAATATATTACAAAAATTCCCCAAAAAAATAATTAGTCCCTAAAATTTTTATTTGTTTCAAACATACCCCAAAAAATTACCAATTAATCCCCAAACTTGTGAATATCTCCAAAACACCCTTATAAAATTACATATTAACCCTTATAATTTTGAAATATTACAAAAAACCCCTAAGACCTAAACCAGACCAAAGAAACTGCCAGGTCCTAGTCTGACCAGTCCGATTTTTAAAACAAAGTATAAATGATCTTAAACTTGAGACCTTATAGATATTTCTTAAGAGGGCATCCAAATTGATGAACAAATTAAATTTACGGTCAATTAATAATTTTTGTAAACCCTAAGTATGGGATTTGATCAATTTTCGGATTTTTTTTTTTCAAAACCTAACTAGGAAAGAGCGTTATATTTAACTCTTAAGTAGAGTAAGAAGGTAATTTGTAAATTACAATTATTTCATTAATTATTTATAAATTTAAAATATTTTAATTATAAAATCATATTTAACTAAAATAATTGAAAAGAAAAGAAAAGAAAAGAAAATTATTTAATTATTTAATTTAAAAAAATAATTTATGAATGATTGTAAAATATTTTATTTTATGTTTTAATTTTTTTAAGGGAGAACGACCTTGTCTCACCCAAGGTTTGGCGAAATGACATTTTCTCACTCATCAAGTTTTAAAATGACACTTTTCCACCTATATTATTTTATGTTTTTCATTAATATTTTACCAAAAAGGTTATAATATCCTTAAATATTTGACTTTATAAAATTTTTATTATTTTTTAATTAGTCAACTATTAAAAAGTCAAAAAAGAAAAAATAATTAACCCCACCTAAAAAGTTATAAATAATGTTATAATGACATTAATATTTATTTATTTATAATATCATCAATATTTCATCACTATGATTCAATAATCTACTAAATTTATAATGTTTTTCATAATATAATATTTTTCATTTTTACTAATTAACATAGAAAATCAATATTCATAATTAATTAAATAAACAAAGGAAAAAATGTATCTTTACACTTAAATTAGTGAATAATCAAGTAAATACTTTGACTTAAATAAATTTTAATTTTTAATAAACTATTTAAGGGTATTTTTATCTTTTCAGTTAAATATTAATAGAAAATACTAACAAAACCTAACGAATGGTGGGAAAATGTCATTTTGAAACTTAACGGGTGGGAAAATGTCGTTCTCCCTTTTTTTAATTATCTTACTTTTTAATTTTAAAAATATTTTAAATATAATAATTGAAAATATTAAAATATATATATTTTAGTTTTAATTTTTTTTTTTAATTTGTATAATAGTATGTTTATCCTTTATATATAACTAGACACAGGCTCGGGCATTGCGTGACTGTGTTTATTCAATGTTTTTAAAATAGATTATAAATAAATTTATTCTAACAAAATAACCTAATTAGATTAAGACATAATTTAATAATTGTTAAATTATACAAATTTTAAAGTATATATAAATTGTATATATATATAAAGTTATGTTAAGATAAAATTAATAATTGTACTTGTATAATTATTAATATCAATTATAGGTAGATATCATTAAATCATTCATCTAACTTGAAAAGATCATTTGAATATTATATGGTCTAATTATATTTTCAGGATCATCATCTATTTTTACAGATATGTCTTTGATATTGAATGTCAGTATTTTGTAGTGAATCGTGTATGATATTTAATATCACCCTTATATTATCAAAATCAACTATTTAAACGTAAAATTTATACTGACATTCTGCAATTTCTGTAACTTATATTCATTTCCAAGTTGCATTGCAGGGATATGTTTATTATATTTTTTTACATTATTATTGGTTGTTTTTGTGTTTTAAATATATATTTTTTATATTGGAGTTCATTTTATATTGAATTGATAATTAAAAAAATCAATAAATAAATATCCATAAATTGAACTCAAAGTCTATATCATCATGGTTTTTCTCAAATTTGTCACCACTCACCATTTGATGTCAGCAATCAAAGTTTAAAACTTTGTCAAGAAATTAAAAAAATTTGCAGGATAATTCATTGGATATTATTGATAAGTCTATAAATCAATAAGAAAAAGAGAAACATTGTTGAAAAATGTGAACTTTTAAGCAAGAGACTTGCAGAGTCAAAGGAAAAAACGGATTTTGATTGTTGCGAAAAGAAAATGAATTATTTTTATTATTATTATTTTAGAAATTAAAAAAAAATAAGAATGTTGAGAAGAAAACTCATAGAAAGTAACAACAACTCCTACAGTATAATCTGAAGGCAACTTAATTGAAGCATTTAAGAAGTCATGAAGATAAAGGTCCTCTGACACAAATCCATTTGCTGCAATTAGAATTGACCACCACCTAGAGCAAAAAAAGCATTTGATGATAGCATGATAGCATCCTAAAGAAAGACAATAATCGTAAAACCCACAAATTAAACAACAAAATCAATCCATAAATTAACAAAAAAAGATAGAATAAATACAATTAAAACTATATACCAATATTTGTTTTTTTTTTACATCACTAAAATTGAATTTGTTTTATGTGTGTGATGATAAAATAAATAGTTCAACTATAGGTATATAGTCATTCAAATTCATTGTATAATATATCAAATTAAATCCCTATCTTTCTAGTTTTCAAAGATTCAAACTGCTCATCAATTGGATTTTTATTGAGTAAGTTATAACTATTTTACTACTTACTATTCAATGGAAATCAAGAAATAAGGAAAAACCAAAATGTGTGTAATGATAAAATGAATAGTTTAAAAACAGGGCTACAGTTATCCGAATTAAGCATATAATATATCAAATTAAAGCCCTGTCTATATAGTTTCTAAAGATCTAAACTACTCATCAATTGGATTTTTATTGAGTAAGTTATGGTCAATTTACTACTGACTGTTCAGTGAAAACCAAAATCTGTATAATGATAAAATGAATGGTTCAGTAGTGGGGCTATAGTCATCCAAATTAAGCATATAATGCATCAACTTAAATCCTTATCTATCTAGTTTCTACATATTCAAACCTCTCATCAATTGGATTTTTATTGAACAAGTTATGGTCAATTTAGTATTGATTTTTCAATAAAAACCGAAATATGTGTGATGATAAAATGAATGATTTGATAGTGGGGCTACAGTTATCCAAATAAAGCCTATAATATATCAAATTAAAGCTCTCTTTGTCTAGTTTCTAATGATTCAAACCTCTCATCAATTAGAGTTTTATTAAGCAAGTTATGGTCAATTTACTACTGATTGTTCAGTAAAAACCTAAATGTGTGTAATGATAAAATGAATTGTTTACTAAAACTACATGGTTCAACATCAAACATCAGTTGATATTTGTTAAATAAATGATATTATTTATATTAAAAAACAACCTCTTTTCATGATATATATATGTAATATAAAAAGGAGTAATGCTACAGCCACTGAAGGTTGCGCATCGAATCTGTGCACCGAATGATGTGTCAAAATCCTGACCGTTGATTCATTATCAGTTAATATTAATCAACGGTCAGGATTTTGCCATGTCATTCGGTGCATAGATTCGTTGCGCAACCTTCGGTGGCTCTATCATTTTCGTATAAAAAGATATCAACAAAAAAGATAGAACAATTATAATTAAACTACATATCAATATTTGTTTTTCTTCAAGGATAATAATAATGGTTCGGCATATTACAAATGGTTTACTAAAGCTACATAGTTCAGCAACAAACATCAGATAATATTTGTGATATAAATAAAATTTGTTATATTTAGCAACAACTTGTTTTCGATATATGTATATAACATAAAAAAATATAAACAAAAAAATATAGAACAAATACAATTAAAACTACATATCAATATTTGTTTTCCTTTATCATCACTTAAATTAAATTGGTTTTATGTGTACGATAATAAAATGAATGGTTCGACTGCATGTCTATAGTTATCCAAATTCATCGTATAATATATCAAATTAATTTTCTATCTTTCTAGTTTTCAAAGATTCAAATCACTCATCAATTGGATTTTTATTGAATAAGTTATGACCAATTTACTACTGATTGTTCAATGGAAATCGAGAAACAGGAAAAACCAAAATGTGTGTGATAATAAAAGGAATGGTTCAGAAGTGGGGCTACATTTATCCAAATCAACCGTACAATATATCTAATTAAAACCCTATCTATCTAGTTTCTTAAAATTTAATCCTCTCATCAATTGAAGTTTTATTGAGTAAGTTATAGTCAATTTACTACTAATTGTTTAGTGAAAACTGAAATATGTGATGATAAAAAGAATGGTTCGGCAATGGGCCTACGGTTATCCAAATTAAGCGTATAATATATCAAATTAAAGTTGTTTGTCTAGTTTCTAAAGATTCAAATCTCTCATAAATTGGAGTTTTATTAAATAAGTTATGGTCAATTTACTACTGACTATTCAGTGGAAACCGAAATGTGTGCGATAATAAAATGAATGGTTTGGCAGTGAGGCTACAGTTATCCAAATTAAGCATATAATATATCAAATTAAAGTTGTTTGTCTAGTTTCTAAAGATTCAAATCTCTCATAAATTGGAGTTTTATTAAGTAAGTTATGGTCAATTTACTACTGAATATTCAGTGGAAACCGAAATGTGTGCGATAATAAAAGGAATGGTTTAGCAGTGAGGCTACAGTTATCCAAATTAAGCATATAATATATCAAATTAAAGCCTTGTCTATCTAGTTTTCAAATATTAAAACCGCTCATCAATTGGATTTTTATTGAGCAAGTTATTACTAATTTACTATTGACTGTTAAGTGGAAATCGAGAAATAGGGGAAACCAAAATGTGTGTGATGATAAAATGAATGGTTCAGAAGTAGGGCTACAGTTATCAAAATTAAACGTATAATATATCAAATTAAAACTTTGTCTGTCTAGTTTCTAAAAATTCAATCCTCTCATCAATTGGATTTTAATTGAGCAAGTTGTGGTCAATTTACTACTGATTTTTTAATGGAAACAAAAATGTGTGTGATAATAAAATGAATGGTTTGCTTGACCCAAATTCAAAGGATTGTCATATTAGGGCTGATAAGAAATATTTCAAATAACACTTGTTAATTGGAAAATGGAATCAACCAAAATTAATTCATTTAACATATGTACTTGCATATCAATAGGATATAAACAATTAATCTTCATATAATAAATTAAAGTACATGAATGTTTTTACAGAAAACATATTCAAAGCAAATAAAATGTTTCTACTAATATAAATATGACACATACTCACAGTTCGGCTGACAATAGGATCATCCTCGATTTGATCTTAGTAAAGTACATGAACATTTCCTTGAAAACAAACATAACAAAATTTAATCGATTTTTATGTTAAGATTGTTAAGGAATAATTATTCATTCATATAACAACTGTTACCTAAAAACAAATCAACAAAAGTTAATTAATCTTCATATTAAAATTGTTAAGGAATACACTTACCGTTCGGCAGGACAAACACAATTAATTGTTCAAATAGATTGACCGAACAAAAACAATCATTCAATCAAATAATAACTATTAAAATAGTTAGGAGATATACTTACGATTTTGTCTTAAAATAGTTAGAAGATATATTTACAGTTCAGAAGAATAAATCAAAATAGCAACTCATTTGACAATGTCAATCAGACACTCTGCCTTTATTCCATGCCAATTCATGAATCTTTGACCTGTAAACAATAACAATAACATAAATAAATAAATCATCAATTAACAAAATCATGAAGAATAGATGTATTATTGACACAAACTAACATGACCTATAAACAATTAACAAAAGACCAGACGTAGTGTTGACACCAACTAATATATTACGATAATATACAACTGAATATACGCCCCTTTTATAACCTTTTATTTAGACCTTTCAAATATCAATACAATTAAATAAGAATGAATACGAAGAAAGGTTTGCAATGTCAATACAATGCACCTATATAATTATTAATAACAATCCTAGACAAATTACATTAAACCACAATTATTAATAGCAATCAAATGCATTTGTATACTTGTTAATGCACATCCAACGTGTCAAAATAGATATAACTTTGGAATGCCAATGCAATGCATCTATATTATTATTATTATTATTGTTATTATTATTATTATTAATATGTATCCAATAATTTTTATTAATTAACCTAATCAAGAAATGTTTGGGTTGATATGAACATTTGGAATATCAATGCAGTGCATTAATATCTCATTAAACCATACCTCCAACTTTGGAATACCAATGCAACAATTAATATTGTTTACATCATCACCAATAAAATTCAACCATATGACAATTACAAATCTAAGATGTCATTATTGTTAGACCTTCGGAATGCCAATGCAATGCACCTATATAATTAGTATTATTATTAATTATTAATATAATTTTTATTAATTATTAATACAAATCTAACATGTCAAAATAGAGCAATAAATACAAACTCAATATGTCAAAACAATTTGATTGGGCTCATTAAACTACAAATCTTAATTGTCAATCTAATGTATCAAAGTAGAACAATTCTAGAGTTTCTAAAATATGTCACGTGTCGATCAACTGAGATTATATATATATATATATATATATATATATATATATATATATATATATTGTTCCATTTCCACTACTTTTCTTCTAATTTTTGTCAATAGTGTTAACCGAAAGGTCTCTTGCTCAAAAACTTTTATACTTGAAGCTAAAGGGTTGTTTATCTTTTTACTAAACACTTAATAATATTTAGTTGCACTTGTCACTTAAAAGTTTTAAGAAATTTAACGTATTATTTTTTTAATTAATGATAGTATATTGTCTAGTTAATTATACAAAACATTATAAGTTGGAAGTTTGCCTATCGATCACTGAAATTCGATTGACAATGGCCCAACAATTTATCAATGCGTAACAGTAATAAAATTGATAGTACAATGATTGTCTTTGATCGATCTATCTATCTACATAATTTTTGGTTGAAAGAAAGTGGCATTTACCCAAGATCTTATTGAGAAAGTGTAACTGTCAAATCTTGGAGAAAGTTGCATCTATTGTAGATATAAATAGAATGTTGAAAATGATCATTTTGATATCAATATTGTTACCTAAGCTCACAAAATAAAAAATTCAGCCATTGGAATCGTATGGCCAAATGGGTATATTAAATCAAATAAATTATAAGTGTCCTATTAGCATTTTTATTTAAGTTTAAATTTAGTGTGATGCTATATGCACCTCATTAATTCTCTAGCTATCCCCTGTTTAAATCTACTTTAATTCCAAAACTCCCTTCAATTATGGAATATATATATATAGGACGACAAATCCGTATGACTTTTGTCTCATAAAATGTAGAAAATGGGATTAAATGTTTGTATTGTGGGAAAAAAAAAAAAAAAAGATTTTGATAGATATTATTTCATTTTAAAATGAAAAAAAAAAAAAGATTATATAAATGTTGGAAGAAATATTGGTGAAGGCTATGATTTAAATGCTTTGAAGTAAAATTCAATTGACTTGAAGAACCATAAGAGAAAAATTTTCAAAGTTCTTTTAAAACTTCTGCTTGGGAGAAATATAATCTTCATGTATAATATTTTAGGTAAAAAAAAAAAAAAATGTAATAGGAGTTGAAAAGACATTTAGCAGGATCTATTTAGCATCGCTCTAAATTTTTTATGATTATGAGTATTTTAGGTAATTAAGTTTGCGTGTTTATAATTTTGTTTTTTCAGATTTTAAATTTAAGTAATGAAATTTAAATTAGATTAAATTTAAATAATCTAAATCAAATTAGATTTAAGATATAAGTGGCAAAATCAAACACACTTTTAGGCTATTCAAAGCTCATCCAAGTTGAGAATTGTCAATATTGTATTTAAATTTATTAATTAATCTCACGTAAGTTTTGCTTTAAATAATAATAATAATAACAATAGTAAAAAAAAAAAAAAAAAAACAGTTGAATTGTGAAATATTTTCTACCATTAAAAAACCTCTTTTTTAATTTAAAGTTGGTGATCCACAATGTATCTTAAAAAATAAATAAGGTATTACTTGTTTCTTAAGTAAAATATGAAGGGAGATTAATAAAATTTACCAATTAATTATCTAAAAACTTTTGTGGTATGATTGGTTTTCGTAATGTGATCGAATGACATTTTTTTAAAGGTTTGCTACTGATTTATTAGAAATATCTCCATTGTTATTCCCCTATTTGTTTTATTAGACAGAATTAATCTAGAATAAAAATAGGACTTTAGAGATTAATATAATAAAACTACAATAAAATAAAAAAATAACTGGAATTATAAGCAATTATAAACATTTTCACAGCCAAAATTAAAGATTTAAAATAAAAGTCCCTACCTTTAAAAACAAAACTTAAAAAAAAAAAAAAAAAAAAAACTTATATCAAAATTTATTTTAGAATTTTATTGTCCTTTATTTTAGCTTTTAAAAAAAATTATTTCACTTATGATTTCAAGGGTTGCATCTCATATTTATTGTAGAAAATCGTTTACTCGTAAGCGCTATAACGATTTTATAAAACTATTAAATACCTCTTATTAGGTTTTTATAATACGATTCTATTGTATTGAACCTTTTTAACTGCTTGTATTGTTTTTATATTTATTTATTTTTTTACTGTATCGTATTTTATATTTTCTCTAATAAATTAATTGTCGTCTTAGCTGCCATGGTTACTTCTCTTTGTAAAACTTTGGATTAATTTATGACTGCTCATTACACTATTTCTATCTGTTCTTTGAAATATGGCATTCATTTCTTGAGATTTTCTAAATTATAAATTCACCTTATGACTATTTATATATTTCTTGATCAATTAATTTAATTCATAACTGCAAAGTAACAAAGTCCAATGTTATAAGGCAATCAAACCCGACGAGTTTATTTACGAGATCTTTTAAATTTATTAAAATAGATTTTTTCATATTTAATATTTCAATAATGTTACAAATACACACACACACACACACACACACACACACACATATATATATATATATATATATATAGAGAGAGAGAGAGAGAGAGAGAGAGAGAGAGAGAGAGCATTGGCCCAAGGCTTTGCACCTAATAGAGGGGACATAATGATCCTTACTCCCTTTAGATAAATAATTAAAGACTAACAAAGATTAAAGAAGAATGAACGAGATATATGATATGGAAAAACAATATTAAAAAAATTAAGTAAAATGGTAGATTAAAAAGTTACCACACAAGTAAATACTAAATTAGCAACAAAAGATTCGTGCCAGCAATGAAAAGTTGAAAAATGCAATCTGTATAGAGCTTTTGTAATAGAGCTTTAGTCAGCTTAGATACATAATCTGGTTTTGAAGAGCCCACAAATCCCTCATGTTGTGTTATGTACACATTTTCTTGTAAATCACTGTCTAAAAAGACACTGTTTACATCTATTTGATTGATTTCCTAACCATGTGAAACAACCAAAGTTAACATTACTCTAATAGTGGTTGGTTTTATAACTGGACTAAAAATTTCTGAGTAATCTATTCAAGAGGTTTGCTAGAAACCATTTGCTACTAATCCAACCTTAAGCTTGTGCAAAGTGCCATCAACATGAAATTTTGTTCGAAGCACCTATTTATGTCCAACAATAATCATTTCAGAACTAAAAGGCACTATAACCCAGGTATTATTAGTCATGAAAGCATTATACTCATCTTGCATAGCTCTAAACCAAGAGGGATCAACAAGTTATTCTGAAACAGTTTTAGGCTCACTAGAATTAGAAGGTACCCTTTGAACAGTGACTCCTTGCAGCATAGAAAGTTTTACACTTTTAGACCTGGCGACAATAGGGAGAATAGAAACCAAGCTTGAATCTTTTTACTGATGCACTGGTAACACAACTTGTAGGGGTACAATATCAAATGATAACTCAAAACCAATAGTTTGAGGTAAGCATAAAGCATCAAATAAATAATTTGACCTAATTCTATCATGTGTCTATGTTTTCTCTTTGTCCTTCAATTCTATTGATGTGTGTGAGGGTAGGGATGTCTAAAACCTATTCTATGTTAATGCAGCGAGTTAGCGAATAAAACAAGGCTAGTGCCCGACTACACCTTTAGAACTGATAATAAGTTTCAATCACAAAAACTTAAGCCTTAAGATTTGAAATAAAATTTGAATAATTCATTGAGTAGCATCCAAAACGAAAAATAAGTATATATTGGGTGACAACCAACTCTAATAAGACTCCTAATAATAAAAAGAAACAAAATCTAAACTAATTAAAATAAGAAAACCCGAAATAAAATAGGATAAAATTGCATAGAAAACTAAAACAACCCCGAAATACAGAAAAATAGTGGATTTTGACCTCAAAAACAACTTCAACCAGCTAAATTCAGTTACCACATTGTCGGGGTCGAAAAGAGCTTTCCGTTGATATCTTGCGGGCCCCGAAACTCCTCTCGAATCAAAAGTTATAGCCATTTGAATGGGTCATACTCATTTAGGACCTTTAGGCTTTACGTATGGGCTTTGACGCTCAGTCTGCTCCAGGAATTCATCTGCTAGACGTTTTACGTCAGTCCCCTCCACTTGAGAAAAACTCAACCTCTAGTTAAGTTGGGCATCGGGATACAAGGTTTTGTTAGAAGAGTGAAATTGGTAAATATCTGCCACGTTAAACATCTTAGAAATTCCCATTGTGTCTAGCAGATCCACAACATAGGCATTGTCATTGATCTTTTGCAAAATCTGGTAAGGCCCATACTTCTTAGGCTGCAGCTTATTATAAGTCCCAACTGGAAACCTTTCCTTTTGAAGAAACACCAGCACCTGATCACCAACTTCAAAAATTTGTTTTCTGCGATGTTGGTTTACAACGTTCTTATACTTGGTATTAGCTTGTTCTAACTTCAGCTTCACCTCTGCTTGAACATCTTGCCATTAAGCATCCATATTTTCTGCACCTGCACTAACACCAGGGATTTTTGGCAGCTTGATCAAGTCGAGAGCATGTTGCGGGGGCTTGGTGTACACAACAAAAAAAGGAGACTTCCCTATGGCACTATGAGTAGTGTTGTTGTAGGTAAATTTAGCTTGGGATAAAGCGACATCCCACTATTTTGGTTTATTGCCACAAATACTTCGAATCAAATTGTCAAGAGTTCTATTCACAACTTCAGTTTAGCCGTTGGTTTATGGATGAGCAGTACTGCTGTAATTCAGAGACGAATCAAACTTCTTCCACAATGTTTTCCAAAAATGGCCAAGGAATTTAATGTCTCAATGGGAAGTAATGGATTCAGGCACCCCAAGCAGACAAGCAACCTCCTTGAAAAACAATTTGGCTATTCTGTTTGCATCTGATGTCTTCTTACAAGGAACAAAGTGCGCCATCTTAGAAAACCTGTCAACCACAACAAAAATAGAATCTATGCCCCTTTGCATCTAGAACGTCACAAAAATGTAATCTATGCCCCTTTGCATCTGAGGCAATCCAAACACAAAATCCATAGATAAATCCTCCCAAATATTTTCTGGAACAGGTAAAGGCATATACAAACTAGTGTTTTGGAATTGGCCCTTCGCAGTTTGGCATATGTAACATTGCTACACAAACCTCGTCATGTCTCTCCTCAAATATGGCTAATAATATTGATCACCAATAGCAGCAAGCATTTTGTCACACCCTAGGTGACCAGCAAGACCTCCACTATGCAAATCTCAAATAAGCTTCTCTCTCAAGGAAATTTTAGGGATGCAAAGCTGGTTGCCTTGCATGAGAAACCCTCATGAATATGGAAATCTTCAACAAGTTGGTTTGTAACACACTATTCCCATATTTTCTAAAAATCTTCATCTGTTTCATATAGTTTCTTCACTATCTCAAACCCCACACTTCCTGTCTCATGGTCACCAACAAATTAGCACGTCTACTTAATGCATTTGCTACTTTATTCTGTATTCTTGCTTTGTGTCTTAGCTTAAAAGGAAATTTCTCAGAAACTGAGTCCACATGGCATGCATGTCTCTACTAATTCGCTTTTGACTATTTAAATATTTCAAGGCTTCATGGTCAGAGTATAAACCAAACTCATGCCCTACTAAATAGTGCCCCCAAGGCTTTAAAGCATGCACAACAGATTAAAACTCTTTATCATACGTAGCCTATTTATGCCTCGCATCGCTGAGTTTCTCACTGAAATAAGCTACTGGTCTCTTACTTTGTGAAAGGACAACTCTTATTCTCACACCACTAGTGTCACACTTAACTTCAAATAAGGCCTCAAAATTGGGTAGTGCTAAAATGAGGCAGTGCATAATTTCTCTTTTAACACAACAAAGCTAGTTTCAGTTTCCTCACTCCACTGGAACTTCCCTTTCTTCAGACATTTTGTAATAGGTGCTGCAATACTACTGAAATTTCTGATGAAACGCCTATAGAAGGTCACCAACCTATGGAAACTTCAGAGATTCTTTACTGTTTTTGGGGTAGGCCACTCCCCAATGGCTCAAATCTTCTCTTCATCCACTTGAATATCATCTACCGCAACAATGTAGCATAGGAACAATAACCTATTTGTCATAAAACTGCACTTCTTCATGTTCATGTACAACTTTTTTTTCTACAAAACTGTTAAAAACTCGTGCAAGTGTTGAATGTACTTTTCATCTGCTTGACTATAAGTCAGAATATCATCAAAATAAACAACTACAAACTTTCCAAAAAAAGGTTTTAGTACCTGATTCATTACTCACATAAAAATCCTCGGGGCGTTCGTCAACCCAAATGGCACACAAGCCATTCTTTGTCTTAAAAGTTGTTTTCCACTCGTCCCCAAGTCTAATTCGAATTTGGTGGTATCCACTTTGCATATCGATCTTCGTAAACACTTGTGCCTCATGTAACCTATCGAGCACGTCATCTAGCCTAGGAATCGGAAACTTGTACCCTACAGTAATTTTAGGAATCAGAAACTTCTACCCTATAGTAATTTTATCCACACACATCCACCAACTCTCATCTTTCTTTGGCATTCATAAGGCAAGAACTGCATATGAACTCATGCTCTCTTGAATGTACTCTTTTTTCAGTAATTCCTCCACCTTTTCTTTCAGAATATCTCTCTTCTTTGGACTCATCATGTAATAAGGCATGTTTGGCAAACTAGCTCTAGGATTCAGATTAATATGGTGTTGAATATCCCTCATAGGTGGTAAACTGTCTGGTAAATCCTCTAGCATCAACTCATTGAATTCTTCTAACAATGGCTTGATTGCTTCTAAGTGCTCTTCTGTGTTCAACTCTCTTTCAATGGTCAATACTTGCTTCACAATTAGTGCATGCATCACCTTTGACGCCTTGAAAACAACTTCTAACTCTGACCTATAATGTGTAACAATAAAGAAGGTCAACCCTTCCACTTTAGAAGCTATGGTTTTTGAAACTCTTTTTCATTGGCAGCAAGGTGAATTTGATGCCATCTTTCTACAACATATAGGTATTTTCTCTCCCATCATGTTGTGTTGCCACATCAAATTACCATGGTCTATCAAATAATAAATTACAAGCATCAATATCCACAACATCAAAATACACCTCATCCCTATATTGTCCAATGGAAAAAGAAACATTGCACCGTTCTGTTACTTGAATTTTCTCTACTGCTTTAATCCACCCAATAGTGTATGCATTAGGGTGCTTCTCAGTTTTCAGACCCAATTTCTCAACAACGTCTTTACTAATAATATTTTTACAACTACCACTGTTAATAATCTCATCAAATAAAAGGTTAGTGAGAGTGCACCTGGTTCGAAATAATTGATTTGTTGGGTGTCCTCATGTTTTGTAGTCAACCTCAGCCTCCTCATCACATAGTTTTGGCAATCATCTTTGTAATGCCCCACTTGAGGTATGTAGTTAATTTATTGTTGCATTGCTTGAATTTTTATTGATTTGTTCTCAATTGAGCTTGCATGTTGTTATTTTTGGTTGGTTGGCCCTTAGTTGAATTTTGTCAAAGTTATTTTGAGAAAAATGTGAAGGAAATCCCTTAAACTTTCATTAGGGGTAAAATGGTCTTTTCACTCAAAATTAGTTGAAAAAGTGGGGAGTGAAAAGAGATAGAATTTCATGGAAAATGTAATAAAATGAGGGCATTATTGTAATTGACTAAGGGACATAGATGAAATTTCTAAGAAAGAGTAAGGGCAAAATGGGAATGATGGTATGTAAGTTGAGCTAAAAGGGTTTAAGTGTTGAAAGTCCTTCATTCTTCACCATCTCCACTGCCATTCTCATTCCCTAATTTCTCTCAATCCTTCACTCAATTTTCCAAGAATTTCTAAGGATTTTTGGGGTAGTTTTTAGTAGAGATTTAATCTAAAGCATCCTAAGGTAAGGATTCTTGCTTTAGATGAGAATTTGCTTATGATTTGTTAAACTCTTATGTTGTTATTGTTTAAAGTTGTAGATAGAAGACAAGATACAAAAGGAAAGGAGAAGTGCTAGAGAAGCCATTTACCCATAAGGTAAGTAAATCCAACCAAGTTGAGATTCAAGAAAGTAATTGAGTAGAGATTTATTTTAATTATGCATGTGTTATGATTATTGAGAAATTGAGATGATATGGATGATTATTTATGCTTATTGTTGGATATATTTGAATATGAGGAGTGTTTGTGATGGTTTGATGATGGGCTGAATTTGAAAGAATTGGAGAAGTATTGTGGAAGTGTTTGTGCCGTGGCGTTATGGTGATGATACAAGAGAGTTTTTCTCTCATTTTGGATGGTTTAGGAAGCCAATTGAATGATAATTAACTTAGGGTTTGTTTAGGCACAATTGTTGTTTGATGAAATGCCTAAATGAAAAACGGCCCTGTCACAGCCGTGACCTTCTGAGTGATTTTTGGGCATCGTACAGACTGAATTGGGTTGAGATCAAAATCAAAGTTATAGCCCTGTCTCTAAGATTTAAAACGAGACCAAAACCGTAGCAATCTGATGTGTATAACTCAAGTTATGCCTTTTTGAGTGTGACTGTGCAGAATGACTGTCTTGGTGCAACATTGCATTTGTGCATTTCATGAGTGCATTAAGGAGCATGAATCATCCATATGCATTAATTATGCATTACAGAAAGAGAAATAGTAGAATAGAGAACTTTGAGTGTGAGCTTTATTAAGAGAAAAGAGAGAAAAAGAGAATAGAGTAGGTTGTGCGATGGGGAACCCGTGAGTAATGGGTAGAGTATTTTCGCATGTATGCCGCATTGAGAGAGCGGCATGAGTATGAGAGAGAGAAGTGGTGTAGCCCGTGAGAGTGCACGCGGATGAGGGTTATACCCGAGAGTACTCGAGAGAGAGATTATACACTCACATGGCCAAGGGTTCCGAATCCATGCATAACCGAGTCTAATCGGCTGAGAACGAGTAGAAGTCACGGAGAGCGGGAGCGAGTCCCGGTCGTGCCCCCGGTAAGATGGGGTCGTGACTTACTAAAGAGAGTTAGTAGAAAAGAGTTCTAAGAAAGAGAAAACAGAGAGAAGTACAAAAGAGAGAGTAAATGAGAATTTGTAAGAAAAGACTTAGAGAGAAAGAGTTACGGGGATAGATGACTAGATGGTTTACTTACTGAGCATTATTTGTGCTCACCCCGTTATCTTTCTATGTTTTTGCAGGATTTAGGTGAGGACACGGTCGGGTGGACGTCGGCACGCGAGGATGAATGGCTACACTGTCTACATAGTTTTTGATAGTTTTTGTTTATGATACAAATTTGGTATAAAGAATGTATATATTTAATAAAAGAAAATGTTGGGCCCAACTATTTATGTTATTATACATGTATTTTATTATGTATATTTTCATGAGTATTTGAGTAGGAATGAGCTATTACAATCTTCATCATCCTCATACTCATCATCATCCCTATCTAGACCACAATAAACTTCATCATCCTCTTCTTCCTGCTTCACAACATGGACTGCTTTTCTGAGAGGACAATTGCTTGATTTATGACTAGGTTGGTTACATTTGAAACACTTCCCAAGATCAGTTTTGCACAGGGATTTGTAGCTTTTTGACCTTCCTTCGCATCTGTTATCTTCTGTTTTCCACCTGTCTTTTCTTCTTTGAACCGATCATTGCATGCAAGAACATCCTGACTTGTCTTATTCTTTTCATTATTGGTTCTATAATTCTCCCCACTGTAATTCTTGCATAAATAATATGGGCTACTTTTCTCTTGCAACAGCAATTTAGCCTTTAATGCAAAGTTTCGTGCCTCCGCTAAATTTCGCATTACTTGCACCCCTATTTTGTCTTTGATAACTGCTTTCAAACCCTCCAAATATCTAGCAACCTGCTGGCCTTCAGTCTCCCTCAAGTCATTCCTTTCTACCAACCTGCTGGCCTTCAGTCTCCCTCAAGTCATTCCTTTCTACCAACCTCATAAACTCTACGGTATAATCATGCACATATTTCTATCCTTGATGACGTCCCGGTACTACTGGAACAAGATCTATTCATAATCAGAAGGAAGAAAATCCCTTTGCAACAGTTGTTGCATTCTATAATATGTTCTGACTTGTGCTCTCCCCTCACAAAATCTTCTGGCTTATAATCTTTCCTACCAAGCAGAAGCTTCTCCCTTCAATCTACATGCGACCAGTTTCACCCTTCTCCCCTCTGGGATCTCCATATATTCAAAAAAACCTATCTACTTTTGTCATCCAAACCAAAAATTCCTCAATATCTAAATTTCCCTTAAAGCAAGGGATATCTACTTTTAATTTGAATTTGTCGGGTTCTCTGTCACCATACTGATTTCTGCTATACCCAACATTCCTTTCAGGTTCAACATAATAATCATCTTTTTCGTCTGACTCTTCCATATAAACTTGTTGTATACGTCTATTTGCAAAAAAAGGTCTACCAATAGGCTGTCCGTGAGTGGCATCATCCTCAGTATGTTGCCTTTCGTCATTCCTATTTTTGTTGGCATCTACGCTCAAAGCATCAAGTAGATATGCAATTTCTTCAAAGCATCATTCCAAACGTTGAAATCTGAGATCCATTTGTTGCTCCAAAGCTCTCAAAGCCACCCTTTGCGAGGTCTTAGCTCCCTGATCTTCGCTATGAGAATCGCCGTCGCCTACAACTTCATCACCTACCATTAGATGAAACGAATTTTTCCTGCTCTGATACCAACTAACGCAGCGAGTTAGCATAATAAAACAAGACTAGCACCCGAGTAAACCTTTAGAACTAATAACAAGTCTCAATCACATAAACTTAAGCCTTAAGATTTGAAATAAAATCTGAATAATTCATTGAGTAGCATCCAAAACGAAAAATAAGTTTATATAGGGTGACAATCAACCTAATAAGACTCCTAATAATAAAAGGAAACATAATCTAAATTAATTAAAACAAGAAAACCCAAAATAATATAGGAAAAAATGCGTAGAAAACTAAAATAGCCCCAAGACACCCCAAAACAGTGGATTTTGACCTTGAAAACGCTCTCGAACCGGCTAAAGTTGGTTATCACATTGTCGAGTCAAAAAGATATTTTCGTCGATATTTTACGGGCCCCGAAACTCCTCCCAGATCAAAAGTTATGATCGTTTGAATGGGAGATGCTCATTTAGGAGCTTTGGGCTTTACGTATGGGCTTCTGATGCTCAGCCCGCTCTAGGAATTCATCTACTAGACGCTCTATATCACATGTTCAGTAAGGTAAGGTAGGAAAGTCATGTATTCACCTCCCAATCACTTTGTATCATCTTAATTTTGCAA
This sequence comes from Pistacia integerrima, assembly GCA_026225825.1. Lineage (NCBI taxonomy): Eukaryota > Viridiplantae > Streptophyta > Magnoliopsida > Sapindales > Anacardiaceae > Pistacia > Pistacia integerrima. The sequence goes on along the minus strand of CM047745.1, from coordinate 5,762,892 downwards.
TCAAGTTGATTTTCAATTAGTTTATGAAATTGAACAAAAAAAGTCTTTGCTTCGACCTTGGTTTTAAGAGGAAATAAACCCTGTAAATCAACTATAGTCATCGATGAAGTGTATATAATATTTATAACGTTCAAGAGATGCTATAGGAGAGGTACCCCATTTATCAATATGCAACAATTCTAATATAACAGAACCTCTTCAAATATAAACTGGAAAATGTGACTGATGATTTTTAGTTTTTACAAAACTGGCAATCTGAACAAAATGAGATTTTATTAATAGCTGAAGATGTTACATTCAAAATTTTCAAGACTTGACAAAATTTGAGTACCTGGGTGGTCAAGTCTTTTATGCCAAACTATGCATCAGCTTTATTGACATGAAAAGCACAACCTGAATTACAAACAGAATCTGAAGAGCACTGATTATTTGGAGACAAACTTGAAGTTGTTTGAATAGAAGCAATTTGTGAAGGGAGCAAGCATGATGATGTGGATAAAGTTGAGGGAAGAGCTAGCTGATACAACCCATCCTTAAGCACTCCTTGCAAGAGAGGAGTCTTGGAGTCCTCCTTTACAAGATAATGATCAGGAAAGAACTCAACAATCACATTATTAGCTTTGGTGAACTTTGAAACTTAAAGAAGATTTTTAGTTATGTGAGGTACACAAAGAATATTTTTTAAATGAAGTGACCTATGATTAAAGGAAGAGGGTAAGGAAAGAGAACCTGTATGGGGAATCGGAAGAAGTCACCATTACCCACTTGAAGTTGCTGTTCTCCAGTGTAATCAGTCTTGAGAGTCAGGTGATTTAAATTCGAAGTAACATGGTCTATTGCACCTGATTCCATGTACCAACTGCCAACTGGGATTCTGAACTGTTGAAGGTGAAGCAATAAATGCTTAAGAAGGCCTGGAAGAGGGATTCAGCGCCGTAGACTACAGTGCTGTAGTCTGCTGAGACATATGAGGAGCAGCAGAAGAGTAATACTGAGGTGCTACTGATGTCATAGTGTTTGCTGATAAAGTAGATGAATTACGTGCAAAACGAACACCAGCAGTAGATGGTCTAAAAGTTCCGACTTGAGAACCATTAAAGTTCTGAACACCATTCATAACACCAGCTTGAGAATGACTAAAATTTTGGTAACCAGATTATTGATTTCCAGGTATTGAAGCAAATATTTGAGGAGCAGACCGATGATTTACAGGCATTGAAGCAAACATCCGAGGAGCAGTCTGAGAGTTTGTATTACCAATATAAGTAATGTCAAATCTGTGATAACATTGCAATGCAATGTGACCACTCTTCCCATAGACCTGGCATATTGATTTCATTTTAGCAGGATTTTTCTCTCTACCACGACCATAAGTTTTCTGTGATCTAGAAGATTCCCAGAATTCACTTGATTTGCATAGATAACACTAGAAGGTGAAACAGTATTCTGTGACACTTCAAAGTTTCCAGAAGAAGAACTTGCACTCAAATTCGAAAGAGCAGTTACTTTATAAGTAGTGCCACCATATATATCAAAAGAGAACACTGAATTCTTACCTATCCATTGTTCATACGTTTGAAGCAAAAACATAGCTTCTTGTAAGGATATAGAATCAATCTTAGATTGTATGTTTACCACTGTAGCATCAAATAAATTCTGAAAACGCATGACCACCTGCAATTTAAGCATCAGCCATTTCTTTCATTTTACGAAAATGCTCACTTATTCCTAAATTTCTTTTTTTCATAGTCTGAAGTGAATTTCGCAGATGTACAACCCTAACTTTAGATTCTGTAACAAATTAATGACTGCAGAGTACTCCAAATTTCTGACAAAGTTGTACATTTCGAGATTCGACTAAACATAGATTTAGAAATCGATGCTAACAACCAGCCCACAAACAACTTATCAATTCGTTTCCACATGATATAATTTTAATTTTGTTGTTTGACATTAGCAGTTCCATTCTCAGATTTAACAAATATAAAAGGAGGAGGACAAGTAATGAGACTTGTCAAATGTTCGTCGAGTTCATGTGCTCCTACTGTAAACAGAACCTGAGAACGCCAAGACCGGTAGTTATCCTCTGTTAATTTCGGATTGATAGCTTGTAAACTTGAAGGAAAAACAGCCTGATTTTTCGCCATGGAAGAGACGGTTGCAGATTGAGGTGTAAAAGTTTTTCAGGAGTGTTTGGAAAGCTAGAAAATGCGGGAAATTTTTCCATAGACGTTAGTCTGTGACAGCTCTTGTACCATGAAATTAAGAGAATTCAATGAAAGAAAAAGAGATTTTCTCATTGATTAGAAGATGAAATTACAACTGTTTTTATACTTAATAAACTTCTCAATGGATAAACAGAGGCGTGGCTTAGGAACCGTTACTGAGTCAGCATTAGCAACACAATTACAGCCTTTCAAAACAATAAACCGTAACATGACTTAAAACTCTAGCGTATCACTATTAATTAGACATAAGCAAAACACTGCGCAATGACTTAAGACAAAAACGACAGTGTTTTTGTTCTTCTCAACTCTAACACTCTTAAAATCAATCCTTCCTCTTGATAAAGACAAAAACTACATAAAGGGCCTTTGATTATTGAGCAACTGCCACTCATGCATTATTTGGAAGCGACAAATTTCTTCAGCCCTACAAATTTTGTGCGTAATATCTCTGACAACTCGCTTTACAAGGGCAGCTTCCACACTTGCAAATAGGGACCAAAAAAAAAAAAAAAAATTAATACACTTTATCATGTATAATACCATGTATAACTTTTAGAAATCTATAACTTGTGACTTACGGAATGGATTTTGATTCAAAGCCAGATATGTCAGCTGCTTCCCTCAAAGCTTCCCTCCATTGATGCACTCTCGACGAAGAATGCACTTCATGATAAGCGAATGCGTTTGCAAAAGTCCCAGTTTGGTGCCTTACTTGCGATGGATCTACGTGATAGAAAATTGGTATTACAATCTGATTATAATATTTCTTGCATTCAAGTATTTTTACAAGTTCTTCTAGGCACCATGCCGAACTTGCATACCCTTCTGAGAAAATAATAATCGAAATCCCTGATCCTTCGATTGCTTTCAAAATATCCACCCGAATTTCATGTCCCCTCTCAAGTTTCTTATCGATGAACGTTAATAGCCCTTCATTACACAAAGCTTCGTAGAGATGACTAGTAATATTTTGGCGCGTGTCCTCGCCTCTAAAGTTAATGAAAACATTGTAGTTCAATCGATGAACATTATGAAGAGAAGGAAGAGGAGGAGAAGGAGAAACCCCGAAAAAACGAGGAGGAAGAAGAGGAGGAGGAGCTCTATAAAGAGGAGGAGAAAGAAGAGGAGGAGGAGGAGCTCTATAAAAAGGAGGAGGAATGCAAAACCGAGGAGGAAAAAAAGGCATCATCTTTTGAAGCTAAAATCTCTTGTATTCACTTTAACTCTCTTGAAAGCAAGAGAACGAAGGAGATCATATATATAGTATTTGGTAATTAATTTTAATTATTTATTAACTCCTTTTTTTTTTTTTAAAATTGTATTTCGAATTTATTCACCGTGAAGAACATAATGAAACTTTAATTTTATATTGTCTTGTCATTATATGCGGAATTTCACGTGAATTACCATTGACAAGATGCAAAGCTGGTTTACAAAGACAGCCACCATTGCATGTTTTCCAATTAGTTTATGCCAAGTCGTACTGCATGGTTTCTATCCTCTCAATTTGCTTTGACGAGAATAAAAGCAGGGTCCGACGCAATAAACTTTATCAAAAGGAATAAAATGGACTTGGACAAAGAGGCCCATTACCATTATCAATAGAGTTCTCATGTTTCATATTTCTGAAAATCCTAAACTTATCATTATTAATTTAAAAAAAAAAAGTTTCCAGTCCCACTTAAGAATCCTACCAAACATCAATAAAGATAAAGTATTTGAAGCTTTACCAAATTTATTCTCAGAAAACCTGTGTTTCTTTAAGGTATTAAAGGCTATTTTGGGATTGTTTTAGCTTAATTAATTTCACCGACTTTACAAATAATTTGAAATGTGCTTAGTCAATTTAATTTATAAAATTATTATAAATTTCAAAAGTTATAACTATGTGTTTTGTAAATTAGATTTTCAAATTAGTGTTACATGTATAATGACCAAAAAGTAAATATTTTTTCCTTAAGGTTTTTTGTAATTAGAAAAAAAATTAATAAAAAAATTTAGAAAATATATTAAATAATTTTATATGTAAGGAAATAACTTATAAAAAAAATTGAAAAGTGCCCCAAATTGTCTGCATCGAACTGCCACTGTCAGCTTTGGTACGCCACTACTGGGATGGCGCATCCGATGACACCACCTGTGTCTCCAAGATTGCATCCGCCGATCTACGCAATCCAAGAGGTTTTGTTAGCATCCGATGTGGCATTTGATTGTAGGCAGGGGCGGACCCAGCCCCTTGGGCCTACCCTCACATTTTAAAAAAAAATTATTTATATAAGTTTATAAAAAAATTCTATATATATATATATATATATCTAAGTCTATTTTCAAATTAAAAAAAATATATATATATTATACATATATCCAGACTCATAAAAAACTTCTTATATATATATTTCACGTCTACACCATATTAAAAGTTTAAAACTTTCTCCACTCTTTTTTATGTGCATCAGTTTTTTATGATTTTATCCCTAAAATTCTTTATTATCTCGTTCTCTCTTTCACTTTCTTTATGTTATTCATTCTTAAAACTTTTGAAGACTGAAATTATTGAAACTTTCACTTATCAAAGTGTTACAATTAACTTCGTTTTCTGTTTTCTCAGTTTTAGATATGTGTATTGCTTATTTCATTTTAGTTTATTTTAGGGTTAAATCATGTTTATTTTTTGGAGGTTTTTTATTCTAATTTGATGGAAAAAGACATAGATCCTGTGAGTTTGTTTTGTATTTAAGAATGTTCCCACTTTCCCAAATTAAACTTTAACTATATTTTACTGAACGTTATTATTCACCCTTCACCCACCACTTTTCTGCATTTCAAACGTCTCTGTTTAGCTGCTTAAAATTATTTAAAAAGTTTGAATTATTATCTATGTTTATACTAAGAAAGTTTCCCAGTTTTTTATTAATTCATATTAAAAGTTAAGATAGCATTGACTTAATTTTACACAGAATAATGTGTCATGCAACCATGTAGTATATTAACAAATATTCCGCGAATGAAGCAGTGCTATCAAATATGGATGGATGTTCATGATTATTAGACAACCGTTCATTTTAAATGGACTCCCGTCCACCTAGAATGGAAACCCGTCCATAGTTTAAATTAAAAAAATTTGAAAAAAAAAATCATAGACACCC